>CAJQZJ010032812.1:1982910-2074902 GCA_907164525.1 Lophiomys imhausi
TCAGTGTGCGCTCACAGGGTAGAATGGGTGAGGTAGCTCTGGGGTCTGTTTTATATTGGTACTAATCCTTGAACCGTGTTTTTATGACCCATTCATCTATCAGAAGTGCCCACTTTCTAATATGTCACATTGGAGGATCAGTTTCCACATAGGAATTTTGTTTTGGTGGAAGCCATACAAACCTTTATAATTCATAATATTTTATATTATAAATGTACTTATATAAAAATGTTTTATTTATTTATTTATAAGCTTTTTAATGAGCATGAACCAAAGTTTGGAATCAGGGATATAGTTGGTTGTCTAGCAGTGGGATTGTGTGGCATTTGGGTATTTCTGTACTTAAATTTCTTCACCATAGGTATTTGTACCTTTTACTTTTAGGGGAAAAGTTGTCATTTGTAGAAAGTGAGACAGCTCTGTCTAACTGTCTGTAAGTCAGTTTAGTGATACTTGAGAGTGTAGATTTTTTTTTTGGAAATGGTCCAGACAGACAGGAGACTGTGGCAACTGTATCTTATTGCTGAAGTATATGTCTTTTTTCCAATTATGGCCTCCCAGTCAGTATGTTCTTGATTGTTAACAAAAATGAATACTTCTTTACTCTTTGCTAAATTGTCAGGCTCCACATATTTTATAATTGATATGTTCTGTAGCTTGTCATCCCCACTGTCGTGGCTCCTATTGCATTTCAGGCTGGTTAGTGGAGTGTCACATAGTTTCATTCTTCTTCTGCGCATTTGTCTCTCCATCTGTGAGTGCAGCATTTTGTTGATCCTTGCACATATCCCATGTATCTGTCTATACTCTGACTTTGAATCTGTTAATCAAACACTGTGCACTGGTTGGTGACCATTGTGCTCTAAAATCATGCATTGCTTTTGCAAGTACATGGCGATTATTTCCCCTAGCATAGGTTACATCTTGTCTACAAGCAAACATAGCTAAGTAAAAGGATTTGAATGTGTGATATTTATAGTCCTGTTGCGGCAAAGTTACTCAATAAGATTCTGAAGGATCCTTGTAATTGTCTTAGTTCACTTATGTGCTTGGGATTAATAATACTCATTTGCTAAGATAATGCAACAAAGAATGAACATTCATTCATCCACAAGGATTATGCAAGATAATGTAAGTCAGAGCGTTTATAAATGGTATACGTGGTACGGTTGTAGGTCTGCCCTTCTGTTACTGTGCTCATTTAGTGCACAGATGGTAATGGCAGTGTCATCGCTGATGGTGGGACTAGAAAAGGAAGATTGCATTGGTGCTTTTTGCAACCTTTTTCTTGAGGCTAACACTATTATTTCTCCAGAATAGTGCTTTCACGGGTTTGTGAGTTATACCCCAGCATTCATAGACGTGCTTGCACATCTATATAGATCCAGAGGATGAAGAGCTGCGGAAGAGTATAGTTTAGCAATGTATTAGCAAACACATGGAATTCTGTACAAATATAGTATCTTTCTAGCATTGCCAATAGTCCTGAATGGTTTGACTTTTAAAAGTATAGATCATTCCCCCCAATAAAATATTGGATTAGTAGCTCTATGTTCCTTTTGTGACTGTGTTAAGGAGCTAAAATTATCGCCTAATATCCTTAATTTAGTTAAGTTTTGGATCTTTGCTTTAGCAATTAATTATCTTTTCCAAGCAATTAATTTTCAATTTGTGACTTGTCTAAACCATCTGTTATAAACTTTCTTTAAAAGTAGAAGAAAACATGATTTTTAGAAGAAAACACAAATGTAATTGGCAGCAAGTTATAAATTCTGCTGGTTATTCTTAAAGCCTAGAAAGAAAAGAATTTCAACCTTTATTTAAAGTCAATAAAAAAAAAAAAGATTTTGTAAGTGTGTTTCTGGGCCAATGAGATGGTAAAGGCACTTGCTGTATAAGCCAGGTGACCTGAGTATGACCCTGGGAACTTAAGTAAAGGTGGAAGTGGAGACCCAACCCCACAAAGCCATCCTCTCACTCCTCATGCACTGCATGGCAGGTGCCCCATGTCCCCACAATCATACCCTAAATAAAGCAAGTGCTTCTTTGCTTATGATTACTTAAGTGCTTGCAGCTTGCTCATTGCAGAAGTGATGACATGATGCTCTGGTGCAGTTATAAAATACTATCATAATTATTAGTTTGGAGGAAACACAGGCTGACGTGTATATCTAAAAATGCTACATTTTCTTACTCTTCCTAAACAATCATTTTTAATCTCTTCGTTTTTCCTATTTAGATATCTAAATAGGAAAATTAAAGCCGGGCGGTGGTGGCGCAAGCCTTTAATCCCAGCACTTGGGAGGCAGAGGCAGGTGGATCTCTGTGAGTTCGGAAAATTAAAACATCAAAATATAAATTTTTTGAATGACTGTGTTGCTTCTTGGTTTTTCCAAGTTAATTTATGATTAAAATATGAAAACTGAATTTCATGAAATTATATAAGGTAAATGAAAAAAATTTAGAAGCCTTGAATCAAGGTAGTACTCAATAGAGCTAAAATCAAAGTGAGATCCACTTTTATGTTTAGTCTGAAAGCCCTAATAATACGACTAGTCTTAACCAACATGCATTTTCTAGAAACTGTGTCACGAGTTTCACCATAGAGGTAATGTTGTATTTCCTAACTCTGTATACATGAAAATAAAGTGATTTTTGCTGCCTTTACTTAACTTCTTTTGTCTTTTAAGAACATGTCAGAATTTAAGTTAGCTCTATTACTCTATTACCTCAAGCTACATATTCTTAGTTGAAATATTTACATCTGTAAGAAAGATGGTTGTTTGATTAAATTTAAATAAAGATAATTAATTTAAACTGGGACTGGAGAGATGGCTGAGTGGTTAAGAGCACTGGCTGCTCTTCCAAAGGACCTGGGTTCAAATCCCAGCACCCACATGGAAGTTCACAGCTGTCTGTAATTGCTGGGTGTGGTGGCACATGCCTTTAATCCAAGTACTCGGGAGGTAGAGGCATGCAGATCTCTGTGAGTTCAAGGCCAGCCTGATCTACAAAGTGAGTCCAGGACAGTCAAGGATACACTGAGAAACCCTGTCTCGAAACCCCTCATGGGGCGGGGGGGGGGGGAATTAAATTCCAGTTGTTACTACAGTGACCCATAGTGATATTATATAAGCTTTGGGTTCTAATGGGTGCATATATGTGGAAGCCTGAGGCCAACCTCAGGATGTGTTTTGTTTTGTTTTGAAACAAAGAGCTCCCTGATCCTGGAGCTCATCCTGTCTGGCAGACAAGCCCCAGGATTCACCTGTCATTGCCTCCACATAGCACAGAGATTATAAATGTCCACCAACTTGCCTGCCTTTTTCTGTGGGGTCTAAGGATTGAACTCAAGGTCCTTTGCTTGCATGGTTACATTTCTTTTGCTGTGATAAAGCACAATGACCACCACAATTTATAAAAGAAAGAGCTAATTTGGGCTTACGGTTCTAGAAACTTCAAACCTGTAATGGTGGGGACAACATGGCAGCAGGAACAGAAAGTTGAGAGCTCACATCTTGAACCCTAAGCATGGAGCAGAGAGAGTGAACTGGAAATGGCAGGAGACTTTTAATCTCGAAGAGTGCCCCCAGTGAAGCACTTTCTCCAGCAAGCCTGCACTACCTGAACCTCTCCAAATAGCACCACGAACTGGAGACACTTCTCGTTCAAACCACCATACATCTGATAGTTCTATCTCCCTAAACCGAAAATTTTAGTGATTTTTTAAAAAGATAAGTTAATATACCTATATGCATATGAAGGTAACAATTGTTTGAATACCTACACTGTGATAAGTACTTCATTTTCATTAATTTGCATTAGTCTGTTGTGAGTTTGGGTGGTTTTTTTTCACTTTGCCAGTGTCAAATACATTACCTGGTCAGGATTGCTTTTTAGGCTCAGTAGCTTTCTTTCTAGTGGGTTGATGACCTGGTAGAAGTAATTTTCCAATCTAGAGGCTTTCTATAAATGTTCTACAAGTATAATATAAGCTGTACCAAGGAGCCAAAGCAGCTGCTTGTACAAATATGTGTTTGTTCTCCCTAACCACATGACTGAAGATACTATATCACTATAGTGGTTTCTTTGAGAATTTATCAGATTTAATAAGGGTAACCTCAAAAACATGCAGAAATAAGAGGAATAAATATCATGTCCCTATAAAAGTATATATCCAACTGTACATTTGTAAAGTGGTATAATAATAGCGATCTTTAAACAGCTTTATGTGTGCTTTCTATGTAACTATAAATCTTGTTATTCTGTACACTGCAGCTGTGGAAATTGGTGCTTTAGAGTTATAGCTTATGTTCAGGGATGGAGTGCGGTACAGTATAGTGGAAGTTGGTAGAGTTCTGCTGGAACAGTCATAGCTTATGTTCAGGGATGGAGTGCGGTACAGTATAGTGGAAGTTGGTAGAGTTCTACTGGAACAGTCATAGCTTATGTTCAGGGATGGAGTGCGGTACAGTATAGCGGAAGTTGGTAGAGCACCAAGATCAAATTCAGTTGGCAGTTTTGCCAAGAGTCCTGCTGATAGACACTATGTTGCTAACATCATCTTTCTGCCCCACTTGACACCACTCCACTTTAAAGCAAGTTATCATAAAAAATATAGATCATGTATATGAATGAAAATAACATGAATTCATGTAACTGGACATCTGATTAATGTGCTTTAAGAAACAGAACCCACCAGATTCAGAATGGCATTGGTTAGGAAGTGTTATTTTAAAATCGTTATTTAACAATACTAAAAACAGTAGGTAATCATTTATTGACTAAATACCATGTGCTGTGTACTCTAATCAGTCTGTATGCCTATCTCATTTAAACTTCTTTCAGGTAGATGTGTTATTAGTATTCTTAAATAGACAAAAATGGCAAAATAAATTGCTTAATTGATGACACTTAATAAATAAAAGTAATTTTAAACAATTGTAACCAGTGTATGTAGTTTAAAAACAAAAACAAAAAAATAACAGGCTCTTAACCATTAAGTAGTGTTTCTAAGTGTGTTTTGTAAGTCTCCAAACATTGACATAACAATGAGTAACTAAAAAACACTTCAGGTCTCAATAATAAGCTCACTGGCTCAGATTCCTTGGGTAAAATAGGATCCAGGGCTCTGCATTTCAAACTCTTCCTAAAGTGTTTCCTCAGGACACTAAAATGTGAGAAGCTTGAACTACATTATTGCTAACTAATTTGAGTGTGTAAAGACAAATAAGGAGAGCTGAGTAGGAAGAGGAAGATCCTGATATGTAAGTGTCACACAGGTTGGTAACATTTGCATTATTGGGTAATGCTGCTTGTGATGGAGAGTGTAAAAGTCTCTGAACACTGACTTTAGATTAGGAAAGACTTCCAAAAAGAAGTTAGTTCCAGACAGATTAAACAAGGTATGAGACTAGTTGTTCCTGCTCAAGCAACTGTCTTCATTCTGTGTCCTAGTGCTGGAACACCTGGTTTCAGCTTTGTTCTTCTTTCTTTGACTAAATTGTGTCCTGGAGATTGGATACTCTATCCCTGTGTTCCTCTCCTAGTCTGTCAGTCTCTAAGGCATACAAATCTCTGATAAATAGCCAATTCTCTCAGTTTTTTTCTCCTTAAAACTGTTGAAATAGCAAAGTGGGTAGAGAACTTCCTAGACAGACTTTGACACCCTGAACATCATGGTCCATGTTGTGAACTGTCCTTTCCCGTCTAAGTCTGCCCTCCCTCACTTGGAAGTTACCTAAATTTTTATAGTATAAATATCCTGAAGTCCTCTTGCTCTGTTGCATTTTATTGACTGGCCATTCTTTGGTACTTGTGTGTATATGACTTAAAATTTGAAAATCAATTTTAAGATGACATCCATCATTAAGGATTTGAATAAAAACTATAAGGAAAACAAAAATATTGTTTAGGTAGAACATAATTATAATAAACTCTATTAGCAATTTTTTTGTTGCTGTGTAACATAATGATCTTGTGACTCTCAGTGAATTCCTGTAGTATGTTTCAATGTTCAGTATACCTTGATTGCATTTGAAGGGGACAGAAAGTTCTCAGAAGCTCTGTCAAGTAGAGCAATCAATTTTACAAACAGAAAAATTCCACAGGTTTTGAGTGGCTGGATTCCTTTCCTCTGCAGACCACTTGATTTACTTAATCAGATCTAATTTGTCATTTGATCCCTCTCGCTCTCTTTTTTCTTGCTGTAAGTTTTTGATCTTTGTAGTTTAAAACATTCCAAGCTTTTTATTCAAGCACCATGTGACCACTGTCAGATTATTGGGTCAAAATAGGTACTGATGACTTGCCTCTTTCTTATTTACAGCGACTCAGTTGTGTGATGACCAAACAAACCTTTATTGTTTGTAGTTCTATCTATCTAAATATCCAATTATGACATTTCAAATTCAGATAAAATTTTTAATATGTGCATGACTGAATAAGCAAAAGTGACTTTTTAAAGTGTTCCTGTACAATTCTAAGACAGGCTTCTTAAGTAGCTTTAATTAGTTTCCCACACATAAATGCAAGTGAGAATTGTGCAGTTTTCTGCTTGTCATCAACTGCCTCTTCTCCTCAGTCCTCCCATGTCTCACCAGCCATCTCCATCTGTTGTGTCGTATTAAGAATCTGTGAGGGCTGGAGAGATGGCTCAGTGGTTAAGAGCACTGGCTGCTCTTCCAGAGGTCATGAGTTCAATTCCCAGCAACCACACGGTGGCTCACAACCATCCATAATGAAATCTGGTGCCCTCTTCTGGCCTGCAGATATACCTGCAGACAGAACACTGTATACATAAGAATCTGTGTACCCATCAGTCCCATACTTGTTGAGGAGCGTCGTGTAAATGCTTCATGTGGAATATGCCTGTTAAACATGAATTGAAGCCCCCAAGGTTGAGATTTGTTTTCTTTTTCACTGAAGATGTAAATACTTCATAAGATAATTTGAGTATGAAATCTGATTTCAGAATACATGATCATTCCTTTGAGAGAAATCAAGAAATCAGAAGCATCATTCTACAATGCATTAATCACATCTGTCAGTGAGTCCTCCAAGTATAGTTAAATGGCACTGGAGAATTAGGTTTTAGTTTATTTTAGTTCATTTTAATTTTATTTATTTGTTTATTTTGGTTTTTTTTGTGACAGGGTTTCTCTGTGTAACAGCCCTGGCTATCCTGGAACTTACTCTGTAGACCAGGCTGGCTTGAACTCACAGAGATCTGCCTGCCTCTGCCTCCTGAGTGTTGGGATTAAAGGTGTGTGCCACCATATCTGGCCTAGAGAATTAGTTTTTAGCCAGATGTTTCTTGGTTTTCAGACAGCAAAGTCTCACTGTATAGACTAAAATGCTTCCAGCTTACGCTGCAGCCTTAGCTGGCCTTCAATTTAGTTTGCGTTAGCCTCCTCAGTATTCGTATTACAGACATGCAGCTCCAAACTGGCTTAAATGTTACATTAACTAATGCTCTGTGTGCTTCCTTTTGACTTTGTGTACAGGCTCTTAACAATGACAATGGCAGTAGGCAAGGCATTATTAAAGGAGCAGTGCCTGAGAGGCCTCTCTTTACACACAGTAGGTGGAGTTCTCATGTCTATCATCGTAAGGCCTGTACGTATGTTATACTTGCTGTTACATAATTATATATTGCAGCTCTGTTTCTCTGCCAAACTGAACTTCTTGGGGCCACAAGAGTATTTCTTACTTGCATTTCTGTCTTCTGTACCTGGCAGAGTGCTTAGACAATATTTTTTATTAAGTGATTGAGAGAATTGATTCCTTAACATTAATAAGTACTGATTTGAACTTAGCCAAGTCTATTTCATATTCATATTGATTTTAACTTTTCCTATTGCTAATGACTCTAGAGAGTATGTAACTTCTCTCTCTCCGTCTCTCTCTCTCTCTGTCTCTCTCTCTCTCTCTGTCTCTCTCTCTCTGTCTCTCTCTGTCTCTCTCTCTCTCTCTCTCTCTCTCTCTCTCTCTCTCTCTCTCTCTCCTATCTTTCCTTGTTTTATCAAGTCAGTGTTTCTCTGTGTATCTGTAGCTGTCTTGGAGCTGCCTTTATAGACCAGGCTGGCCTATAGATCCATCTGCCTCTGCTTCCCAAATACTGGGATGACAGTATATAATTTCTTAACTTACCAGGAAGTTTCAGTGCTTTAAACATACTCATATGAAGATAATTTTGTTCAGATAGCAAATAAGTCCCTAGTCCTGGTTCTCATGTCACTCCAGGCTGATTTGTTATCCGCTACCCATACAAATGTACAACTCACCAGTTCCTCTCTTAGTACGCTAAGAATAATTGGTGTAAAATCTTTTTAAAGAACCTCATTGAGATTAGTAGAAAAAAAAAAAAACAGTAGCAGCAATCCATCATGCAGAATGGCCCATTCGTTTCTGAAATGCTTTTGCTAATTATGCTGAATTTCCTCCACATTTTTGTATCATGTTTTTGTTTACATATATGATATTTACTATCAGTTGTTTTGACATTCCAAATAAAATGAATCATGGTATGAAGTTAAAACTTGAGTTGCTAGTAAACTGCCCAATTCCCATTCAGTTTTCTAATTTAACTTATTTCAGAAACTGTTATTTTTCTTATTGTAATAACACATTTTATTTGTGTTCTCATAGTCTGTTTTGTGCTGTTATACTATCTGAGTGGGTAACTTAGGAAGAATAAAAATTATTTCTCACATATCTGAGCTCTGAAGTCTAAGTTGAGAGCTCACTCAGGATTCCATACTCTAGTGGTAAGTAATCTGTGCATTCACAT
Source organism: Lophiomys imhausi (assembly GCA_907164525.1). Lineage (NCBI taxonomy): Eukaryota > Metazoa > Chordata > Mammalia > Rodentia > Muridae > Lophiomys > Lophiomys imhausi. The sequence continues at coordinate 1,991,702 of CAJQZJ010032812.1, forward strand.
CATAAAAAGTAGGGAAGACCATGGAGCAAAGGCTACATACAGGAAGGTTCTTTTCCTGCTCAAGGGAGGAGCCCTGGTAACGTGCTCACCTCAGGAAGGCCCATCTCCCAGCAACACACTGACAGTGGTTGCACACTTGAATTTCAGATCTTAGCACTCGCTACACAGACTGCCTTTTACAGAGTAAAGCTCCTTGAAAAGGACTTTCTTGGTTTAGTCTGAAGATAGGGAAGGAAACTTCAGTGTCCTTTTGTTTTCTAGTAGCCTCATAATAAATTTGTTAATGTTTATTGAGTATTCATGACCTGTTAGCCATTATGTTGTGAAGGGCAGTTTAAATAAGATATGGGTTTTGTTGAGTTGTTCTTGTTGTTGTTTTTGGTGGTGGTGGTGGTGGTGGTGGTGGTGTGGGTTTTTGCTTTCATATATCTTAGAATATCTGAGACCTACTCCTGTCTTAATAACCAAACTTAAAAAGCAAAGCAGGATTTTTTGCATGAGATGGCGTTTGATTTGGAACGTGAAAGACTGTTGAAAGCATGTGTCTGCTTGACGTATGATGTATCCCTGGATAGAACTTGGGTTGCTGCTGCCTTTTTTGGTAAACTCCTTTCTAGGAGGCATGTTCTTCCTGTTTTGGTAAAGTATTGGAGAGTTTGAAACCTTTTAGGGATTTTTCATATTTCTGCTTTTGATCTGTTCATACGTTGATCTTATTAATCAGAATAGAATATACAGCAGCTTCAAACATCTGTAACTCCTACGAAGGCAACTTAGATCATGGCGGTGGGGTGTGGTGTCTCTGAAGGTGAAAGTGAACGAACTGCACACACAGGAAATTATGAGCTCTGCCTGGAGAACAAAGCGGTTCAGCCTGACTGGAGCAGATGGGGGTGGAGAGGTGGGGAGCGGGAGGAGGAGGAGTAGGAAGACAGTGAAGCTGTGTGCTGCAGGCTCTGTGTGCGAGCGAGGAAAGCCTGTTTGACCTCACAGGCACGGAAGAGGCAGTCAGGATTCCTAAATGGAGAAATGACAAGTTCAGAGTTCTGCTTTAGAAAGATTAATTTACATTAGAAGTGGAAGATCTAAAACCATAGTGATACTCCGTCAGGAACCTGAGTGAATTAATTAATCAGGACTAATATGGAACAGTATTGGCAGAGCTCACCTGGAAAAGAGGAACTGAAGAAAAGAGACATGAGATAGTGAAGTGATTGCAGAAAGAAGTGTCAGACTTTGGCATTATTTTTCAAAAACATAAGAATGAAAAAGTTAAAAGTGGTCAGGAGAAGGCTTGAGGTGCTCATGCTGGTTCAGGACCCTTTGCTGTCTGTGGGACGTCTCTCACACTCGGGTACTTAATTCTCGTTTAAGGTCAGTTTGTATTGCACTAATTATGCAACTGTTTCCTTTTTTAATGTATGTATGATCTTTTTGTTACAGTTTACTGTTGTTAAAGCCATTCTTAAATCCTTCACCTCTCTCAGTGGTAATTTTCAATGAAATTTTAGCCTAATTAGTTTTTTTATTTCCTTGTACTTCCGTGTAGTTTAGATAAATGATGGAGGGCTGCAACAGTAAATTTTTATTTATCACACATATATTTATTAATGCTTAACAGTAACCTAGCATTTGCCTATAAAATTCATAAATCCTAAACCCAAACCCTAACTGAAACCTAGCACCTAAAACTTCTTAGAACCTATAGTACAAGCATTTAATGTTAACCTAAGGTTTCTCAAAAGGATATTTATCTCTGAGCTGGTCCTGATGGATGGCTGGTCTTCATACAATTTTTCAGTTTTAAAGTCTCTTAAAGTCTCTGAATTTCATTCGTCAGATCCTAAGACACTTTATTGAGCAGGAATCGATTCTGTGGTCTTAAGACCAATTAACATATGAAAGTTTCCCGGGCAGCTCACCTATTCAGATGCTTAAGGCCTGCAAAGTCCCAGAGCTCTGCATCCAAGCCTGAATCTCAGGGAAAATCCGGCTCCTCTCCAGACCGGAAATGGGTCAACATCAGAGGGTGAAACTTTCCGATGAGATTGTGATTCGTGTTTCTCTGCCGGTCAAGGAAAATGCTGTTGAGTGAGTCAGGAACAGGAGAGAGTGTCTCTGTCCACGTGAACCCTGCCTTAAATATCTTCACCTGTCAGCAGAAGCTTTCGTGCACTTCCAAGTCATGCCTCCAGGCAGTGCCATTCAGATGCTTTTCACAGAGGGCTGTGAAATGACAGGAGACCTCCGGAGGGCAGGCACCTCAGGGGCATGTCCTGCCCCTAGCCCTAAGATCAACGAGGTCCTGGTCCTTGGCCAGTTCCCAAGGACATGTCACTTCAGAAGTAAGTCTTTTTTTTTTTTTTTTTTTTTGGTTTTTCGAGACAAGGTTTCTTTGTGTAGCCCTGGCTGTCCTGGACTCAATTTTGTAGACCAGGCTGGCCTCAAACTCGCAAAGATCCCCCTGCCTCTGCCTCCCAAGTGCTGGGATAGTAAGTTTTTCCCAGGCTTTTGCCATCCCTATGCTATTATATGCTAACACTAAACCTACCACAGAGGGCTTTTAGCCCAGTCCTTTTATGGGATGCACAGTATAGGATTATCAAAATGTCTCCTGGGAATTCAGGAGCAAGCAAGGCAGCCTAGCTGAGCCATCATGGGAATTAGAAAGCCAAATGAAATCTTGTAAAGGAATGGTCCTGCTCTTTATATCAGCCTTTCTTTGTTGATACTTATAGTTTTCTCTCCCTCTTCTGCCTCAGCTCTTTTCCTGTCTACTCTTATAAGCTCCCTGGCTATATATACTGTTTCAGTTCATTTTTTACAATTAATTGGCAGCCTCCCTCTTTGTCTCTCATTTTTGTAAGAGGAATCTGATGCAACCAACTCCCTTTCTTTTGTTTCTTTCTTTCTTTTTGTTTTTTGGGTTTTTTTTTTTTTTTTAGACGGAGTCTCACTGTGTGGCCCTAAGTGGCCTAGAGCTCACTATGTAACCCAGGCTGGCCTCAAACCTACAGAGATCTATCTGCCTCTGCTTCCCAAGTGCTAAGTTTAAAGAAATAGGCCATCATTTCTAGCTTATCTACTGTATTCCTTAAGACTCAGTTCTTCCACAGAAGTTTTTTTTTTTTTTCATAATGAAGTATTGGTTTTAGGGAACATGAATCTTACCTTTTTATATAAAAATATGTCATATGACAGTTTTGTAAAATTTGTAATTTATACAAAGCCCTTTGCTCATGATGAGCACACCATACAAGGGAATAGTACCAATAAAGGCATCATTTTCTAAAATTTCATCCTAATATTTTTAATATTCAAGCCATGTTACCTAATATAATTTTCAGGATTAACTTCTAGAAAGGAGAGTCAGTCTTTGTAAGGTCAGTATCATGCTAAATCTGTGTAAAATGGCTATTAGGGTGAGCGTAAAAGTATTGAGTATCTGCATTTACCCCCACCACTTTGATGCCGTATATGAGCCAAATATTCAAACTGCAACCTCATCGGAGAGTAGAACTGTGGGGTGCTGCTGGAGGTGACGACCTGTCTCTGCCCCAGTGCTCGGGAGGCAGAGGCAGGCGGGTTGTCCACAGAGCCAGAGCTACACAGAGAGCTTTTCTTAAGACAGATGAAAGAACTGTGAAGGGAAAACTACAAAAGAAAAATTAACATAGGTTAGGAACACTTTTTCAAACATCTGTAATAATATATTTATAATTTGGGCCTGATTTTTTTTCCTTGTCTTAGGCAGATCAGCAGGGGTAGTTGGCGGTCCTGGAGATTAAACCCCGGGCGTTGCTCCTTCTAGGCAAGTCCATTCCTAATTGGTGTCTTAGAAAGCCTTGTTGGTAAGAAGGGGGAGCCGGTTTATTTCTGATTAGCTTAGAAAGTAACTATAATAGGCTGTCATAGTACCTAACTGAATGACCAGCTTGCATAACCATTAATTTGCATTTCTTAATTATCCTAAACAGTTCATGACAATTAGTAGTACATCACATCACATTTCATTTTTTTTCTTTACCTCCTAACCCCAACATCTGCTTACCCTAATATAAGAGATAGATAGGGCCTCTTCAAAAACCTCAAGAGATCTGCAGAATATGGCATTCAAAGATGTTTTCGTAACTTTAGATTTTTTTATATCAAGACATATCAACTCCTGACAGCACCCCCTATTCTCCTCCAAGTAGAAGATGAGCATCGAAGAATCTCCAGTGGGAGATGATTGAATTAGTCGCAAGCCTATCTCTTGGTAGGAAAAGCCCCTTGCCCCAACTGTAGACAGAATGCTGTCCAAAAAGGACAAAACCTGGAAGCAGGTAAGTCGACAGCCTAGCTCTGCCAAGACAGGGTAGGTAAGTCCTTCACAACCCCTGCTCTACAATCAATGTCTGTCAGAGAAGCGGGGCCAAATGACTGAAGATCGATGCTATAATGTATGGAGAGAAAATGGGAACTGTCCAGGCAGCCACAGGTTATGTCATTTCTTAGTTTGGGAAGCTGCAGGCCCTGTACTTCCTATAAAATCAGATATATTTATCCCTCTCAGGTCTCTGAGGTGGTTGAAGAACAGACAGCTAGAGTCTCATAATTAAATTTTGAGTTGTTTAGGAGTCAAGAGAGTGTTATAGATCTAAGAAGATACTTTTAAAATTGTGTTGCAAGTTAGTATGAATGTTGAGTCAGATATAGACCTTTAAACTCATGGAGATGTTTAGATAGTAGAATGTTAAAGTCAGGGGCCAAATATGTATAAACTGGACATTGGGAATGTACGTTAAGCCATATAACCCTCATAACTGTGGCCTAATTACCTCTGTTGTACTGTATTGTATTTGTTATTATAAGAGAATGAGCCATTTGTTGGACTGAAAGGGGAAACTGTAGAGGGAAATAAGATATACCTTAAACTTAAAAGAAAAAAAAAGGGAAGAGGGTGGGAGGGTGGGACTGGAGGGGGAATAGGGAGGGGACTGCGATTGAGATGTAACTTGAAGAAATAAAAAATAAAGGAAAAAAAAAAGAAGGGGGAGCCACAGAATGTGGAGGATGCAGGAAGGGCACCAAGGTCTTTTGGGTTCATTAGAACACCAGTGGTTACTTTCTTTTTCATTTTTATTTTTTATTGTCATTGCTATTTTATTTTTGTTGTTGTTGTTTGTTTTTTTGAGGCAGGATCTCTTATGTGTGGCCCATACTGGACTGAAACTTATGTAATTCTGCTTCTGATTCATGAGCGCTCATGTAATAGGCTTGTAGCTTACCCAGTTTGATGACTGCTTTTTTTCTTATTTATTCATTCATTCATTCATGAATAAGTAAAAAATAATTATCTGAAATAAATTATCTATCTATTTATTTATTTATTTGGAGGCAGGGTCTTACTATATAGCACTGACTGGGTAGAACTCTATGTAGGCCAAGCTGGCCTGGAACTGGAAGATCTGCCTGCCTCTGCCTTCCCAGTGCTAGGGTTAAAGGCGTGTGCCACCATTCCCAGCTGATGGTTATTGTCTGTCGTTTTCTCTCAATAATACTGAGCTAGTATTTCCTACAGTGTATTCCACATTCAGCCAGTCTTTGACCTGGTCCTTGCAAAAGGATTCTATCACCACAAGTAGATAACCATACTGTGTATTGGTTAATTAAAGACTGAAAAAATTCCTAGTAATAGCAAAAGATGTCTTTTACTTTGTGTTTTCCTAACTGCCTTAATCTTCCAGATTAATGTTCATCTATTAAGATCTTCCAAGAACACTCAGGACTTGCTTGGATAAGCAGGGGAATGACATTATGAAAGCAATGTATCAGTTACAGGGATCTAGTAGCATGTAGGAAGAACAGCAAACAGAAGAATGGGAAGCAGTTGGAATAATATGGTATAAAAAACATGTCTAGGCTGGATAACAGCAAATACTAAGTCAAAAATATTTATTGAACTTTTATCCTATGCCAAATACTGTTCTAGACCTAAGTAATCCAAGAAGGGGCAAAACCTAGCCCCTCAAGATCATTATCCCTTTAAAGTTGATGTAGACAGGTAGATGGGCCGGGCAAAGAAAACAAAGAAGCATGGCAAGTGATGAAGAATGCTAACAGAATAATTAGGCGAAGGAAAAGTAGGGTCAACAGAATGGTGCTTAGAGCGGAGCCTTCCTGTGCAATGGATTTGCTCAGACTTGAATCACTAAGCGAGAAAACAGTGTGAGCCTCTAAACACAGAAAGGAAGCAGCAAGAACTCTGAGGTAGAAAACCAGGAGGACTGGGGCAGAGTGAGTGGGAGTGTGACCGAAGCGACAGGGAGGAAGGACAGGGATAAGCAATGACTACACCCTGTCGGGCTAATAGGCGAAGATAAGGACTTGAAATGTTTGCACTGAGTATAACCGGAAGCCAGTGAAGAACTTGATCGAAGGAATGCCACGTTGTAACACTTAGTTTTCAGTAATCACTCTGACTTGTGTTTGGAGAATACAATGGGACAGAGACTAAGAAACAAGCAGTGGTTCTCCACCTGCCTAATGCTGTGCCCTTTAATACAGTTCCTCATGTTGTGGTGACCTCCAACCATAAAATTATTTTTGTTGCTACTTTATAACTGTAATTTTGTTACTGTTACAAATCATAATGTAAATATCTGTGTTTTCTGATGGTCTTAGGTGACCCCTGTGAAAGGGTTCTTTGACGCCTAGGGGTCACAACCCACAGGTTGAGATCTGCAGGTTTAGGGCCATTGCCAACTTCCAAGTGTGAAGTGTCAATGGCCTGCATTCAGGAAATGGTGGTGCACGGATAGTAAGTAGTTAGCTTCAGGGTGAGTTTCCAAGCTCAGGGTAGATAGGTAGTCATAACACTATACTCTGGGTTTTACTTTAAATGTTTAACCCTAGTTACTTAATCCTCCATAGAACCTTTTGAAATAGTTATCTGTAGTTTACAGTAGCCCTCCTACATCCATGCAGCTAGCTGGAGATGACACTGAATTCCATTTAAACCAGGCATTATAACTGTGGACCCTGTGCTGCAACCATTGTATGAACCCCTAGGGAGAAAGTAGAGGGAAACTAGGCCAGGACCAAGGCTTTTTTTTTCCTCAGGAAAACACCATGCAATGCCGTTTGCCCTCCATCTAACTTGTGCAAAAACTCCTAATCAGTTCAGTGCATGGCTATAGCGTTCCTTTTTTTTTCTTTCTTTCTTGTGAAATTATTTTTGGAAGACTTGAACTTTTTCTTGGGGAAAAATTACATTTTCTGGCTAAGTCTCCTCATAGGAAAATGTTGGTGCACCATGCACTGGTACTGAGCAGATTGGAGTATGGAAGAGTAAGATAAAGCCAAGAGTTCTTTTGGGTTGATTCTGACATTTCTTTGATACATTACTCCACTTTCTGCCACATCCTCACCCACACATACATCTCCTGTTAGATACGGGCTAGCATGCAGGGCTCCCTCTTATTTGTCCATTCAGAAAGGCCCAGCTGCTTGGATTCAGATGGGCAAGAAAGGGAAAACTGTTGTTCCTGCTGATCAAATCACTTTTACCTTTTCCATTTTCTTAGCAGGGGGCCTTTAGAATACTTTCTTTTTTTTTTTTTTTTTTTTGGTTTTTCGAGACAGGGTTTCTCTGTGTATCCTTGGCTGTCCTGGACTCACTTTGTAGACCAGGCTGGCCTCGAACTCACAAAGATCCGCCTACCTCTGCCTCCCAAGTGCTGGGATTAAAGGCGTGCGCCACCACCGCCCGGCCTAGAATACTTTCTAAGAAGGAAGAAACTGGCTTAAAAATTTATAATCTTACTTCTTTTCCAGTTGCAGTAGCTCTGCTCTGCCAAACAAATTGAAGTGAAGCTCTCTTCTAAAACGTATTGAAGTCTAATTCTAAAATAGTGGATGGGAGAAACAGTTTGAGCAAGAAAAGAATAGATTGAGGTATCTAAGGAATTTGACAGAATTTGGCAGCCACGAGGCAAGTATAAAGCAGGAATAGGATATGACTGGATGTGAGTCATGAGAATTAAGATTTAGAAATGGCCAGAGACCACTGAGCCCCAGTTGTGTTTGCCAAGCACTTTAGTTTTACCCTTGCTGCTCCCTAGGATGCTAGACCACTTAGGTGTCAGAACCTTGGAGAGTTCCAAGCAGCCTGGTTTCAGCTGTGACTGCTGCAATTGCCCTCCTGGCAGGAAGCAGAAAGGGCAAAGGCTCCCTTAGGATGCTGAAGCAAACCTAGTTATGTTTTCTCAAGGAGTCCCCCACATGTACTAGCACTGCACCACATGGAGATCTTCAAGGAGGGGACACTGGAGATTTCAGCTCATCTTATGGAACAAGTCCAAAACTATTTCTGCCACAGGGTTTCTGATAAATTGTGATCTGACAGAATGAGAGTTTGTTTCCGACATCCCCAAGGCCCTTTCTAGAGTATAGCTGTAGTTCTTTGTGATCTTTTGTTAAAGTTAATTGAAATCTTTGTGGGGTTAAAAGGGATGCTCTAATTTAAATAAGCCCTTGTATGTTGGTAAATGGATATATTTAAAACTAAAAGATTATAAAAAGTTGGCCTGTGACCTCCACATGCAGCATGCCATACTTACAGAAATAAGTAAATAAAAATATAATCAAAATATTGTTTTTAAAGTACTGTGTACTTTTAAAAGCTGATTGTAACAGCAACAGTAGCAAGCATCAGACTTCCTAATATTGTATAACGTGTGGGCTGCCTGTGCTTTTTTACCTCTAATTGTAATAATCTTGTCTGTGACACTAAGGAATATCTAGATGCTTAAATTATTGCTACCTCTTTCTACTCAGTTTGAGGACTTGGTTATAGTGTTTACATCAGAATGATAACTTTCTAGTGTTTTGGTTAAAACTTTACCTGTTTTTTCTTTAAAGAAATCTTGAAACAGTCTGCAATTATGATTTAACATTAAGCCTAAAAAAGGAACTTCAATGTAAATTTTAGGGGACAACTAGTCAGCAAATCCTGGAAGTAATACTAGCCAAGGGCAGAAAATGATAGGACAGAAATAATCATATTAATGCTTTATGTCAAAGAACCCAGGCATAGTCATTATCTTGTTAGACTATTTGATTTATTGTTTTAAGGATAAGGTATTCATGTTGCTTGGGCTGGCCTGAAGCTCAGTAGATAGCTCCATCTTCAGAGTGCTGGAATCACCGCTGTGTGTCACCATGCCGTACTTCTTATATTGTTTGAAAGAACAAGAGCAATAGAGTAAACTCTCTAAATAACTAAGTGATTTGTGATGCCTAAAATGAATATGTGGGGGTTTACAGGTGTGTGATAGCAAATCCCTAGGATTACATGATTACATGAGCAGTCAAATCAGATTTTAGAGACAAGAAGAATACTATATTAGAGATAATGATTTAGCACTTGTATGAGATACTGGGTTTTAGTTTAATCCCTAGCATCACAAAATAATAGAGACATATAGAAATTTTCATATGGCAATGGTTAATGACTAGTGGTCATCTTAATGAAAAAAAAAGTATGTTTTAAAATGATGAGACAAACCCAGTTAATGGTCATGGTCAGAGTTGGGACTAGGGCTTAAATTTTATTTCATATTACATATATCAAACACCAAGAGGGAAAACTCAAAAGTTTTCAGGTAGTCTAAGGAGCAGGAATATCCTGAGTGTGAATGTGTGCTATTAGAAGTACAAGTGACAGCCCTAACAACAGTGACATAGTAAGGAGACAGATGTCAGGATAAGGAGCAGGAATGGGTGACTTATAAAGCAGTCAATTAAACAAGCCTCAGTCTGGACATTACATGCACAGACTGGGATGTGTCTGTCAAAAAATACTGAGTGGTTAGCAGTTTTTTTTCATTTAATAAATATTTGAAAAGCTTTTGAGTTTTTTAAATATTAGATAAGATTGAGATTAGTGTGCTCCCTTCCCTCATTGTCTGATATTGTAGTCCTGTGTTAGGCTTCAATAGAGGAACAGAACTGATAAAATGAATTTATTTATAGTTTATATATATATATGTATATGGAGATAGATATACTTTATATATGTGTATATATAAAGAGAGAGAGAGAAACAGAGACAGAGAGAAAGAAGGGTTTTTTGTTTTTTTTTTTTTTTAGCGTGGCTTATAGGCTGTTGTCCAGCTAATCCAACAATGACTGTCTACCAATGGAAGGCCCAAGAATCCAGTAGCTGTTTAGTCTATGAGGCTTGATGTCTCTGCTGGTTTTCAGTATACACCAAAATCCCAAAGAGGTAGGCTTTAATGCCAGTGAAGAAATGGACTTGCCATCGAGCGCAAGCAGACAGAGAACAGCAAGCTTACTTCTTCCTCGTCCTTTCTATAGGCTGCCAGCAGAAGGTGTGGCCCAGATTAAAGGTGGATCTTTTCAACCTCTGAAGTCTTTCCACTTCAAATGATCTAATTAAGAAAAAAATCCCTCACAGGTCTACCCAGCCACTTGGGTTTTAATTCATTACAGATGTAGTCACGTTGACGACCTAGAATAGCCACCACCGGTCCTAAGATGTGTTTTGAGGGGGAAAAAACAACTATAAATCAGCTGTTCAGATTTTTTTAAGTGTTTTTTAGGCTGATGAGGTGGCTCAGTGGGTAAAAGGCACCTGGCTCCAAGGCTGAAGTCCTGAGTTCAATCCCCAGGACCCACATGGTAGGAGAGAACTGGTAATTCCTCTAATCTGTTATATGGGCCTCCACATGCAACATGGCATGCACACACATACACATACAAACACACAAAATAAAAATGTAGTAGGAAAAATGTTTTTAAACTACTTCTGTGTTTAAACGTATGTAATTATAAATTGTTGGCTTCCAAACTCGCCTGTTTATTTATTGAAAAAAATAATGTCCCTGTGAGTGTGTAAACATGTAAGTATAAAATTTCAATAGTGCATTCTTTTTCTCATTGTTGTGACAAAATAAACAACAAAACACCCAACAAAAGCAACTTAAAGAAGGATTTATTTTGGCTTACATTTCAAGGATTCAGGCCTTGCGCTGGGGAAGTCTTACAAGAACTTGAGGCAAGTGGTAAGCTTGTATCTGCTGTTAGGAAGCTGAGAGTGATGAACTGTTATGCATCCTCTCTCCCCCCCCCCTCTTTTTTTTCTTCATTCTTGAGCCCCTGTCCATGGGATGGCACTGCCTACATTTAGGGTAGGCCCCCACTTCAATTAACTGATTCTAAAATAATCTCCCACAGACATGCCTAGAGATTCATTTCCATGGTGACTATAAATTCCATCCAAGTTGACAATCAAGGTTGATCATCACAAATAGGTAACCTGTCTGTTGTGGGTAGTGGTTTGAATAACAATTTCCTTCATAAACTTGTATATTTAAATACTTAGTCATCAGGAAGTGGAACTGTTTGAGAGGATTAGAAGGATTAGCAGGTATGGCCTTGTTGGAAGGTGTGGCTTTGTTGGAAGAAGTGTGTCATTGGGTGTCGCGTCCCCCTCGACCAACAAGGATGACACAACTCACAAAAGCTCTTCTCCAGCAGTTTATTCTGGTCCCTTGAAAACAGTCTTCCGAATTCCGAATGCCCGGGCAGACCCAACCCACAGGCTAAATACTAAATGAACAGCCAGTCAAGTAAAGCCAAGTGGTGCTATCTTAGAGGCCCACGTATGCGGAAGCAAGCCAGATCAGCGGTCTTTGCCAAATATGAACTTATTATCATAGAGAGCGCTCACCGTCGGGCTGGTGGAAGGCGGAGACCAGCGCCATCTTTAGGGCGCGGCACATCGCAGCTCTCTACAGTTCCCCCTTTTTTATTTTTTCTAAAGTTGGTAGAAGTCCCTGGAAAGGCTTCGTAGTCCCCCTATCTGGGGATCTCACGGTGGGCCTGAGCCTGTAGGAGGGCGGTGCTCAAACTCTTACCCGTCTCTGGGTCAGCCTCCCCACTCGGGACTGCCCTGTCTTAGGTGGCCGAGACCCGTCAACTCCGTCACTGGCTTGCCAGATCCTAATATCCGTGGAACGAATACCTCAGTGGGCAGGGACTATGCTTAGTGAATATTTACTTCACGGCAGCGAGCCATGCCTGAGGGGACTGGCCCGCCTCAATGGCGACAAGGGCTTGTATAATCATGGCTGCATTACGCTTTTGTGTGGCTCTCATTTTGTAGATGCACCATAGGCAAACCAGAGAGGCTAGTATCATCAGTATCGCCAAAGAGCCTACGCCCGCCCACTCCTTAAGATGATCCATAGCCGTCTGTATCCAGGAAGTCAAACCAGTAGCCAGGCTCATATCCACCCGAGTGGAATTGATGTGGACGATTGTCGCTCTCAGCTCTCTCATCAAATTTTCAAATTCAGCCGACCAATCCTGTAAGAGGAACTTTGAAAATTGTCTAGACAAATTAGCAGCCTTTGTAAAATTTTGATATTGCACGGAAGTAACACACAAACCTTGCAATTTCCACTCACACCCCAATTGTGCTAGTTGCCAAAGAGAATCAATCTGTTCTTGTATTAAATCTATGCGTTGATTAACTATCATAAGACCTCCTTTGAGATGAGAATTCATAGAGGTCTGAGTATCCAATGCCTGTGCCACAGTGGCTGAGATGTTATTCAGGGCATTGGCAGTCTGTATAGAACTAGACAAGGCAATAGCTGAGGCAGTAGCTCCCACAGCAGCAACAGTGATAGCAGTAACAATAGCTGCAGTGATGCCAAAATCTCTTTTAAACCTGAATAGCATCATGGTATTAGGGGCCTCTACAGGAACTGGTACATATCGAGACATTCTAGTCACCATAGCCACAGGAAAGGCTGTGGCATTCCAGCATAGGGCATAAAAACATGTGCCCGGAGTGCATACTAACTTTTCTTCACCCAAGGATGCACTCCCATTACTTACAATCCACAGAAAAGGAGGCCAGAGACATACTGGCGAAGCTGAAAAGTTCTTGTTGCGGTAAGAATGAAACAAAGATTTCCAAGTACCAGAGCTACTACCGCTAGAAAAATCCAATCTGGTAGCGGACCCTAGGGAAAAATTACCTCTTTGATGAATTCCTCCCCCAAGCATAATGACAGGTCCCAAGTCCATGCAACTTCCATTTACTCCACACAAAAGCCACAAATCAAAAGGATTGGTGGCAGTCTGCTGAGGATCCCTAGTATATATATCAAGCATTCCTGTACAAGACTTATTCACTATATTACTAATCATGGGGCTAAAGGAAAAATAATCTTGTTGAACCCAAACTGCTCTGCGCTCCTGACATCCAGTCCAGGGAAAAGGTCCTTCCTCTCCTGTGGATCCTCTACAAAAAGGTGCCCAGCGTAGCTGTCTAGCCTCCAAGGCAGCAAAGGCTTGCATCAGCATGGCATTACTTCTCCTCTGTGAAATCCTCATCTTACAGATACACCATAGGGCAATGAAACTGACTAGGAAGAGCATGCCTCCTAGGGCACCCATTCCCTCAGATGATTCATGGCTCGGAGGATCCATGTCGACAGTCCTTCAGCAACAGAGACATCAACCCGGGTGGAATTCACATGCACGATGGCAGTTCTCAGATTCTGCATCAGCTTATCAAACTCGCCAGACCAATTTCCTGTAAGATACTGAGAGAGTTGCTTAGACAAATTTGCAGCTACAGTATAATTTTGATATGGCACAGAGGTCACACACAAACCAGTCATTTCCATTCACAGCCAATCTGGGCCACCTGCCACAATACATCCAAGGCCGTGGCTACATTGGCTGACAAATTATTCAAGGTAGCGGCAGTCTGCACTGAGGCATCCAGGCTTCCAACCCCTTGTTCTTATAAGGGGTGATAGCTGCTTTACACTCCTTTGTACATTGCTCATACACAAGTTGTTTAATTAAGGGCATTGCCAAATCAGGGTCTCCAAATACCCTTCCAGCTGCTTCAACCATTATAGCCATGAAGTCTGAGAAAGGCTCCAGGGAATCCTGAATAACCTTGGTTAGATTGCCATTCACTTCCCCTTTGTTAGGCAATGATTTCCAAGCTCTGGTTGCGATTAAATTGATTTGCTCAAACACCTGAGCCGGATACCCAGTTTGTTGTTGAGCATATTGACCTTGTCCAAGAAGCATGACCACATCCCAGGCTGGGTTTTCTGCTGCACGATTAGCAGCAGCTTGTTCATTAGCAAACTCAATCAAGAAAGCCTTCCAATCTAAATACTGCCCAGAGGACAGGCAGGCACGTGCCAAGCTCATCCAGTCACTAGGAGTCATGCAATAATGACTAAGAGCTTCCACCTGAGCTACAGTGAAAGCAGCATTAATCCCATAAGTGTGGACAGACTCAGCGAGTGCTTTAATTACCTTAAAATCGAGAGGTGCATGATAACGATTTCCCCCTCCATCCTGAAAGACAGGGTAGTACAGCTCATGCCTCACTTCCCTCCAGACATTTGGACAGAATGACCGCCCACTAGGATCACTCGGAGGGGAAGTCTCATTATATGAAGGCGGGGCCAGCACAGGTGGCCCCAGACCTGAGGGCTCTATCCGGGTGCAGTCAGAACTCTTCCTCAAAGATGACTTCTCCGTTTTCTTTGTTAACATTTTAAGTTCCTCTTTAAACTCTGAGCTATCCTCTTCCAAAGTATCTTTCCCAGATTTGACCAAGTGCTCCTCTTTTAACTGTTCTAATGCCTTTTGTCCTTTTTCCACTGCCTTGCAATATCTCTGATCTCCTAAACAACTCCGAACAAGTCTCCAAATAGGCCGTGCTCCTCCCTGCAATGTACTTTGCTCCCAGGCAAAATCCAAGTCCCTGCCTAATTTGTCCCAGCAGGATACCGTAAGATTCCCGGACACCGCAAACCACGGAGCCATGGAATCACATTCATTTAAAAATCTTTCTAGGGTAGACTTCTTAATCTTCAAATTCGTAGCTAAAAGTAGCTCCTGAAGAGCCAGAAAAATTGGGTGTGACTCAGACAATCCCATGTTTAAAAATTTACTTTCGGTTCGCAGCTTCCCCGCGACACTGTACCTTTTGTTCGCTATCTCTGCGAATCTTTACCTTTGTTCGCTATCTCCGCGAAACTTTACCTTTGTTCGCTATCTCCGCGAAACTTTACCGTATGTTCACTATCATCCGCGAATCTTTACCGTATGTTCGCTATTATCCGCGAATCTTTACTTTGTGTTCGCTATCTCCGTGAAACTTTATTGTCCTGATTTATCCCAGGAACTTACCAGCGCTTCCCCTGACTGCAGGAGTTCTGAGTCTTTTCTGGGTCCCCGTACGGGCCACCACTTGTCGCGTCCCCCTCGACCAGCAAGGATGACACAACTCACAAAAGCTCTTCTCCAGCAGTTTATTCAGGTCCCTTGAAAACAGTCTTCCGAATTCTGAATGCCCGAGCAGACCCAACCCACAGGCTAAATACTAAATGTACAGCCAGTCAAGTAAAGCCAAGTGGTGCTATCTTAGAGGCCCACGTATGCGGAAGCAAGCCAGATCAGCGGTCTTTGCCAAATATGAACTTATTATCATAGAGAGCGCTCACCGTCGGGCTGGTCTAAGGCGGAGACCAGCGCCATCTTTAGGGCGCGGCACATCGCAGCTCTCTACAATTGGGGGTGGATTTTGAGGTTTCAAAAGTGCGTGCCAGGCCCACTCTCTTTCTCTGCCTATGGATTGGGTTGTAGCTCTCACTACTACTCCAGTGCCTGCCTACATACTGCCATTCTCTCCACCATGATGATATTAGACTGACCCTCTGAAACTGTAAGCAAGACACCAATTAAATGCTTTCTTTATAAGAATTGTATTTGGTCACAGCAATAGAACAATGACTAAGACAGTTGTGCTAATTATATATTAAAATTATGAAAAAAGAAAACAACTCCTTGTTGCAACATATTTCCATATAATATAATGTTTAAGATCACTGGAAAAGGTCGTAGTTCTCTGTCAGTAGTAGATGTTGAGGCATACAAATAAATTATATTAGACTCAAATAAAAAAGATCAAAGATAACAAGTGATGTCATAATGAAATTTCAAGCTATTTGAAGTGCATGTTGCATCATGTAGAAACTTTAAACCAAAGACTAACAAGATCACTATGGTGATTGTGTCAAAAGTGGAGATTGGAGGCAGACAAAGGAGAAATTATTTGAATAGTTTGGGCAAGGAAATGATACCCTGTGCCAGAGAGGGACTGATGGAATTAAATAATAATGGTAAGACGTCAGAGTTAAAATGACTGGACTTGCTGATGGGTTGGATTGAGAGAGAGAGAAAGGTCTCTAGGAATTAAGTAGTATATGGCTATCCCAGAAAGAATAGGAAAGATGCAGCCTGGGTGGGGGGGGGGTGACCAGGAGTTCTGTTTGGGCGTGGTCAGTTTGAAGTGTAGGGCTTGGTGAATAGACAGATGACACTAATCAGAAAGGTGCCAATATCAGTGAATGAACAAGTGGCTGACAGACAAAGGAAATATATGTAGTAAAAGCTTGAAAGAGATCAAGGATTTTAATTAATTCTTTACTATTTTTGAGGTGCTGGGAAGCAAATCAGATCTTGTGTGTTTTAGGCAAGAACTTTTCCATTGAATATATCCTTTATTGTGACTCATATATGTTAATTTCTGTCTGCTTCTACCCAAGACTTATTTTATTGATAGAACTAAGCTGGTCAGTGGGTAGTGGTTCAGTTCTATGAAGTCATGTCCTTTTGTAAAACATTAATATTTTCAACGTTTCGAAAGGAAACCTCATTGAAGATTGTACCTGTTCTCCACAGTCAAAATCATCATCGCCATAGGGCCATCAGGTTGAATAAGCATGAGCCATTCCTCTTTGCTGTTAAAAGGGGACATTTGTTGAATGGCTACAAAGTTCTTTTCATTTGGTTGTATTTCTTTCCCTCTGCACACCC
Source organism: Lophiomys imhausi (assembly GCA_907164525.1). Classification (NCBI taxonomy): domain Eukaryota; kingdom Metazoa; phylum Chordata; class Mammalia; order Rodentia; family Muridae; genus Lophiomys; species Lophiomys imhausi. The sequence goes on from CAJQZJ010032812.1 coordinate 2,008,634, forward strand.
ATCCAGATCTTAGTTTCTGATGCTACCCTGTGTGAAAGCACATGCTCCCTTACCTGTGTGTTAGATCTCTCAGTATTGCCCAAACTGGAGCCATTTTATGCTTTGTCCATTCTGTGAACCTCTTTGATTTCATCTGTTTTCTTCTAGCTTCCAACAATGGCTCTTTTCCACACAGGATTCTGTCCTCTTAGACCCACTGCTTAGTGAAAAGTGATTTTAGAGTTGCCCCAACAATATATCTGATGTCTCCCAGTACTAGATAAGTACCCTGTGGGAGTTGTGCTAGAAACCAGAGGGGACTCAATGAATTAGAAATATCCCAAGGGGAATTGGCAAGCTGTGACATTTTTCTTCACAAAGCTGAGATCCATTGAAATACTAATATTGAATTAAAGGTAAACTTAGAGGTTATGCTAGTTAGATATGCTGAGAAACTGAAGCTTCCAAACTGGTTTGTCCAAGAGCTGAATATATAGCCCATTGATGATATTTCAGAGATGTCTGTTTAATTACTTTGCTGGCTTAGATGTTAGCCATAAATAATCTCTGTTGTCTTATCTTCCTTCTGAAATGGAAATGCGCTTTATTCTTCAAAATCTACCTAGTAAGTTATACCCCTACCCACCCCTGAACCTGGAAATAAACAGGAAGTAGAGGGTAAAGTAGCTTGAAAAAAGGGTTTAAATGACCTTGTTCTAATAGGAAGCAGGATCAGGTCTTTCTATATCCTCATATAATGGTTTCAGTAATTAATACCATCTACATGAACATTTCCCAGCCTGATGTTTTTTTAAAGCCAGTTGGTTTTGATATTTAAAGATGTCATTCAGTGGCTAAGATCAAAAACTCAAAAGACAGCACATGCTGGCGAGGTTTTGGAGAAAGGGAAACACTCCTCTGTTGCTGGTGGGAGTGCAAACTTGTACAACCACTGTGGAAATCAGTCTGGCAATATCTTAGAAAACTTGGAATAGCTCTAACTCAAGACCCAGCCATACTACTCCTGGGTACACATCCAAACGATTCCTCATCAAACCACAAAGACATCTCCTCAACTATGTTGATAGCAGTTTTATTTGTAATAGCTAGAAACTGGAAACAACCCAGATGTCCCTCAACTGACGAATGGATTTAAAAAAAACAACAACTGTACATTTACACAATGGAATACTACTCAGCCATCAGAAACAAGAAAATCATATAGTTTCCTGTCAAATGAATGGCACTAGAAAAGCTCATCCTGAGTGAGCTAACCCAGACCCAGAAAAATGCACATGGCATCTATTCACTTATAACTGGATTTTAGCTATATAGTACAGGATAACTATCCTACAACCAACAGACTGAAAGGAACAGGAACATAGACTTTGTTACTTGTTAGTGGGACACTTTGCACTAGTGGAGCTGCCATGTAGGCCCCCAGTGCAAGAGGAAGCTCTTAGCCCTCATATGACTGCTGAACTGAGGCAGGCTGGTATGTAGGGCACCCCACACCAGAGGAGTAGGATAGGTGGGAGAGTGGGAGAGGGTGGGATCGGGAGGGGTGGCAGGAGGGGGCTGTGATGAAAATGTAACTTGAAGTAATAAATAAACATTTTTTAAATGCCATTCAGTTGTCTAAAAATAATACAATAGTATGTATAATAGTTAAGGGACACAGCATTACAATTATAAATTCTAGCAAAAATTGGTCCAACAGCTTTTATTGTATAACTTAAGTGATTTTTGTAGTTAAGCAAGTGTCCTTTCTTTCTAATCTTGTGAATCATACCAGTTATAATTCCATGGTGTTATATAAAAAACCATCCCGAAATCCTGTGATTTACATCAACTATTTATCTATATGTTAGTGCAGAGATTCCAGTTCAGGCTATAAAATGGGTTCAGACCTGTGGCACACCCTTCATTCTGGGCATACTCTTCTTGTAGTAGACGATAGAAACATAGTAAGTCAAATCACAAACATTCCTATGACCAGGACCAAATAGGAAGGAAAGTACACCATCTGGTCTGTGAGGAGGAAGTGAGCAGAGGAGCTCAGGGTCTGTTACAACCTTGCCATGGGTTTGACATAATTAACTGATGAGGCTCCTATGTTTTCCAGCTAGCCCTTCCATTTCACTGTTGTCGTCTCTTCTTTCACAAGTGACTTCACATCATCACTGTTACAGTATTAATTGTGTGGGACCCCAGTAAGCATATATCTTATAATAATAAAGCAACTGACAAATAAACATAGGCCTTGACTTTTTGTTAAATTTTTTTTTACCCAAGAACCTTAATGTACTGTTGCGCTGACTTGATTCCGCTTGCTTCACTGAAGAACTGTTCCTGCTCTGCCCAGCTCAGTCTATAATCTTAATTTCCCAATGTACGCTTCTGAGAAAACCAACCCAGCATGGCCTCTTGCATTCAATACACCTGACCAATTCAGTGAAAAAGGGAGGGGGGAGAAAGAGAGAGAGTTGTGAGTGGATAATGGCAATGCCTTATGTCTCGGGTGCCTGTTAAAATGCATCTCTCTTTAAGGCACTTTTATAGAGGTCAAATGTTGATATAACAAGTTTCTTTCATCAGGGTCTTATTCTCCTGGGTTGACATTTGGACCCTAATTGTTGAAAATTATGTGAGTTGATAAACCATAATGCTTAGACTGCATTTCTTCCTTTCCTTAGAAATAATTACATATCAAAATAGCTATCTGAATGTATTTATCTGTGTCAAGAAATGTTACAAGTGTGACCAGATTGCATTTATAAATATTATTATAACACTACCATAAGTTAGGTAAATAGCACACCACATCAGTACAGTTTAGAATGACTCATTTATCAGTCCAGTCAAACTCATTACTCAGAAATAATTTACAACAGACTTTGAGATCCTATAGAGATGATAAAAATAAATGGGATAAAAATACCTATTTGGGGAATTGTCTAGAACGTTGAATACCATTGAGATGGCATCATTATCAAATATGAATTGTGGCACCTTCCCACACTATTCAGTTACCGTTTTTAAAAAACTCACTGCCTAAGAGACAGCTTTGAAATAATGAAACTTTACTGCACAAAGTCAATAAGTTTACCCAGCTATTCCTCTTGAATTATATGGAGAGTTCATGATATTTCAGACACTATCTTGTCTATAAGCCAGTGCTGCTTAATGACAGCTCCTCTGTAATTGTCTGGAAGTGCTGGCTGAGGTTTTTACCACTGAGCTCTCTTTTCTCATATGAACTGTAAATCCATGTGCACTGGTTACTGAGTGTCCTTGGCTCCACGTCACATGTCAAGTCTTGCAGGGCCTGCTTACACTTTTTTTTTTCGTGTTTACAACTGTGCAGTGTATTTTAAAGAGAAGTTTCTAATCATTTTTTAGTTTGTAAAATGCAAATCACATTAGGTCTCATGCCTACTTTAACCCCTCCCACAGTCTCCTAAAGTTGTAATATGTAGAGTTCCTTCTTAGGCTCAGATGCATTGGGAGCCCCCCCCCCCCCCCCCGGTGCGCTGTCCTTGGTTCTCCTTGGGTTTCACGTGTCTGCTGTCCATCATGCTTCTCTCCTCAGCTGGAAGAGGGACTTCTTACAGAAGCCTTTCCTGGCCATGCTGTCTAGTGTGGCCTCCCCGTGGTGCTCTCCAGGTGATGGCCCTGTATCTCTGACACTTACTGTACTCTGTAGTTGCCATTTTAATTTGTATAGTTATTGTCTTCTTTGTTGACATGGACGTGTAATGAAGACAAAGTGCCAAGTACTTTGACAAGAGAAGTTATTCAAATATTTAATGAATTTGTTTATTCAAATGAGTAAATTGATGACTCTTACTCTTTAACCTCATAGAGATTCAACTTTCGTTGTAATTTGATTTGAGTACCTTAGTTAGGGTTTCCATTGCTGTGAAGAGTCACCATGGTTACAGGACAACTCTGTTTTGTTTTTTAGGTTTTTCGAGACAGGGTTTCTCTGTGTATCCCTGACTGTCCTGGACTCACTTTGTAGACCAGGCTGGCCTTGAACTCACAGAGATCCGCCCGCCTCTGCCTCCCGAGTGCTGGGATTAAAGCTGCGCCACCATACCTGGCTAGGGGATGGTTTCTTTTTTTTTTTTTTTTTTTCTTTTTTTTTTTGTTTTGTTTTTTCAAGACAGGGTTTATCTGGGTAACAGCTCTGACTGTCCTGGAATCACTCTGTAGACCAGGGTGGCCTTGAACTCACAGAGATCCGCCTGCCTCTGCCTCCTGAGTGCTGGGATTAAAGGCGTGCGCCACCAACGCCCAGTAGGACAACTCTGAAAAAGAAAACATTTAGTTGAGGCTGGCTTACAGTTTTAGAAGTTTAGTTCATTGTCATCATTACGGGAAACATGACAAGAGTGCAGGCAGACATGGTGCTAGAGAAGGAGCTGAGAGTTTTACATCTTGATCTGCAGGCAGCAAAGAGGAGACCATGTGCTACACTGGGCCTAACATGAGCAGAGGAGACCTCAAAGCCCGCCCTCCAATGACACACTTCCTCCAGCAAGACAACACCTACTCCAACAAGGCTACCTCTCCTAATAGTACCACTCCCTATGGGCCAAGTATTCAAGCACATGAGACTACGGGGGCCATTCCTATTGAAAACGCCCCATGAGGGAGAAAGCATTGTATTTTGAGATAGACTTGTGGACCACACAATCAAGTGTCCTAAGGAGTCCGTAGTCTTTACCCTGTGTGCTGCTGCTGTGCTTCTGCTGCTTCCGTAGTTGATATTATTCCGTTCATGGCTAAAGTATTTAAGTCTATGCCAGACGGTTGGACATAGGCTCAGTGTTATGTTTGTCTTTACAGACCTTCATTTACTGTTAAATAGTTCAAAACTGGAAATTTTAATTATATTCCTAATGTGTATTTCGTGTGGTAACTGCTAGTCTTACAACAGAATAAAGAACGTGCTGTGTATAGCCACAACCAACAGGACAGATGTGGAATAAAAACCCAATTCATGAGTTCTTTGCCATTTGGTTAGAATTTATGTGCAGAGCAGTTTAACCTAGAGTTTATTACATGTAACTCATGGACTACATAATTTACCACTGTCATAAAGCATGGGACCTAGAGTCAGGGCTCAAAGGAAGGTGTCTAACCTAGAACTTTTTCTATTATATTTGGGGATTTTCTTACTTTCAAAAAGTCATATAAGTTTGTTTTATTCTTGTGGGTTTTTTTTAAATCTTTGACTTATATTTGATATTGTTGTATTATTAACCTCGGTTTCTATGTAAGGGTTATACATAATTTTTTTAAAACCTTATTTGCTCTTAATTGTTGTTGAACACTTGCACATGAAAGCCAGTTGAAAATAACTTTTAATATTAAAAAGTGTATAAATAGATGGACATGGTGAATGATGGCAACATATATTTAATCCCACACTCGAGAGGTAGAAGGCAGATCTCTATGAGTTCAAGGCCAGCCTGGTCTGCATAGTGGGTTCTAGGCTAGGCAAAAGCTACATAGTAAGTAAGATCCTGTCTCAAATAACAAACAAAAAAGGTTTTTTTAAAAAAAGGTATGTAATTAAAACAATTTACTTCTTAGAAGAGCACAGTTCACTCCAGTTCCTCCTCTCTTCACAGTGCTCAAACCATTCTGCTTCTCTTTTTCCCATCTCTCCTTCACATATTTGCACGTTGTAGTGGTGCCCACATGGGTGGGCCATGTGGTGATAGGCAGCTCTGGGTATTTTCAGCCTTCCAGCAGCCAGGCCTTTCCAAAATGGGTAACTTAATGAGACACTGTATTGACACAAAAAGTGAAAAATATAAATCTTTTGACTTAACATTAAATATTTTATTTCAAACATTATTAATCTTTTAGATTATCATTCAGCTCTAATTCTAAAGAATATTGATAGTTTCTAATTCAAGAATATGAAGCTTATCAGTAATTATGCCATGATTTTAACATTCTTGTAACTTAAGGGAACTCAGCTGGCTTGGTTTTCCCACCACGTTAATAAAAGTCTGGGAAAGTTGTCTATCTCTGGTGGGAAAGGAAGAAGTCACTACATAGTGAGAATGGTAGTGATGACAGCATGTGTTTAATTAGCATTTATTATGTACCAGAATCTATGTGCTGAATATCAGCAGAATGAGAACTCAGCTGTATTACAGAAACACAAATCTACATAACTTGAACTTACTAGATCTGTAGCTGTGCTTAGACAAAGGATCGGCAGGAAGTGACTAGAAACTTTAAGCTTGAATGGATATGAGATGTTACAGTGCCTAAAACATGGTGGTGTGGCTTACAAAGGAAGGAAAAAGGAAAGGAGCTTCTTTAACATTGCTGTGGGAGAAAAATGTGAACTGGGAACAATGGCGCAGCCTGGAGGCTGAAACAAAAAGACCACTGTAAGTCAAACCAGCCTGGTCTACTTGTATAGTCAGACCCTGGAGAAGGGTGGCTAATGGGTATTCAACCAAGTAAATGTTGAAAATCATACTTGACAAATCTGGAGATTACTAAAATCCTAGGTGATGAGCAAAATCCTCCCCCTAGGGCTGAGGTTTTTTTAAAACTGGTATTAAACCTAAGAATTTATAGATGCTCCCTTGAGATTATATACAAAATTTTATATGTGCATTCATATGTATATGATTTCCATTAGCCTCTATAGCATTTATGAGCAGAGGTCCCAGGCCAGTGACTAAGAGGTACCCCTGAGGTGAGCAATTAAGGAGAAAATTAATTAGCATTGCCCAATTAAAAATAATGCAGACCAAAGATGATCTACACAAAGATGGTAATTAGTTCTCGGAGCTCGGAGGAAAAGCTGTGATTGATAAAGGCAGGGACTGGAGAGAGAGCTGCTCAGGGTGCTTGCTACTCTTCAGAGGGCCTGAGTTCAGTCCCCAGCAGCCAGGGTGGCTCACAGTGCTAAAGTCCACCCAGCTCCAGGACATTCAGTGCCCTCTCGTCACAGCAGGCACACATGTGGCTTACAAAACACACTCATAGAAATGAAAAATAATAAAAAAAATTAAAAAACAAAAACCCTTGGGACTAGAGAAAAGGATCAGCAGTTAAGAGTACTTGCTGCTTTTGCAGAGGACCTAGGTTTGGTGTACCTAGCATCCAGTCATGATTTCAGTTCCAGAGGATATGATACCTTCTTCTGGCCTCTATGGGCACACACATAAAATAAAAATAAATCTTTTAAATATAGGGTCCTAGACTGGGATGAACCTTGGAAACCCTGTTTTAAGGAAGGAAGGAGGCGAAGGCACAGACTTCTAGCAGTGTGAAAGGAATAAGGGCACACAACTGAAGGAAATGGAGATGACCAAGAGAATGCAGAACCAGTAGGAAGAGGGGCTCTTGTTGGAGACAGCCAAGTGTCAATTATAACTGACAGGTCTTTATGGCTTTAGCTTGGGGGAATTGCCCTTGACTTTAAAGCCATTTCAATGAGGTGTAAAGTGTAGAAACCACATCAGCAGGGGCAGATGGATAGAAAAGGAAGTTACAAAAGGAAGGTGTCCAGTGTCAACCCTAGTAGTGTAATAGTGACAGCAGTAGTAAGTCAGTGTTGGAGTAATACCTTTTTTTCTATGCCAAGGTTTTCTCTATTCAAATTGAACTTTTTTATCTTTCTATAACCTTGTAAGAATTCTCTTATGACTCCCACTTTTTGATTAGCAAATGGAAAGTTATAGATATTGAGTTTTGCTCAGGATCACATGGTCAGCAACTGTGACAGATTTTAAACTCTGACAACCTGGCTCCTGAACATCCCCTTCCCTTCACTTTTGAGAAAGTGTTGGGTGAGGTTGAGACAGGATCTCCTGTAGCCACACCTGGCCTTGAACGTATGTCCTGATCCTCCTGACCCCACTTTTCAAGAGCTGGGGTCAGAGGTAGATACCACCACGCCATGCCTGAGCCCTCAGTGTTTGCCACAGTTACAGTAAATATGAGACGTGTCTATAGCAAACTAAAGGAAAAGGTAGATCCGTGAAGTTTAAAGTGAAAGTGAGTGTTCTTATGTAAGAAATGGGAAAAAGACAATTACAGGCATGGTTTTTCTTAAATAATAAAACATCAAAAGAAACCAAAACCAGAAACCGAGCAGAGTGGTTCATGCCATTAATCCCAGCTCTCAGGAGGTAGAGGCAGGCTGATCTCTGTGAGTTCGAGGCCAGCTTGCTCTACAGAACGAGCTCCAAGACAGCCAAAGCTGCACAGAAAGACCCTGTCTAGAAAAAGAAAAAAGAAAGAAACGAAACCAAAAAGTTACCTGTGGACAGAGGAGGGGAACCAGGATGGAAGACTTCTGATTGTATCATGTTATCTAGTTTTAATGGTGGCCTTATAGTAAGTATTAGGGGTTTATTCAAAGGAAAACTGGGGATAAGCCATTCGTAATGCTTGAAGCCTACACAGCTGTTTTTCTCTCATTGGAAGTGTTCTGCACAAGCTTTTCTAGTAAACTGTTTAACTTTAGAGGGTTCAGGGGCTGAAGCCCAGTGCCTGTTGTAGCACAAGCTCTGCCACTGAACCACATGCCCACACCTTCCTTTCAAGTACTTTTAAAGCATAATATTAGACTCCACATTGTAGGACAGTGTTATCTCAGGATAAAAAGAACTTCACAGAAATGTTAGCTTGTAAAGTTCAGTAATCTTATTGTTAGTAATATTAGGACAGCTGTTTTGAGATTATTTCATGTTTACTCTAGGTCAAAACAAGTACTTTATGTTAATATTAAGAATCAAAGTCTTTTAGGAAATTACTTTTTTAAAAAGTCAAACAAAAGCTGGGCAGTGGTGGCACATATCTTTAATCTCAGCACTAAGGAGGCAGAGGCAAGCAAATCTCAAGGGTTCAAGGCCATCATCTTTACCAGAAATTCTCTCTATCCTTGAGTGATCTTTTCTTTTCCTTCAGAATTGTAGATGACTATTCAAGCTTCAAAGGCAAGGGAAGCATTGTGAGCCTACCATTTCAGTTTCTGATACAAACAAATGTAGAATAGATAAATGTCCATTTACACTTAAAGCCTACACTCTATAGAATAGTAATGTGTGCAAGAGCTGTAGACTGTAGTTATATATATTTTTACAGTATTGTTAATGGGAAGGTTCATAATAAGATTTCAGTAGGCTTGTTATTTTATGGTGTTCTGTATAGTGCTAAGTGTTGTGATTACAACAGAGAAGAAAGCTTGATCTCGTCCTCAGGATGCTTAGATAAATGTATATTTTCAAAGCACAGTCTGTTACCAGTAAGGTTGTGTGTATATATGTTGGGATATTTATATTTATTAGAATTACAGTGTTTCAGAGTATTATTCAGGTGTATGAAAATTACAGTGTTTCAGAGAGTGATAAGGGGTTTTAAGTTGTTTGAATGAGAATGTCCCCCATAGGCTCATATATTTGAATGTAATTTGGTTGCACATTGGTGGACTCTTCAAGGAAGGATTAGGAGGGCTGGCCTTTTTGGAGGAGCTGTGTCACTGGGGATGGGGTTGAGATTTCAAAAGGCCATGGCAGGCCCAGTCTCACTCTTTCTTTCATGAGCTTGTGGTTCAGATGTTTGGGCTCTCACTGCTCCAACACCATGCCTGCCTGCTGCCATGCTTTCTGCCACGATGATCATGGACTAACCTTCTGCCATTATAAGCAAGTTCCCAATTAAATGCTTTCTTTTATGAATTTCCTTGATCATGGTGTCTCTTAACAGAAAAAATGGAACAGTAAGATTCAGAGAAAAGAGAGTCTATTTACTTGAAATGATACAAGACTGCTGAGGGTCAAGTGACAGTGGAGTGAGAGTCTGGAAGGATGGTTAGGACTTCAGTAAGAATCTATAAGGCATGGCAAAATAACTCAGTCCCAGAACTATGAATAGTTCTGTTCCCAGATCAACCAATTCAGTTAAAGGTTATACAAATTTAGCTAATATACTGATTTCTTTTTATCTTCAGCTTTATTACCTATAGTGTAGGAATTATAAAAAGTTATCATAGAGGTTTATAGGATATCTATGCCATCAAAATACTTTGTAAACTGTGACGTCTTATATAAGCTTTAAAAAGAAACAATCATAGTATTTGGAAGGTAATGTGCCAAAGGTATGAGTTTCAGAAAACAAAACAAAAATCCTTGTAAACCATAGAGATGAGGGCAGAGAAACATGGGAAGATGACTGGATATTATCACTATCTTGCTAGTTTTGTCAGTGTGACACAATTACAGTCATCTGGGGAGAGGGAACCTCAATTGATAATTGCCACCATAAGACCTGGCCGAAGACAAGGTTGTAGGGCATTTTCTTAATTAGTGATATGGGAGGGCCCAGCCCTTTGTGGGTGGTGCCATTCCCAGGCTGGTGGTCCTCGGTTCTATGAGAAAGCAGGCTGAGCAAGCCACGAGGAGCAAGCCATGAGGAGCATCCTCCATGGCCTCTGCATAGCTCCTGCCTCCAGCTCCTGCCCTGCTTGAGTTCCTGCCTTGGTCTCTCAGTGTGCTGTGATTCAGGGTATGTAAGCCAAATAAATCTTTTCTTCCCTGAGTTCTTTTTGGTCATAGTGTTTCATCACAGAAATAGTAATCCTAAGACAGTCACTACTTAGGAAAATTACCTGAATTTTTTTAAAAGATTGATGTTGGTCCCCTCCTAAAAAGATTTTAGATGGTTTTCAGCTCTTCAAGTTTTAGCATTTAGTTTTATTGAAGTTATATACATAGTATAGAATTAATTTTCTGTCAAACTGCCTTATTAAAGACTGTAACTGTACAAAGATAAAGAATGCATCCCGCTTAATGGGTTATAGTCATTTGTCGAGGCTGTGGTTTAGAAACAAGTTTGTCTGTGCGTGGGTAGATCAGAATTCTTTCTTTCAGCAGGCCAGGGTTTGAAGCACTGAAACTATTTCTAGGCCTCACATGAAAGCAATACTTGTGATGTCTGTTCTTTGGTATGTCAGAGAATTCATTCATGTTCCTTGCCTTGCAAGAGCTTTATGTATTGAAATATGTTGTGAAGAAACAACATATTTTCAGCAGATTAGTAGAGAATACACAGGCAAAATAAATAAATAAATAAAACTTATTGTGACGTGGTGTGAATATTGTGCTCCCCTCCTTGCTGTTATCTGATATTGGGCTCTGGAATTTATGTGGAACCTGTGAAATATAGTCGGAGTTACTTCTCCAAAGGCAAGGAACTTGGAAAATATGTTAGTTGTGTTATTTGAACATTGATTTTTCATTTAAAAAAATTAGTGAAAAAAATTCTTGAATGCTAATACTGAGTTCATTTTATTTTTGTGAATAATTCTAACTGTTCTCTTCTTTTACAGATTATCTTGCTAATCATGGCCGGTTAAATGAATCTGAAGCCAGGAGAAAATTCTGGCAAATTCTGTCTGCTGTTGATTATTGCCATGGCCGAAAGGTTGTGCACCGTGACCTGAAGGCTGAAAATCTCCTGCTGGACAACAACATGAATATCAAAATAGCAGGTAACGGGGACACAACTGCCTCAGAAGTAATCAGATGAGAGCTATTGTCCTGAGTGTGTGGGAAGAGCCCTGCAAGCTGAGTTAGGCTTCAGCAACATGTACTTACCTCTTAGTGCTTCTCTTAATGTATACAGTGACAGAACTGTACTCAGGAGTCTGAGTTGCATCCAAATTTCTTGGGAGGTTCTGTAGAATAGGTTGTTTGTTAAAATGTGAGACTGACGGGAGGGCTGGAGAGGGCCTGAGGTGCTGGTTGCTAGTACTGTAACTGGTTCCTCTCCTAAAGCTGATGGCTGTAGTAAGGGTGCAAACAGAAAAGACAAAGGAAGTGATAGAAGCAAAGTGAGAACAACACACAGAGACACATCACACACATATGTTCCTGTGTATGTGTGTGGTGTTCTATTTATTTGTTTGTTTGTTGATTTGATTGATTGATTGAGACAGGGACTTGGATCTCATGTAGCCCAGGCTATCCTTAAGCATACTATGTAGCCCAGGCCTCCTTACAAGGTCACAAGCATGTACCACCTTGTCCAGCTCAATTGAAAAACATTTTAAAGTTCATGAGAAAAGTCCCCCCCCCCCTTTTTAAGTTGGCTTTCTGAGATAGTGTCTTACTATGTAGCCCTGACTGGCCTGAAACTCACTATCTAGAGTAGGCTGCCCTTGAACTTACAGAGATCTACCTGCCTCTGACTTGCAAATAGTGGGATTAAAGTTGATAATACAAATTTCTTAATAGTCAAATTAGTTAAAACTCATTCATACATGGTAAAATATATCCCAGGTATTATGCTATGCTAAATATAGTGTGATGTGTGTAAATTATTTTACAGCATACATGTATATGAAAACTTTACATTATGTTTTTTATTTGTCAACTATACCTCAAGTTGTAAATGTACAGAAAAATGGTATGTACAGAGCTGAGGATATATAGATCTCAGTAATAGAGCATTTCCTTAGCATATGCAAGGCCCTGGGTTCAGTTCCCCTGCACCACCTAAAAATGTGGCAAGGGTGTAATTATGTGCCGACTACAGCAGAAGAGTGAGTGAGCATCAGTCAACCCAAGGAGCCAGAGAAGCCTCACCCATAAGGAAGCATTTGATCTTACTCTGGAGAGATCAGTTAGCTGCTTGCCAAAAATGCAGAAGCGGGATACTGTAGTCAGGCAGATGGAGACTAGGATGATGAAGATGGTAGCTCAGTATGGGCAAAGGGAGCAAGCAGGGGGAGCAGCTTGGGTAGAGTGGGAATGATCTTGAATTCCTTGTCAGAGGTTTGAGAGTATTTTATAGTTAATGGGAATTGAAGCTATTGAAAAGTTTATAGTATGGATCTGAGTAAAGTGGACTCAGGATAGCAAAATTAACTTTGTGTGTCAGCAAACTCTGGCAGCAGTGTTTGAGATGGCTCGGGAGGTGAAAATTGAACACAGGAAGATGGGAATAGTTCTGGGGAGAGCATGTGGGTTTGAAGAGAGCAACAGCAGCAGAGGTTGAAAATATGAGCGAGAGGGAGATTTAGAAAGGAAGGGCCTAGGTTAAGAGTTTAGTACAGTTGCAAGTTGTGGTGACTTGTACCAGGATTGCTGGAGGGACAGAGAGACATCCAGGTGAGAGTCATTGGCTCACTAGTTAGGTCGGATAGTAAGCTTAAGGAGAAAGCAACTGCACTGGTGAGAGAGAGAGAGAGAGAGAGAGAGAGAGAGAGAGAGAGAGAGAGAGAGAGAGAGAGAGAGAATGTGTCTGTCTACTGATTTGTAACTTTTTGTTGTGAAAATGCAATACATAGTAACAGTGTTTCCATAGGGAAACTGTTGTTGGCTTATGTCTTTTATGTGTTTACTTCTTTCATTTCTGGTATTACACACACACACACACACACACACACACACACACACACACACACACACACACCACACACACACACACACACACACACACCACACACACACACACCACACACACACACACACCACACACACACACACACCACACACACACACACCACACACACACACACACCACACACACACACACACACGCACACACGCACGCACGCACGCACGCACGCGCACGCGCACGCACACGCACACGCGCACGCGCACACACACGCACACACACACACACCACACACACGCACACACACACACACACACCACACACCACACACACACACACACACACACACACACACACACACCACACACACACACCACACACACACACACACACACACTTTTTTTTTCCTTTTTTCTTTTCTTCTTCTTTTTTTTTTGGCCTTTCAGTTTGGTTTCATTCGTGTTACTTATTTTTGCCAATCTCTCATTTACTTCTGGATTTTTTTAAAAATTTTTCTTCTTAAAAGTATCAATTGCCTTAAAATTATCTTTTACAGAAAGACCCTCTCCTCCACTCCCTTTTTAACCTCCTAGTTCTGTAGTTAGAAGCCAGGAGCCCCAACTTCACCTGTGTATCCCTTCATTACAAACAACTCCTAGGAGTCTTGTTAGACAGAGAAAGGTGTTAAAATTATGCCCTGGGATTTACAAAGTGTTTATCACTGGAAGCACAAAAGAAAACACCCCAAGTAAAACACCAAAAAAACCTTGTAAATACAAAAGTCAGACAGTTACTCAAGGTTATAACCAAGTGTTCGTTTACGATAATTCTGCCTAGGTAGGTCAGTGTGTGGTGCCTAATATTATATAACATTTAGGTTTGCAATTTTTTTTGGGGGGTGCCGTTTTTATATTTGCTTCAAGGCTTTGTTAACTGTATAGAAGACAGGTAAAATATCAGGTATGTAGAACACCCTTTGGTTCGGATAGTGACAGTGAACCCTGAATTAAGCCCTGACTCTTCTCAGGTGCTGTGCTGAGCTCTTAGTCATTTCTACAGCATATTAGAAGCTGCATGGCTACCACCAGGTTTTGTTTGTTTGTCTCTGTTTTTATGTTAAGGCAACAAAGGTAATCAACAGTAGCTCTCCAATCCAAAATGAAATCTCTCTGGCCACTCCTTTGTACTTTCCAAGCATTATGTGTCAGTCCTCAAGTGGTGTCACTAAGTGAATTTTGTGTCCATTAGTCTGAGAACTTTTGCAGCTACAAGCTCCAGCTATATCAAGTGCCAGTGAAAACTGATAGGAAAAGAGCCTGGACTGGTGAGCTTGTCAGGGGCCAGATTATGAAGCATTCCACATCTTATAAAGTATAGATGTGGTTTTTAAAAGAATTTCTCTTGAGTACTTATAGGGGTTTTAACTGTTTGAGAATTTCATATATATATCTTGATTAAGTCCACCTCCCTTTCTGTTTTTTGGGGGGGGTGGTGGTGGTGAGACAGAGTCTCTCTGTGTAGCCCTGGCTGTCCTGGAACTCGATCTGTAGACCAGGCTGGCCTCAAACTCAAAGAGATCCGCCTGCCTCTGCCTCTCAGATGCTGGGATTAAAGGCGTGCGCCACCACGCCCAGCTGGCCCCTCTTTCTCTATCTTATCACCCCATTACTTTTCCCTCCCAACATCATATGTTTTATTTTGTTTTGTTTTCTGACCCACTGAGTCCACCTAGGGTTGCCTATAACATGTACATGGGCATAGAACCATCCATCTATTGGAGCATGGTAGCCTCTCAGGAGTGAGGTCCCTGGAGAAAACTGACCGTGCCTCCCCAGCAGCCATCAGTTGTGAATAGTTTTTCCTGCTAGAGGGGGATCTTCATGAATCTCTCTCCTATGCATGCTGGAACTTTGACTGGCTTAATCTTGAACAGGTCGTATGCAACAAGTGCCAACCTCTATGGGTTCATGTGTGTAACAGCATTGTCATGCCCGTAACTGCTGTTTGGCTGCAGAGGTCCTCTGCCTCTGGCTCTTACAATCCCCCTCCCTTCCAGGATGAGCCTTGAGCCTTGAGGGGAGGGATCGTGGTATAACTGTCCCATTTAGGGCTGCACGCTCTGCAACAGTCTTTTACTGTCTGCACATTGACCAGGTGTGGGCTCTGCAGTACTCACTGTCTACTGGAAAAGAAGCTTCTCTGCTGAATGCTGAGGGACGCACTACTCTACCACTGCAGGCGCTGAGTGAACGGAAAGTATAGACCAGGTTAGAAGCTTGTCTGTTAAATGATCCCTCACCAAATATTTGCTCTTTATCAGTAGATCTTAGAACTTTTGATGGCTCTGCTTCCCTTTAAGAACAATAATCTTAGCCGGGCGTGGTGGCGCACGCCTTTAATCCCAGTGCTCGGTAGGCAGAGGCAGGCAGATCTCTGAGTTCAAGGACAGCCTGGTCTATGGAGTGAATTCCAGGAAAGCCAGAGATACACAAGAAACCCTATCTCGAAAAACCAAAAAAAAAAAAAAAAAAAGAACACAAAGAACAATAATCTTTGGAATCTTGGAATTCTTGACTTTTATAGAGATCTAGCACGTGGCTGATGAGACTCCATGTAAAGAAATCAAAAGGACAAAATTATTGGTCAATGTATTAACATCCTCTGCTTCTTTTGCTTATTAAAATCTCTGATTTGCTAAAAGTGAACTTTTAAGCCACATGTGTTGAAGTTGAAAAGGACAAATCAAAGTCAGGTTTTCATTTAAGATGTGCCTATTGAAAAGACAGAACTAGAAGTCTAAATCACGGCTAGTTTTCATAAATACAGAAGCATAGCTCTGAAGTTGATTCTTCGCTCATGTTCCCTACAATGATAACCCCACAGTGCAGAGCCCTGGCCCCCACGCTGTGCTCAGGCTCTCTCCCCGTCATGTCAGTCACTTGCCTGGACCCTCATGAAATGGGAGTTTGGGCATCATGGGGGAAAAGGCCAAAGCAACGTAGGAAGACTCTCACGAGGCACCATGCTTCCAGCACTGAACCTGCCTCGCCATCTTGGCTGTTTTAGCTCATAATGGCTATTGATGCATTAAGGTGAATTATCTTTAGTTTTATTCTCCAACTGTCATATCTTGAAAGTTTATAATAAATACCCAGTGATTCAAATATATAGCTACTTGGAAGAAATTTTCAGAAAATAACTTCAACTCAGAACTGGAAAGATGGCTCAGCAGTGAAGAGCTCAGGATGAATGCTCGTCAAAGGATGCAAGTTCAGTTGCCAGCAGCCATGTCAGATAACTCACAACTGTCTGCAACTCCAGCTCCAAGGGATTCAACACCCTCTCTGGACTCTGCAGGCACCATGTGCACAACACACACATGCACACATGTACACATGCACAATATTTAAACATAATAAAAATAAATTCGCTTTTTTTAAGTTACCACAATTCAAACAAAACTTCATGTGGAGTGTTGAGTCTGAACAGGCAATGCAGATACAAACTCTGCTGATGCCATTTGTATCTGTCACCTTGGGTAGGTTAATTAACTTCTCCAGGTCAGAGCTTCTGTTCTCTTAATTAGAAATTATTGTGCTTTTCAGGGACAGTGTTTGGAGATTAATACTTATTTAAGACAAGGAGGCAATACAGTGTTGTAGGTAAGAAGCAAGTGACTTGGGAATGAATCTTGGCATTGGTACTTTAGCTTACTGACCTTGGAGGCCTTGTCTCACCTCCATGTTCTGTTTCCTTATCTGGAAAGGGCGAATGGCACAGGTTCATATCTCATAGTGGCTGTTATTTGAATTAATATTTGCAGAGTACTTAAAACTGCACCTGGTACATGGTCCTGTTCAAGTGTTTGTAAAATAAATTGTTAGTTAAATCTCTTGGTACCATCTAACACTGAATAAAAGCTGCTATTTGTGTTCAATGCATAATTGATTCCATTGAAACAAAGCTGTAAAACTTTGATAGCCAACTAACCTCCTTCAACACATTAAAAAAAAAAAGGGTGACTGTAAAGGAAAGTACATCGCTTGCATTTGAAATTATCTCTGTCTGATATAACATTTCCTCTGAGCAAAACCTTAAATGCAATTAGTAATAATAGAATTAACTAGATTACTCTGAAAGTTATCACAAGTCACTTATCTTTAGCTCAAAAGGAATGCTTCTTTTCTGATTTGATTGGTGGCTTATCACCTCTGCTATTGCTTCTATAACTTTCCACTTACTAGAAGACCTTGAGATAAGATTTCTGTGTTTACAGTTTCAGTCTTGTGCCCTAGAAATGAGGAGGGATGGGGATGAAAAGGTGATTTATTAGAAAACATTTGTTGGCTTTCTTCCACTCATTGTCCCCCTGATACTGGTATCATATTAAATGGGAAAGTAGCCTTTTATGTGCACGCATGGTGACATACATCCTAAGTCCTGGTTTGCAGGCTCAGTTCATCCAGCTTGCACTGTGGAGGAGTGCTTATACCTTCATTTACTTTTGTCCTTCCCACTCCTTCTCCCTGAAGGCTAAGAATTATCATTTCTTTGTTTCTTGGCTCTTGGACTCCGTGATTGGGCACAGTCAGATGGTTCTAGATGGTTCCAACTTATCTAAGGATAACATTTCATCTCAGCTTTGGTGATTACTCCTGTCAGACAGTAACTGATGTTTGAAGGCAGCTGGCTTCTTATCAGTGGTAAGCAACAAAATGTGCATTGAAGGCAGTGGAGGCCAACGGGTTTTCAGTCTGTGTGATGAGTCAGCCTGGTCCTGTTACTCTCCTGCCTTTCATTTGTCAGCATGCATTTCCTTGTTATCTTTTTCACTCCTACTGTGATAATTACAAATGTGTCCCTTTCATCAGACTGGATAGCCTAATTCTATTGGTCATTTAAGAAAAGCTAAATTTAATCCTCAAACCATCTGCTTCTCAGCAGGAGAAATATTTTTAATTTTTAAAATCACATTGTGTGTGTGTGTGTGTGTGTGTTTGTGTGTGTGTGTGTGTGTGTGTGTGTGTGTGTGTGTGTGTGTGTGTTATGGGAGGGAAAGGATAAGTTTGCAAGTGGACGTCAAAGCACAACTTGCAAGAATCAGTTCTCACCAGTGGGTCCTGGGAGTTGAACATACGTCATACTTGGCATCGGGCATCTTCACCAATGGAGTCATCTTCTCAACCCAAGAACGTTTGTAAAATTATAACATACAGTCAGAGAGTTAAAACTGCCTGAGTTGTGATTCATAGAAATTATTTACTTTTTCTTGGCTTAAAGTAAGATAGGGTTTGTTTGGATTTTTTCCCCCCTTCTTTAAAAAATAACTTAAGCTACTAAACAGTTTCTCTTTGATTAAAAAACTGGGTGTGTTCGGTAATTATTATTTTGCAGCAGTAAATGCCGACCAGCAGTTAACATGTATTGTTGTCTGTCCCCTGATGCTTAAATCTGTGGCATCATCACTCAGAGCTGGTTAGTGGGGCAGAAGCTCAGGCCCTGCTGAATCCAAACCTGCAATGGAGCCGTTTCCAGCTGCATTTTGCTGTTTGGTCTATTTCATTATTTTATTCCAACAAACAATAGAAATCTTTCCTGTGCTTGGTGTTCCCATTAGGCAGTAATCAACAGCAGCTTATTTATTCTTTATATGACTCTTTTGATCCTAAAACAGTAGCCTTTGCTAATAACACTTGGGCACTGTAAATCATGTCATTTATGGTGACAGCAATAGTGGTTTTTTTGTTGTCAGGAAGATAAAGGTCAGCCATCTTTCACAATACAGAGCAGAAAGTAGTTCTGCTATGTGATACCTGTGGTTTATAACTGATAGGTTAAAGATAATTATATGACTCAGCTTCTGATGCCTAGTTGATTCCCATGAATGCCGGTAGCTGATCTTTTGTTAAAGATTCCAGCCCAAACCCTATCTTTTATACATATTCAAACCATATGTCAGCCAAGTAAGTGAGTGTGGATATATGAGGAAATCTTGAAGCTATTGTAAAAGTTCAGAGTATTTGCTTTAGTATCACAAGAAGGGAAACATGAATCATCTTGACATAATGAGGACAGAGTTGTCTGCATAGCCCTTCATGCACTCTTAGAATGAATATAGCTTCCTAAAATGACTATGAGTGTGCATTAAGATACAACTCTACAAACATCCTAACTGCTCTTGTTCACATGGTGAGGCACTGTGATTAAACACCTGATAGGTCTGCTTCACCTGCACAGAAAAGGATTTAAAATCCTTCTGTTTAATGGTAGGGATCGATCCCAGACTTTGGGCATCATCATCGCCATCATCGGCTCTGGGCAATGATGAGAGGAATAATCACTTGGGCATTCCTTTCTATGTATTTTTATTTTTATTTAGTTATTTTTAATTTTAATTATTTTATTTTGTTAATATGTTTAATTATTTATATTTTGGGGCACTTACCTCCGATTTTAAATTATAGTAAACTGTGCGTAGTGATATACTTGGGGCTTTGATGAAACAATTTAAACAAGAATAACTGACTGTATTTAAACACAGTTTTACTTGTGATTACTGAAACACATCATTGAATAGATCTGGAGCCTCATCTAGGTTTCTAAATACTATTATCCAACAGAAAGAGCCACAGTATCTTAGAGAAGTAGTGGTGTTAAGAGCAGGGCAGACAAGGTACAGAATGAGCTTGGTAATTTGTGTCCAAAGACACAGAAGTACTTAAAACTAAATTAAAAAATATTAAATGAAGCAGGTTGAAAGACATAGGATTAGCCAAACCTGGAACAACTGGGACATCAGAATAAATAACATCAGTGTCCTATTGTAGCTCAAAGAATCAAATATTTACAACAGTGAGTGATAAAGCAGGGTAATAAATAGACATCTCTTCTCACACAGGAATTGTAATTAATGAGGCGATAGACTTACTAGTGAGATTTGGCCATTGCACAGTGAAAATATACCAGAATATCACATTGTAGTCCAGAAATAGATATAATTTTATATTTGTCATTTAAAAAGTGAGATTAAAGCCGGGCATGGTGGCGCACACCTTTAATCCCAGCATTCAGGAGACAGAGGCAGGCAGATCTCTGTGAGTTCAAGGCCAGCCTGGTCTACAAAGCGAGTCCAGGACAGCCAGAGATACACAGAGAAACCCTGTCTCGAAAAAAAAACAAGCAAAAAAAAAGTGAGATTAAGGGCCAGCAAGATGACTCATCATGGGTAATGGGGCTCACTGACAAGCCTGATGACTGGAGTTGAATCCCTGGAATCCACATGGTGGGAGGAAAGAACTGATTCCAACAAGTTTTCTTCTGACATCCACACGGGTTCCATGGCATGCACATGCCTTCACACATAGGTAAACAAACAAACATTCCTCAGTGAAATTTTAAACATAGAAATGAGGCCATGCTAGAAAGGAAATATCTTACTCATTTAATTCTCTGATCTGACATAGTCTGAAACCAAAGTCTGGGTTAGAGAAAGAAGTGCCCAAGTGACTGTTTCTCACATAGTTGCCCAAAGCCAATGATCATGGGAGTCTGTAACTGTTCCACTTTCACATTGTTGTGAGATTCTGCTCTCTGTTTTCTTCTATGGATAGCAATACACTTGTATGCCATTTGTGTGTGTAGTAAAGAGTCAAGTGAAGTGGTTAGTATGATAAAATGAGAATACAGTAGGCTTTTTGTGTCTGCGGGTTCCACATCCTGGGATTTAACCAACCAGAGATGGAAAATACTCCCTTAGCAAAATGTCACATTATTGCTCATGGGTAGGCCTTACCTCCAATTTAAGTTATATTAAACTTTTGTAGATAGGCTTAGGAAAGTTGAATCTCTACTAAATTTGTTCAGAGTTCTTTTTTTCCTTGCCGTTTACCCTTTAAATCATCCAGAGATGATTTAAAGTGTGTAGGAAGAAGTAGGGGTGTTGTATGCAAGTATTGACCCATTTTATGTAAGGGGTCTGAACATCCAGATTTTAGGCCCTATAACTAGTCCTCCAGAGATCTTGAACGGCAGTTGAATAGTCCGTTCTGTCTTAGTAAATGGTAATCAGAAATCTTGAATTTTTTTATTTCATCTACTTGCTCACCCCTTACTGCATTCACTGTATGCTGTTTACAGAAAGCTATAGGCTGTAAATGAAGAAAAGTATCCATATTTCTATGAAGAAATATAAATGATTTTTTAAAGATTTATTTATTTTATGTATATGAGTGCTCTATCTGCATGTACACCTGCAGCCAGAAGAGGGCATCAGATCACACTGTGGATGATTGTGAGCCACCATGTCATTACTGGGAATTGAACTCAGGACCTTTGGAAGAGTACTAGCTGGTACTCTAAACCACTGAGCCATCTCTCCAGCCCATAAATGACTTTTAAAATGTCTTTTTAAATTTCTTTTGTAAAAGTTTCATAATTTATTTATTTTTACTTTATGTACATTGGTATTCTGCCTGCATGTGTATGTCTGTATGAGGGTGTCAGATCCCCTGGAACTGGAGTTACAGACAGTTGTGAGCTGCTAGGTGGGTGCTGGGATTTGAACCCAGGTCCTTTGGAAAAACAGCCAGTGCTCTTAACCACGGAGCCATCTCTCCAAGCCTTAAAATGCCTTTTCCTTGCCAATTCTTTAATCTAGAAGTTATTAACTTGATCACAAATAGCTACAAACCACTGTGTCAGGGAAGGATGTAGAGGTGTAGTTAAACCTGGTTTCTGTTCCATGTCTGCAGTGCAACAGCTAGCTGCATCATCTTTCACAAGTGCTTAAATATTCTCCTGAAATAAGTCTTCCGCATTGCTTTACTAGGAAGACTCCTCAAAGAGCTTAGATTACCAAGCAACATGTAATAAAGCATCTTTAAAAGACTGAACACTTATGCCACAAATGCAAGGATAACCTCATTTGTAAAAGAAGCATTGCTAAAGCTTAAATCACACATTGATCCCCACACATTAACAGTGGGAGACTTCAACATCCTACTCTCACCAGTGGACAGATCATTGAGACAGAAACTAAACAGAGAAATAATGAAACTAAGAGACATCATAAATCAAATGGACCTAACATATCTAGAGAACATATTGTCCAAACACAACAGAATTCACCTTCTTCTCAGCACCTCATGGAACCTTCTCCAAAATCGACCATATACTTGGTCACAAAGCAAGCCTCAACAGATACAAGAAAATTGTATTTTATCAGACCACCATGGAATAAATCTGGACTTCAACAATAACAGAGACAATAGAAAGTCAACAGACTCATGGAAACTGAATAGCTCTCTACTCAATTATCTCTGGGTCAGGGAAGAAATAAAAAAAAAAGAAATTAAAGTCTTTTTAGAATTCAGTGAAAATGAAGGCACAATATATGCAAATTTATGGGACACCTTGAAAGTAGTGCTGAGAGGAAAGTTCATAAAGAAATTGGAGAGATCTCATACTAGTGACTTAAAAACACATCTGAAAGCTCTAGAACAAAAAGAAGCAAACACATCTAAGAGGAATAGATGACAGGAAATAATCAAATGCAGGGCTAAAAATCAATATATTAGAAACAAAGAGAACAATACAAAGACTCAATGAAACCAAGAGCTTGTTCTTTGAGAAAAATCAACAAGATAGATGAACCCTTAGCCAAACTAACCGAAAGACAGAAAGACAGTGTCCAGATTAACAGAGCATTTATGATTATAAATGAAAAGGGATACATAACAACAGACATTGAAGAAATCCAAAAATTCATAAGGTCTTACTTCAAAAGCCTATACTTCAAACAATTGGAAAATCTAAATGAAACAGATAATTTTCTTGATAGATTCCACTTAACAAAGTTAAATCAGGAGCAGATAAACAAATTAAACAGTCCCATAACCCCTCAAGGAAATAGAAGCAGTTAACAAAAATCTCCTAACCAAAAAAAAGCCCTGGGCCAGATAGTTTTAGTGCAGAATTCTACCAGACATACAAAGAGGAGCTAATACCAACACTCCTCAAACTATTTCACAAAATAGAAACAGAAGGAACTTTGCCAAGCTCATTCTATGAGGCCACAGTCACCTTGATACCCAAACCACACAAAGACTCAACTAAGAAAGAGAATTTCAGACGAAATTCCCTTATGAACATTGATGCAAAAATACAAGCCGAATGCAAGAACACATCAAAAACATCATCTACCATGATCAAGTAGGCTTCATTCCAGAGATGCAGGGAGGATTCAACATATGAAAATCTATCAGTGTAATTCACCATATAAACAAACTGAAAGAAAAAAAACCACATGTTCATCTCATTAAATACTAAAAAAGCCTTTGACAAAATTCAACACCCATTCATGATAAAAAGTCTTGGAGAGATCAGGTATACAAGGCCCATACCTAAACATAATAAAGGCAATATACAGCAAACCAATAGCCAACATCAAATTAAACGGAGAGAAACTTAAAGCAATTCCACCAAAATCAGGGACAAGTCAAGGTTGTCCCCTCTCCCCATATCTCTTCACTATAGTACTTGAAGTTCTAGCTAGAGCAATAAGACAACTAAAGGAGAATCAAGGGGATACAAATTGGAAAGTAAGAAGTCAAGTTATCCCTATTTGCAGATGATATGATAGTATGTATATATATATGTGTGTGTGTGTGTGTGTGTGTGTGTGTGTGTGACTCGCAAAACTCTACTAGAAAGCTCCTACAAACATTTTCAGCAAAGTGGATAGATACAAAATTAACTTAAAAAAATAAGTTGCCCTCCTTTATACAGATGATAAATGGGCTGAGAAAGAAATTAGGGAAACAACACCCTTCACAATAGCCACAAACAGTATAAAATATCTTGGTGTAACCCTAACCAAACAAGTGAAAGATCTGTTTGACCAGAACTTCAAGTCTCTGAAGAAAGAAATTGTAGAAGATATCAGAAGATGGAAAGATCTCCCATGCTTATGGATTGGTAGGATTAATAGTAAAAATGGCCCTCTTACCAAAAGCAGTCTACAAATGCAATGCAATTCCCATCAAAATCCCAACACAATTCTTTACAGACCTTGAAAGAACAATTTTCAATTTTATATGGAAAAATAAAAAACACAGAATATCAAACACAGTCCTGTACAATAAAAGAACCTCTGGAGGTATTACCATCCCTGACTTCAAGCTTTACTACAAAACATTGGTAATAAAAATTGCATGGTATTGGAATAAAAACAGACAGGTTGACCAATGGAATCGAATTGAAGTCCAGAAATAAACCCAAACATCTACAGACAGTTGATTTTTGACAAAGAGGCCAAAACCATACAATGGGAAAATGATTGTATCTTCGACAGATGTTGCTGGTCTAACTGGATGTCTATATGTAAAAGAATGCAGTAGATCCATATTTATCACCCTGCACAAAAGTCAAGTCCAAATGGATCAAAGATCTCAATATAAAACCAGATACACTAAATCTAATAGAAGAGAAAATGGGGAAAAGCTTTGAACTCATTGGCACAGGAGACAACTTCGAAACAGAACACCAAATAGCTCAAGCACTAAGATCAACGATTAATTAATAGGACCTCATGAAACTGAAAAGCTTCATGTAAGGCTAAGGACACTGTCATTAGAACAAAACGGCAGCCTATGGATTGGGAAAAGATACTCACCAATCCCACAGAGGACTAATATCCAAAATATATAAAGAACTCAAGAAATTAAACATCAAGAAACCAAATAATTCAATCAAAAAATGGAGTACAAAGCTAACCTTGAATTCACTACAGAGGAAACTAATTTCGGAGAAGCATTTAAAGAACTGCTTAACATCCTTAGTCATAAGGGAAATGCAGATCAAAACAACTCTGAGATTCCATCTTACACCCATCAGATTGGCTAAGTTCCAAAAGTCAAGGGAATGCACATGGTGGCAAGGATTTGGAGAAAGGAGAACACTCCTTCATTGCTGGTGGGAGTGCAAACTTGTAAAACCACTCTGGAAATCAGTCTGGTGCCTTCTAAAAAAATTAGGAATAGTTCTACCTCAAAACCCAGCTATACCACTACTTAGCATATTCCCCAAATATGCGTCACCAAATCACAAGTACATTTCTTCAGCTGTGTTCATAGCAGCTTTATTTGTAATAGCCAGAAACTGGAAACAACCCAGATGCCTCTCAACTGAAGAATGGATAAAGAAATTGTGTTATATTTGCACAATGAAATACTACTCCACTATCAGAAACAAGGATATCATGAAATTTGCAGGCAAATAGATGGAACCAGAAAAGATCATCCTGAGTGAGCTAACTCAGACCCCAAAAGATGCACAAAATATTTACTCACTCAAAGTGGATATTAGCCTGTACATACAAGATCATCATGCTCCTACAATCCACAGACCCAGTATCGAGGGCTCAAGGGATAATGCTTGAACCCCTCCAAGTAGGGAAGATAAAATAGATATTGGAAATGGGTGGAGAGAAGGATCTGGACAAGAACCCAACATTACTGCTATCCAAGAAACCTTATCCAGCAGATAATTAGGCAAAAATCGGGGAGTCTTGAGGAAGAGTTAGAGGAGGGTTTGAGGAAGCCCGAGGGATCAAGGACTCCACAAAAAGATCCACTTAGCCAATTAACTCAGACACAAGGGGCCTTAAAGAGACTGAACCACCATGCAAAGAGCTTGCAAGGAATGGCCCAAGGACCATTACACATATGAAGCTCTCAGGCTGCTTGGTCCTCTAGTGGATCTCCTAACAATCAGAATGGGGTTCATCCCAGACTTAGACGATGTTACCTCCTTCAGGAGCTCATGTTCCTAGCAGAGCTGCCTTATCTTTCCTTAATGGGAAAGGAGGCACTTAGTCATGATGTGACTTGATGTACCAGAGTGGGTTGGTATTGGGGGGGGGGGGGGGATGGGGGGAGGGGGGGGGGGGGGGGGGCTGGGAAGAGGAGAGGGAATGGGATGGGGATGGGAATGTAAAATTTAAAAAAAATCTTAAATTAAAAAAAAAATAGACTCAATACCAATGTAGCCAAATATAATCCTAATTTTGTATCAGTATACAAAGATCAATACCAATGTAGCCAAATATAATCTTAATTTTATATCAATATACAAAGATATAAGACAATATTCAATAATCTGTCCCTTTTTATTTATCATTCCTATATTATATCTATATCCTATTTTTTCTCGTCTCTCCCCCCTATAAAAGAGAGAAAGAAGGATATAGAAAGGAAAAAGAGAGAAATCCCTGCATCTAACCTCCAAAACCTATTTAACAAGACCATTTAACAACTTGTAACCAATCCCCTTAAATAACAACAAACATCTATAACCCATCAAATGACCAAAGAGGGGAAAAAATAAACCACCCCGCCTTCTGGGGATGGGACATCGCTCTCTTAAAATTACTTCCTGCTGATATGGGACATAAGAAACCTGTTTGGGGCCCAAATAAAAATAGAAAAATGGTTAAGCACATTAATAGAATCATTTGATGTTCATTCCTTTTGTGTTCAGCTATTTACATTGTCCTAAGAAGTTTGTAATCAGAGACTGAACTTCAGGGCTTTACTGAAGTTCTGACTGGAACAGTCTGTGGGGCTGAACAATCTTAGTTAGCAGTTTTGAGTTGTTGTGGTTGTAGATTTTTGAGGAAACGGCTATTGAGGAAGTCTGTGAGCCTGGATCATCTGGGCTCCTTGACTTCTTTGGTGTCTGATCTCTTTCTTCTGAGGTTTTAGTTGTCCAGTTATCCCTGGACTCCTTAGATGGATCTTTGTATATTGATACAAAATTAAGGTTAATTGTTTTTAAGGTATTGTACCTAGGTAACACTTAAAAATGAAATGTGAAGTGTTAGCCTTTTGTTAGCAACTGTCATAAACTGTTTAGGATAATTAAGAAATGCAAACTAAATAGTTATTCAAGCATGTCATTTTGTTAGGTACTAGGGTAGTCTATCACAGATGTTTTCTAAGTTAATCAGAAATCAAGTTGCTAAAAGACAAGCAATATTTGCTTATCCAAATAAATATATGGAGATAGATAGGTGGTCTTCAAAAACCTTAAGAGATCTGCAGAATATGGCATTCAAAGATGTTTTCTTAACTTAAGATTTTTTTGATATTGAGATATGTCAGCTCCTGACAGCATCCCCTATTATACTCCAAGTAGATGATAAGCATTGAAGAATCTCCAATTAGAGATGGTTGAATTAGTGGCAAGCCTATCACTGGGCAATAAAAATCCCTTGCTTCAACTGTAGGCAGACTGCTGTCCAAAAAGGACAAAACTTGGAAACAGGTAAGTCGACAGCCTAGCTCTACCAAGACAGGGTAGGCAAGTCCTTCATAATTCCTGCTTCACAATTAATGTCTGTCAGAGAAACGGGGCCAAAAGGCTGAAGATAGATACTCTAATGTATGGAGAGACATTGGGGACTGTCCAAACAGCCAGTTGTCTGTCATTTCTTAGTTTTTGAAGCTGCTGGCCCTGCACTTCCTGAATAATCAGAAATGTTTATCCTTCTCGTGTCTCTGATGTGGTTGAAGACTAGATAGTTATAGTCTCATAGTTAAATTTCAAGTTGTTGCCAGGCGGTGGTGGCGCACGCCTTTAATCCCAGCACTCAGGAGGCAGAGGCAGGCGGATCTCTGTGAGTTCGAGGCTAGCCTGGTCTACAAAGCGAGTCCAGGACAGCCAGAGCTACACAGAGAAACCCTGTCTCGAAAAAACAAAAAAAAAAATTTTTTCAAATTGTTTAGGAATTAACAGGGTGTACTGGATCTAAGAAGATGTTTTTAAGCTGGTGGTACAAGTTAGGATGGAAGCTGAGTTGGATATAGAACTTTAAACTCGTAGGAATGGATGCATAGTAGAATGTTAAAGTCAGTTGCCAAATATGTATGGACTGGACATTGGGAATGTATGTTATGCCTTATAATTTTCATAATTGTAGCCTAATTATTCTTGATGTTTTGTATTGTATTTGTTGTTATAAGAGAAAGAGCCATTTGTTGGACTGAAAGGGGGAGCTGTTGGGGGTAAAAAATATACATTAAACTTTAAAAAAAGGAAGCTGATGGGGGGTTTGAGGGGGAAGAGGGTGGGAGGCTAGGACTGGAGAGGGCAGTAGAGAGGAGATTGTGATTAAGATGTAACTTGAAGAAATAAAAAAAAATGTAAAGCTCAAAATGGGTTTTTGGAAAAAAAAAACCCAGCCACTATATTTTGTAATTTAATTTAAAATTTACTTCATTTTTAGATGAATTTAGGTTTTAAATGTATGCTATTTATTATATTGATATTTGACTTGGACAGATTTATTCTACCATTGTAGGAATTGGTATGAAATCTTTGGAGTCATTCCCAATATCTCCAAAGTTCTCTATAAATCATGGATTTTGGTCTAGAATAAAACAAAATAAGAAGTATAAAAAAAAGACATAAGACATGAACTGCACCTGTAATTTTCTTTACATTAATGAAGCCCTCACTGTCATTTACTAAGTACGCACTATGCTTCAGTGACATTATGTATTTTTCTACTTAAATCTTAACACACTCATCAGGTTATCACAAATAAAATTTTGGAAGTACTCTGGCAAAGGTTCTCGAATGTGGACAGGTTTGGTTCTGTGATAGCATAGGAAGCCTAGTTGCCATTCAATGTGACTTTGATTGTTCCACAGAATCAGATACCTAGAAAAGATAAGTGTCCATTTAGTGTCACCTTCTTGTGACTGAACAGGGTACTTTCTCTGCCTAGATCTATAAAGATTAGATTGGACTGGACTACCCAGACCAATTCTTCCCTGTTCTTTCTGTCTTGCAAGAAGTGTACCAGTGAGAGATCTCAAGGCCACATACTAGACTGTCTTCCCACCAGGCTTATGTCCTCTCTTGTTTGAGTTCATGTCACCCGGGTGTGGGGAAGTTCTAAGTGAAGCACTCTGGCTCTTTAAGACACTGAAAGTTGGGCTGGAGAGATGGCTCAGCCATTAAAGGCTAGGCTCACAACCAAAAATATAAGACACTGAAAGTTTTATCTTGCTACTTGGAGAATATCTTCAGTTTACATACAGTAAAAAAACCAAACTCATCTTGTCTTTGTGTTGTAAAATCCATGTATCCCTTTGCCTACTTTAGGCTCCACAAATCTGTCCCAGAGTTTGGATGTGTCTATGTACAGGAAATCAACCTTTTACTCTTTAAAGTAGATTTAAACATCTCATTCTTAACTCATTCTGTAGTTTTTGTAGAACATTAGAAACTTATATCTCTATACATGAGTTATAAGGTAGCAGGAGTAGCTGGTCACTGAGGTCAGATAAAGAGATAAAGATCTCTTGTCATTTTGGAAAGTAGAATATAGGCTGAGGTGGTGTCACTGTCATGATGGATGGAATTGACATCCCTTCTCGTATGTCCGCATACGGACCACCAGACATGGACCGAATCGGAGGCTTTTTCCTGATGCACTGTCTTTTCTCTTCTGAACCTTATGCTCTTGCTGGTTTTTCTTTTCCTGTCCAGTTAGTTCCTTGTGATTTTTTTTCTCAGAAGAGCAATAGTGGTAGTTATGTTTTCACAGAAGCAGTGCTGACATGTCACATCTGTGCTCTGGGCCTTTTATGTCTTTAATCTTGTTAACCCTCACTACATCCTCATCCGGGCAGGTGGATTACTCTCACTGGTATAGATTTGGAAACCTAAGCTTCAGAGAAGTAAAATACTTGTCCTATGACACCAGAGTTAGAAGAGACAAAACTGTGAGTCAGTTCTCGTTCTCCTGAACTGTGTAGTTATTATATTCTTCCATGAAGCAGCTCTGAGATGGTTACAATCATTGCTGTGCCTGATTCTTACCTGTCTTATGTCAGCAGGCTGAGAGAATATTTTCCCCAAGGTACTAATGTGTGTTGTCTCAAGGTACAAACAAAGCAGTAGTTTACGTTAGCACATTGGTCCCTCATAACAGCCAGTCACTGGGCATGTTTATTATTGCAGCTTTACAGGTGAGGAAACGAAGGTTCACACGCGCTGACCCTGGTCCCAAAGCCAGTCTGTCTGGGAGTGGAGCCTGCCTGGGCCCACTCCTCTTTGAGTCTTTGCTTAAGCTCCGTATGCATGTATTGCTTTGCATGCACTGGTCGAGAGCCAGATCCTCTTGGTTCCAAGACTCACAACACAACAGAGTATGGGACTAACTTGGATAACAGTAAGAATTTATTTCTTGAGTACCATCAAAAGGACAAACACACATCTATGACAAAGGACACTGAAAGCTTGAATGCAAGTGCACACTGAAGACATTGAGTGCAGTGTCTGCAGAGTGCATTCTAGGTATCAAAACTGTAGATTCAGTGTGGCTGGGGTTATAAGGAGAAGGGCACACAGTTGTTTTGAAGTTTAAGGCCACTGCATTCCATAACTGAGCATATAAGTGATAGTGGTGATGGGTGACGTGTAGCCAGGCCGTATGCTGTCATTTGTTAATGAGATATTCAGATGGATATCTGCCTATAGTAGGATGTATGGATCAGCACTTAAAGAGTTATTACTTACAAATTCTCAGTTGCCTCAAAAGCTGGTACATGTTACTACTTAGTTGGGTTTTAGTCATTTTCCTCTTATAGACTGCATAGAATAAAAAGTCCATTAGGAACCATCAAGTAACTTACGTTCTACATTAGTCGAACGAATTTACAGTGGTTGTTCACACAAATAGATATTTCAGCCAAAAATAAAAATCAAAAAAAGTGGTTATGAACTGAATGTGATATAGATGATAGTGTGACCGTCACACAGATCTATTGGCTGGTGGAGGTCGGGGCGGTCTCTATCACGGACTCTGTTGCTTGTTAGCAGAACACTTTACTCTAGCCAGGCTGCCATGGCAGGCCCCAAGAGCAAGAGGAAGCTCTTAGCCCTCATGTGACTGATGAACTGAGGGGGGGTTGACCGAAGGGGAAGAAGGTGGGAGGGTGGGACTGAGAGAGGTGGAGGGAGGGGGCTGTGATCATGATGTGACTTGATTTAAAAAAAAAAAAGCAGGCTAACCAAGCCATGAGAAGCAACCCAGTTTTTTTTTTTTTTTAAAAAAAAAAAAGGAAAGAAGGAAGCGGATATGATGGCTCACTTCTGTAGGTAAGTCCAGCACATGAGAGGACAAGGCAGGTAAATGACGAGTTCAAAGCCAGCCCTGACTACACAGGAAGATCTTGTGTCAAAACAACAACAAAACTGTGGTTTAAAGTCATTTTCTAATCTCTCACATGTTCTGTTGAGAAGAAAACTCAATTCAATAATGTTCATTATTTACTATTAGCTTATCATTGTGATAATTACTAGGGAGACAGCAAAGACAGATGTCACCTTCATCTTTATAAATTGGATCACAGTGGTCCCACATTATGAAATTGATTACTGAGAAATGCAGTGTAGTTTGAGAGCAGAGATGAAAGTAACATTTATTTCCATCCCAATAGATTTCGGTTTTGGAAATTTCTTTAAAACTGGTGAACTGCTGGCAACATGGTGTGGCAGCCCCCCTTATGCAGCCCCAGAAGTCTTTGAAGGGCAGCAGTATGAAGGACCACAGCTGGACATATGGGTACTGCTTTGTTTTGATATGTTAAATGTATCTATCATGATAACTGGTACTCTGGCCTGTCTAAGAAGCTCCTGATACTCAACACATGAATAACATTTCATATTCTCCCCATCCAATGGACTATAATTAGTCAGAGCATCTAGGAATGGACTTCTAGGAAAGAATTTCTAGAGACAGGTGTTAATATCTTAATATCAGCAGTGATTTGAAGTAATATGGTAAGCAAAATGATCAAATTCAGACTATTTGGTATTTATTATACTTACTCTCAGGAGGTAAGACTTCCAAATTTTGAGAAAATAACAACTTTGGACAGGAATCCATCAATCCATGTGATTTTAAGAGCCATGGTGGTATTTGGAAAATCAGAGTGTTTGAAGTACCCTCTGAAAATGACTGTTTCGTTTTCTTTCCTAGAGCATGGGAGTTGTTCTTTATGTCCTTGTCTGTGGAGCTCTGCCTTTTGATGGACCAACTCTCCCTATTTTGAGGCAAAGGGTTTTGGAAGGAAGATTCCGGATTCCATATTTCATGTCAGAAGGTAACAAGCTGTTCGTCCTATTAGTTGTGCATTACAGAATTTGTGCTGCATGAAGTCCTAGCCAGAGTTTCCCTGCTGAGAGTTTGGTACCAGATAAAATGACTTGAGTCATTTTAAAAGCCATGAAGATCTATAACACCCTTCATGTAGACAAGACAAGATCCAGTCTTCCTCCTTTAACTGAGAATAGAAGCTACCCAGATTAAGAGCAGCAAGTCTTCCCATTCAGCTTGACTCTGTAAATGTCCCAGTTTATTTTAGTCTTACAGAAACACCCCGTAGATACAGGCTTACAACCATTTTACTCTATGTATGAAGTAGATTTTCAAAATTAAAAATTTTTAAATTCGGGGCTGGAGAGATGGCTCAGTGGTTAAGAGCACTGGCTGTTCTTCCAAAGGACCCAGGTTCAAATCCTAGCACCCATATGGCAGTTGACAGCTGTCTGTCATTGCCGGGGGCGGGGGGGGGGCAGGCATGGTTACACACTCCTTTAATCCCAGCACTCGGGAGCCAGAGGCAGGTGAATCTCTGTGAGTTCAAGGCCAGCCTGGTCTACAGAGTGAGTCCAGGACAGCCAGGGCTACACAGAGAAACCCTGTCTAAAAAACAAAAAAAAAGTTTTTTAAATTCAAGTCAACTGGCAGAACTCTGGTGAATTAAATTGAAATGCCATAGTCCCTACCTGTCTTTGTTTTGGGCTGACATATAGACAACAGTTTGATTACTCTTTAGTTGTGTCTTTGGTTTTCTTGGGAAAGCAAGGTCACATGGGCTCTGGAGACAGACTGACTACCTAGATGGAATCCCAAATTCAGCACTCACTGGCCGAGCAGTAAAGTGGAGTTAACAATAGTTCCTTCCCTAGAAGTGTCATAAGGATGATTAAATTATCAGCAAAAAGCACTTGTCATAGTGCTGATGGATGTGAATGGCAGGAGCCAGAGTTGGAGAGGGTGGAGAAGAGCTTGGAGTAATCAGAAGCAGGTCTGCAGACATGGTCCCGGCAGCTCTGATAACGTGCAAAGAGCACGCTGCTCACTCAGCTGGCTCTACTGAGCTGCTCAGTGTGAACGAGGCCCCGTTCATTATACTTCAGTATGCTTGTTCTCAGAATGAAGCTTTTTCTGTCTGTGACTAGATAGTTTGAGAAGGGCACTAGAAAGGCTCTTTTAGCACACAGATAGACTTCTTAAGTGTCTATTCTGCATCTGAACCTGACCTGTCTATCATTCATGCACCCATTTGCTCATTTGTCCTTCTGCTTTCTAGTGGAGGATACAAAGATTGTTATGCAAAGTCACAAGGTCCATGCAAGTATGGCTGAAAGTGATCTATGTGACTTTTTTAATATTGTGTTTTCCATAGATTGTGAACACCTTATTAGAAGGATGTTGGTCCTAGATCCTTCCAAACGGCTCAGCATTGCTCAAATCAAGGAGCACAAGTGGATGCTCATAGAAGTTCCTGTACAGAGGACTATTCTCTATCCACAAGAACAGGAAAATGAGCCATCCATCGGGGAGTTTAATGAGCAGGTTCTGCGACTGATGCACAGCCTTGGAATTGATCAGCAGAAGACTATTGAGGTAAGTGATGGAGATGTCTGCAGATGTTTTAAGGTTCTTCTGTATTCGTTACTTGAAGCTTCATGCTCATACCTGTCTTCCTAGTCTTCTAACACATCTATCCCCATTGCCTGCGTGTACTGCTCAGGGCTCTCTGATTACATCAGGCTCTATTTATAGCTGCTGTTACTCAGTCTCTAAACCTTTCATTTGCCCTATCTGCCAAAAAGCCAAAGTTAATTTCAGAAGATTTGGAAAAGGCTAATACCGAAGCTTAAAAGGTAAAGAGGCTGGGTGTGATGATGCACACCTTTAACCCCAGCACTCAGAAGCAGACAGATCTCTGTGGATTAGAAAGCTACATACATAGAGCAAGACTAGGGGCTGAGCCGAGAGCCAAAAGGCAGGCATGAGATTGTAGAAGGCACTGGGGTTTAAGAGAACCTGAGAAACTAAGCAGGCAAGTAGGTTGTGACTTGGAAATATTCATGGTTATAGAACTAAGAAAGCTATAAGCCTGGAAATTTCCTTGTGACTTTTTTTCTATTTAGTAGTTAGCATGCTCATAGAACACACACAACTGCCCTCCAAAGCAGAGCAGTGCCTTTACGAAGACTTGTTTCTTGTCACTTCTTGTTGCTGTTGGCAACACCAGATGTGCTGTCTTGCTTTATGCACTGTGCACTCAGGGTTTTCCCATGCTTATCCAGGGAATGGATCCTAGATGGCAGCTTCTGTGGGGTCCCTCTGACCCGGGGTTTTCATGGACCCATGTTGCCCCATACTGCATTCAGTAGATTGTCAGGTGGGATTAGAAGACAAAGAGAAGTTGTTTCCCTGTTACATTGGCATCCCAGGAAAGCTGGCAGACTAATGATGTGAAAAACTTGGGAAGCAAGTTTATTTTCAAGGTTTCCAAAGGATGAGACTGCAAAAGCAAGAGGAAGATATCACCTAAGACTGCAGACCCAGTGTCTCTGCGTCTAGCACCCACATGTCATTCTCCAGCCCAAAATAATCACTAGACGCTCCGGGAGGTTTTGTTCATTCACCAAAGCTTTCAATGATTTGAACTTTGACTGAAGCTATAGAGTTAGAACTTTGGGCGCAGGGAGTTGACCGACCTCACATCCATTTCGCTGTGAGATGGACCACATCACAGCAGTGCAGTGTCTGCATGAGGCAGTGATGGCCTCTTCTCTTAATGCAGAAATTAAACAGATCCCTGATAATAGAACCAGACAGTCATTTACAGATGTCACCTTGATTGAGTACAACTAGAGACCTGAAGTGTACACCTTCCTGTCTGAGTTCTGGAAAGGGTTTTGTTGTGAGGTATACTTCGCTACTGTTTTTTTGTTTTTGTTTTTTGGGATTTTGTTGTTGTTGTTTTGGTTTGGTTTTTTTTTGTTTGTTTTGTTTTGTTTTTTGGCTTTTTTAAAGATTTATTTATTTAATGTATGAGTGCTCTATCTGCATGCACATCTGCAGTTAGAAGAGGGCACCAGATCCCATTATGGATGATTGTGAGCCACCATGTGGTGCTGGGAATTGAACTCAGGACCTCTGGAAGAGCAGCCAGTGCTCCTAAGCGCTGAGCCATCTCTCCAGCCCCGTTTTTTGGCTTTTTTTTTTTTTTTTTTTGAGACAAGGTTTCTCTGTATAACTGCCCTGACTGTCCTGGAACTTGACCAGGATGACCTCTGCCTCCCAAGTGCTAGGATTAAAGGCGTGCACCACAATGCCTGGATCACTACTGTATTTCTTTTAGGTACCTTAGGATCTAAAATTATGTGAATGAAAATACACATCTACAATATTAACCCAAAATTCCTGTGGAAATATTTGTGAGTGGGTCTCAAAGGGCTCACTTAATCCTGTGCTCTTGGGCTGAACATCATGGCAGCAAGAGCATGTGGTACAGGCTGACAGGTTTTGGATTTTATGTTCAGGACACATGATTTACCCTCTCTTTTAAAAAGGTATAGGTCACTTAGTTGGTTTTTACAGCTCTCTGCCTTCAGCATCTGTTTTCTTTTTCAGTCTTTGCAAAACAAGAGCTATAATCACTTTGCTGCCATTTATTTCTTGTTGGTGGAACGTCTGAAATCACATAGGAGCAGTTTCCCTGTGGAGCAGAGACTTGATGGCCGCCAGCGCCGGCCTAGCACCATTGCCGAGCAAACAGTTGCCAAGGTAACAGCCGTGAAGCCACACGTCTCGTCTGTGCAATATGCCTTTTTATGTTGGACACACTTTTCATCATTTGGTACAAAGGTTAGGATCTCATCCTCTACAGTTTTTTTTTTTTCCAGAAAGTTTCAGCCACTGTCATTCACTAGATACTCAAAACTTTTAGCACCTTCTTCCTTATTTTAAGGAATAACTTTATTTTCAGATCTTTTCTTTAAGAGATATTTTATCTTTTAATCATTTGCTAATATTGAAAGTAAAGGTAACTAGCCTGTACTTGCAGTTCATTTAACAGAATGTTATTGCAGATTGACCAGGTGCAAACTACTGTTATTAGGGACTCTAACAGTTTGAATGCATGACACACCATCACAGTTCTCAGAGCTGTATTGTAGAAGCAAAATAAGATACAACCAGAATCTCCACAACAGGAGGATGAGTGCTGCTGAAGAGCTGAGGGCAAGGGAGAGAGGTGC
Source organism: Lophiomys imhausi (assembly GCA_907164525.1). Taxonomy (NCBI): domain Eukaryota; kingdom Metazoa; phylum Chordata; class Mammalia; order Rodentia; family Muridae; genus Lophiomys; species Lophiomys imhausi. The sequence goes on from CAJQZJ010032812.1 coordinate 2,045,411, forward strand.
TCACCTGAATAGGGAGAGTTTCGTGTGAGAGGTGACATTTAAAAGAGACCTATGAATGTATGAGACTTTGACAGGGACACACAGTACTGAAGACATGGCTAGGAAGGAGATGCAAACAGAAGAGCAAAAGTGCTCACACGGGCCATTAGGCCTGGTTCCTGTTAATTCAGTCACTGGACTGAAGCCTAAAGAAATAAAATTTGTAGTGGTAAGTGGAAGCCATACTGTGAAGAGCTCTAAATCCCAAGGATAATTCATAATTGAGGAAGCAATAATGAGCTTCTGAAGACCTGAGCTAATTAGCCTAGGCACATTACAAAGGACGACTTGATTAGTAAAGAGTAGCAGAGTTGCTTTGGTTTTGTTTGTTTATTGTTTGTTTTGAGACAGGATCTCACTGGCTGTCCTGGAACTTGTTATATATAGACCAGGCTGGCCTCGAACTCACAGACATCCAACTGCCCGTGCTTCCCAAGTACTGGGATTAAAGACTTGTGCCACCATGCTCAGCCTGGGAAGAGCAGGGAAAAAAAAAATTTTATGTTTATTACTTCAGTTTACATCTTCTCCCATTCCTGCCCTCCCACCCTCTACCCCCTATCCCTTTAATCCCACTCCTCCGGTGTGGAGTGTCCCTACCTATCAGCCCACTGCCCCAGTTTAGCAGTCACATGAGGGCCAAGAGCCTCCTCATACACTGGGGGCCTACAAGGCAGCACCACTAGGACAAAGTGTCTCATTGACAGGAAACAAAGTCTATGTTCCTGTTCCCTTTGGTGCATTGGTTGTAGTATAGTTATCCCGTACTATATGGCTAAAATCTGATTATAAGTGAATAGAGGCCATGTGCATCCTTCTGAGTCTGGGTTAGCTCACTCAGGATTAGCTTCTCTAGTTCCATCCATTTGGCTGCAAATTGCATGATTTGTTGTTTCTGATGGCTGAGTAGTATTCCATTGTGTATATTTACCACAGTTTTTTTTATACTCCTTGGTTGAGGGACATCTGGGTTGTTTCCACTTTCTAGCTATGACAAATAAGGCTTCTATGAACATAGATGAGGAAACTTCCTTGTGATTTGGAGAGGAGTCATTTGGATGTTTACCCAGAAGTGGTATGGCTGGGTCTTGAGGTAGAGCTATTCCAAGTTTTCTAAGATATCATCAGACTTATTTCCATAGTGGTTGTACCAGCTTGCACTCCCACCAGCAATGGAGGAGTGTTTCCCTTTCTCCACAACCTCACCAGCATGTACTGTCTTTGAGTTTTTGATCTTAGCCATTCTGACAGGTGTGAGATGGAATCTCAGCGTCATCTTGAGCTGCATTTCTCTGATGATTAAGGATGCTGAGCATTTCTTCAAGTATCTCTCAGCCATTAGGGATTCTTCCTTTGTGAATTCTCTGTTTAGCTCTGTTCCCCATTTTTTTTTATTGGATTATTTGGTTTCTTGGCATTTAATTTCTTGAGTTCTATGTAAATTTTGGATATTAGCCCTCTGTCAGATGTAGGGTTGGTGACGAGCTTTTCCCTATCTGTAGGCTGCTGTTTTGTTCAAATGACAGTGTCACCCTTCACAATTCCCTAAAACAATATAAAATACCTGGGGGTAACTCTAACCAAGCAAGTGAAAGACCTATATGACAAGAACTTCAAGTCCTTGAAGAAAGAAATTGAAGAGGACATCAGAAGATGGAAAGATCTCCCATGCTCATGGATAGGTAGGATCAACATAATAAAAATGACCATCCTACCAAAAACAATATACAGATTCAATGCAATTCCTATCAAAATACCAACACAATTCTTTATAGACCTTGAAAGCACAATTCTCAACTTCATATGGAATAACAAAAAACCCCAGAATATCTAAAGCAATCCTGTACCAAAAAAAAAAAAAAAAAAACACCTGGAGGTATCACCATCCCTGATTTCAAGCTGTACTACAGAGCAATAGTAATAAAAACAGCCTGGTACTGGAATAGAAACAGACCAGTGGATCAATGGAATCGAATTGTAGACCCAGAAATGAACCTACACACCTATGGTCACTTAATTTTTGACAAAGAAGCCAAAACCATACAATGGAAAAGGGACAGCATCTTCAACAAATGGTGCTGGTCTAACTGGATGTTGACATGTAAAAGAATGAAATTAGGCCCATACTTATCACCTTGTACAAAACTTAAGTCCAAGTGGATCAAAGACCTTAATATAAGGCCTGACACACCAAATCTATTGAAGAGAAAGTGGGGAAAAGCCTCGAACTCATCGGCATAGGTGACAACTTCCTGAACAGAACACCAATAGCTCAGGCTCTAAGACCAACAATCAATAAATAGGACCTCATGAAACCGGAAAAAAATTTTTTTTTGTTTGAGTTTTTGAAACAGGCTTTCTCTGTATAATAGCCCTGACTGTCCTGGGACTCATTCTATAGATCAGGCTGTCCTTGAACTCACAGACATCTGCCTGCCTCTGCCTCCTGAGTGCTGAGATTAAAGGTATCCACCACCAAGCCCCAAACAGAAATTTCTGAAGAATACTTAGGAGATTCTTACACTAATGGAGATGCAGGATGCTGAAGAATTAATATGGTGTTGGTACAAACCAGGAGGAAGAACCAAGAAAGGCGGACCTTGTGTAAGCTTAGCTCTGATTTGGAGGTGCAGCTCCACTCACTGGTTAAAAGCAGAGACACCAGGGCAGATCCCAGATTCTGTGTAAAGTGGGGTGACATTAAGTGCTGTGACAGGTGAATTGATATCTGTGACTCCTGTACATTTTCTCTCCCTGGCAATGAGACCCTTTTCCCTAGTGGTGCTGCCTTATAGGCCCCCAGTGTATGAGGAGGCTCTTGGCCCTCATATAACTGCTGAACTGGGGTGGGGGACTGTTATGTAGGGACACTCCACTCCAGAGGAGTGGGATGGAAGGGTTAGGGGGTAGAGGGTGGGAGGGAGGGGCTGGGAAGGGGGGAAAGAGGACAATATGATGGAGATATAACCTGAAGCAACAAATAAATAAATTAAAAAACAAACAAAAAAGTTAGAAGTGACATTCTCCTCTCTGTCTTCAAAGGCCTGAGGTGAGGGCACAGTGGGGACATGTCTTGATACCAGGAGAGGGATGTGGTCTGAGAGGTATAGAGACTGGGAAAGGAGGGTTTCTTCCAGTAAAGATGCCTTCCGCTTCTGTAAGCAGCACTCCAGGTTCAATGAAATTATAATGTACAGGAATATGATATCTTTGCATTGGCTTCTACATAACATGAAAAGGGAGGGGGATGAAAAGTCTTGATTTCTAACAGGTGAATTATATATTTTTTCCTTAAATATCTTAAAAATAATGTGAAAATACAAATGTGAGAGAATATCAATATGCCTCCAGTTATTTGTGTCAGAGTATTTCTAAGCACGTGAGAACTTTCAAAATTGAATAGCACTGCATTTGAGCAAGAGGGAAAGGAGTAAACAAACTCATAGGCTGTGTTGATAATAGTGATGTCCTTTCTGTGTACGTGTGGCCAGACAAAAGGATAGGAAGCAGAATGCCCCTAATGCAATAATAGACTTTCTCAGCTAAGCTTCTTTACTCTTCTTACACATTCCACAAGTGAGAGTGGTGAGGGATTATATCGACAGTTGCTCCCAAGCACGTGCACATGTCATTGTACAAGATGTCCGCTTCTGTCTGCATGGTAAGCAAACCTCTTGGATATCATAAGTTGTGTTTAATTGTACAAGATGTCTGCTTCTGTCTGCATGGTAAGCAAACCCCTCGGATATCATAAGTTGTGTTTAATTGTACAAGATGTCCGCTTCTGTCTGCATGGTAAGCAAACCCCTCGGATATCATAAGTTGTGTTTAATTTGGCTTCGGATGCAGGTGTGTAGCATACATGGCTTTTTTTGCTTGATAACTTTGTTTTTTACTGGCAAACACATCATGGGTTCTTTTCATTGTATGCATTGGCTCAAGTCAGCATCAAACTGTGCACACAGTAACTTCAAATGTGTCTAATTCTAATAGAAGGCTTCCTAGCTCACGTACTTAACTTGTAGAACGTGCCTTCTGGACCCTAAGAAGGAGATCCACAGCTGAAGAAATGCTCCCTGCCCTCTGTGTTTTAGTATGCCTTGTTAAAAAACTGATTTCTCTTTTTTTAATTTATAAATATACTCAAAGTTTTAATAGAGCATCCCTGTTTTAATTTTTTGATTTTTTTGTTTAAAGAGAGAGTAGATCACTTGTTCCCTGACATTGCAATAAACAACACAAAAATGAGAAAACAGCACGATCTAATACAGAAATCAAAGAAACTAGAGAGTCATCAGACCTCACGTTCCATGTGAAGATGTGTGGTTTTGCTTGGGTCAGCACTTCTGAGAGTCTATGTCTGCAAATTGAAAAATGTCTCCTGCTTAATAAGATTGCTACCCTGATGGGGAGTGGTGGTGCACGCCTTTAATCCCAGCATTTGGGAGGCAGAGTCAGGCAGATCTCTGAGTTTGAGGCCAGCCTGGTCTACATACTGAGTTCCAGGACAGCCAGGGCTACACAGAGAAACCCTGTCTTGAACAAAGATTGTTACCAAGATAAAACTAGTCAATCTGTGGAGACAGTTTCATTCAGCAAAGTACCTTTCTTATCTGTCACAGCCTCTGAGGCCTTTGATGTACACAAGAAGTACCCGGGAGCCAGCCCTTGCTCATAGACAGTTGTTAGTGTAGTGGTGGAGTACCCATGATTATTCTGTAGACAACAGTGAACTTCTCACAGCAGGAAGCAGTGAATACCTTCATTCAGTATATATCATACCAGAAACTTTGCAACTGACCAGCTTCTGGCAACTATTTAGGAAAAGAAAGAAAACTCTTACCTTTTTCTCATAAACCCTAAATAATAGTTTTTAACAACTCTTCTACTTTGTTTATATCAGCTTTAAGCAGATGAGAATGAAAGTTGTCTCTGCTCTTTAATTGCTGATTAGATATTGTTCCACAATCATAATACAAAGCTTCATCTTAATTTGCTTGGGTTGCCATAGCAAAATGCCAAGTCATCATTTACGTTCTCATGGTCTGGAGACTCAAAGCAGAAGATCTGGTTCCCTCAGTGTGAGTTTATAGCACAAACTCCTTCCCATGCTAGTACGTGACCACCTCCTGCTGTGCCCTCTTAGGCTCTCCTCATGGGTTATGGGGACATCCCTGTGTGTCTTATGCTTCTTATGAATACCAGCCTGTCATGTAACAAAGGCCTATAACTCAGTGGCCACAAGGGATAACATAGTAACATTCTCTCCTCACATTTATTATTTGAGAATTCCTTTCTATGTTGATATACTCCCTTATTCCAAAAGGACATGTTTTGCCCAGTGCTGAGGATTGGATTCAGGGCTTTGTAAGCCCTTGTTAAACACTCAACCGTGCCACATCTCAGCTTCTGAAAGATAATCGCTTCAGACAGACTTATAAAACATACCATTCTATTTCCTAGGAAGTGTCAAATCAAAATGTTACTTCTCAATCCAAGTTCATGGTCAATTTCTGTAGTCCAAATCAAATATAAAAATTGTTGAAGAGGGGGCTGGAGAGATGGCTCAGCAGTTAAGAGCACTGGCTGTTCTTCCAAAGGACCCAGGTTCAAATCCCAGCACCCACATGGCAGATCACAGCTGTCTGTAATGGCTGGGTGTGGTGGCACATGCCTTTAATCCCAGCACTCGGGAGGCAGAGGCAGGTGGATCTCTGTGAGTTCAAGGCCAGCCTGGTCTACAAAATGAGTCCAGGACAGCCAGAGATACACAGAGAAACTCTCTCAGGGGGTAGGGGTGGGGGGAATATATATAGTTGAAGAGACCATGTGTGAGAGTGTGACTAGAATCCTAACATTGTGGAGCCTGAGGCAGAAAGATTAAGGAGTCAGTGCCAGCTAGAACTCCAGAATAAGACCTTGCCTCTAAAAAAAAATAAAAAAGAAAGTTGTCAAGGAAAATCTTATGTGCTTATAATGTTATTTCCTTGTCAAGGAAAATGTTATTGCTCACAGCTCAATTCTCCATAAAGAATTTTAGGAGGACAGGATGTGGAGATAGAACAGCCCTTGTCATCAGATCTGGGCATCTCATTTCCAGTGCAGTATCTTCAGGCAAGGTGTTCCCCACTCTCAGAGGGGAGGAACAGGCTAAGAAATTAGGGAGCTAGAAATCAAACTTTTCATTTTACCCCTTAATTGAAAAGCTGGTGATGAGGTCCGAATGTACTAAATGTACTTTATCAGAAAATGAAAGTGTTGTGTGTTAACCAAAATGTTTAAATTGATTAATTCTTGAAAAAGAAAAAAAAAAAGTACCCAAAATATAAGCTATAAGCCCAAAGAAAGGTGACAGGAGAAAAGCTGAGAAAAGCTCAGGCAGCTCAGTTTTCAGTTTTTCTCATCCACTAACTACTGATTACTTGCTGTTGTTTTATTTTTTTTCATGCAGTATATCTGATCATATTAGTATGAGAGTAAATCATATGTAAAGTACATTTTAAGCATACTTAAAATTTTAAAACTCATAGTAAGAACATACCCCCTTCTTAAAAATTATCACTTTAGCTGAACATGATGGTATACATCTTTAATCCCAGCACTTGGGAGGCAGAAACTGTTGGCTGTCTGTGAGTTCCAGGCTGGCCTGTATTACACAGCAAGTTCCAAGGCTACATGAAGAGACCCTGTGTCAAAAACAAAAACAAACAACAAAAATCAGCTTCAAATTCCAACTGGAAGCCATGAGACACTGGCTGAGACCAAACTCCATTTGTCCTCCTGTCCAGTTGTCTTGTCCTGGGGTCACTTAAGAAGGGGAAAAAGGGCTTATGGCGCTAAGCTTAGGCTTCACGTGCTACCTTTCAGCCTTAACTTCACTAGGAAGTGGGTATTAAGCCCAGTTTTGCAGGTAAAGAAAAGATTCAGAGAAAGTTGATTGCCTGATTAAAGTCATCATGCAGTTAATAAGTGATAGATTCACAAATCAAACCCACGCCTTGAGAAAGAAATTAGAATTTCATACAGTTTTCTCCCTTTTGTTTGTCTGAATTTAAAAGTCCCCATCCAGTATCTCCCGTTGTAACTGTGGTAGGGAAAATAGAGGCCATTCTTCTTCCTGTGGGAGTCTGGTATGATGATTGTCCCCAGATATCTATTATGTTCAAAGCACATCTGACAAGTGATTCTGCCAATTTTTAAGGGCTGTAGATAGAAGGGTCACCCAGGATCAGTAAAATTAGTCAGTACCAGTTGTCAAAAGGAAAGATTTTTAAATGATTTTTTTTAGGGAGAGTTGATCCTTGTTTACTTAAAGCACTTAACAAAGGAAACAGAAGAATAGAATGCACTACCCACACAGAAAGCCAAGTGGGATGGCATATGCGTGTTACTCCAGCACTTAAGAGATACAAGCGGTAGGCCCATGAGAAAGACAGAAATCGACCCAAGCTCTGTGTAGCAGGCTGGTTTCAGGAACGAAACTCTGCAGCAATAAGCGTTTCTCCTATTGCCCCAGCAGGCTATCTTCAAACTACATCTTCTCAGAGAAAGGAAAGTTACCTTCATGTCATCCTCAACTTCTCATGGGTCAGGGAGTAGGAAATGACAATTACTTCATGTACCCTATATTGTAGCGAGCTGTGGAACTTGTGTATATGTGGCCCTGGCTCATTGTTGAGTTCCTGTAGGCTGGGCAGTTTCTTTTTTGTGTCTTTCCAGGTAGCATATTTAAAGAAAGAAAAAGTAGAAGTTTATTGAATTGACACAGAGACCATTCTTTGATTCCTTACAAGGCTATCTTGTTGCTGTGTAACATGAAACAGGAACCAAATTCTGTACAGTTTCTTTGAAAGTGTCTGATTAGTGAGATTTTAAATTCAGTGCTTACCACACATGCACACACACACAAAATCAAGTCTTTTCTGGAGTTCCAGCAAATAATTCTTTATCTTTTAATTGCCTCAGGAAGACTTACTTAGTTCTAAGAGCACATATAGAACAAATAATAATGATTAAGAACATGTATAAAATAAATAATAATGCTCCTACACTCTCTGTTCTTACCATCTTTTCAGGCACAAACTGTGGGGCTCCCAATGACTTTACATTCACCGAGCGTGAGACTTATGCGATCTGCCCTCCTCCCACAGGCATCCAATGTGGAGGCCTTTTCATTTCCAACATCCAGCTGTCAAGCAGAAGCTGCCTTTATGGAGGAAGAGTGTGTCGATACTCCAAAGGTACAGTTGGTGCTTGAGACACCATGGCTGGAGACCTCAGCTTGATGTACAGTGTTGTAGCATGGTTTTGCTGAATATTGCTTTGGTGAAGAAGAATTTTATTGAAATGCACAAAGATCAGCTCTCACCATTTAAATGACAACTCTAGGCCACGTGAGCCCTCCCTCTACTTTTTCCTTCCCTAACCAGATCCTGTTCTCTCCCAAGTTTTAAGATTCTTCATAAATGTTTGAGTTACATGAGAAGATGGGTGGGTAGGTAGGTTGATTGACTCTTAACAAATTATGATTTTAAAAACAAAAAGTTGATCTGGAGAGATGGCCCAGTGGTTAAGAGCAATGGTTGTTTTTCCAAAGGACCTGGGTTCAAATCCCAGCACCCACATTGCAGTTCACAGCTATCTGTAATTGCTGGGCGTGGTGGCAGCGCACACCCTTAATCCCAGCACTAGGGAGGCAGAAGCAGGTGGATCTCTGTGAGTTCAAGGCTAGTCTGGTCTACAAATTGAGTCCAGGACAGCCAGGTATACACAGAGAAACCTTGTCTCAAAAATAAAACAAAACAAAAACAGTAAAACCAAAAAGTTAACTATTGTGCTGAATTAGACTTTGTTATTTTGTTACCTCTCTCCTGTATAGCAAACTGTAAATACAAAGTGATAAGATCTCTTTTTAAACAAGTAAACATCCTTTTTGGTGCAGTTTTGGCATGCTTAAAGCATTTAGTTTATATTTGGTGTATTGCATAAACTTGACTGTTAGGAAATGGCAGATAGCTGCTTCTCTCGTGCAGTGGGTTCTGTAAGTGGTGTTACCCTCAAGTGCTACGCAGATGATCATACTACTGACAGCCGCAAAAGTGTGGGTCTGGGGACGTGTTCAAACTGTTCTTTAACTAACATGCATGAATTTGAGCAAGTTGATTTTCATTTTGCTCAGTATAAAACCGTTCTGTATACCCATTTTAGGAGACTTTTGTGAGAATTAAGTAAAATAATCTGTGTGGATTAGGGGAGATTTTAAGTAGTCAAAAAGTACTGTTTTCCCATGGTTTAGCCTCTTTAGGTAACAAAAACATGAATCAGACATGAACTTGCCTAAGAGTCTGCTAGACTTTGGTCTACTACATGGAGCTAAAGCCGCATGCCAACCGATAATAAATTGATGAAGTGTCATATAGTGAGATGTAAGTCAACGTGAACCTAGGAAGAGGCAGGGGGAATTGATTTTGTACTTGATAAGGAAAATGTGAAGGTAACTATCAGAGCTAGACTTGCAAAGTGGAACAGAATGCACGGGGCTGGAATTGGGTGGGGTGATGGGAAGGGAAGCGTGGCTGTAGGTAATCAGGTCCATCTGAGTCAGAGCAGTTGTCCTGCTTGAGGGAAAGGGCATGTAAAGATGTATGTGTTGGCTGTGAGCGGCAAGCAAGCAGCTTAGTTCTCCGGGCAGCATTCTAAGTGTGGACTGTGGTGAAGGATCAGGTGAGCTAGCTGATAAGAGAGTGGACCTCAGCTGAAGATCTCTGACCAAGGAAACTCTACACACAAGCTGTTCTTGGAAACTTTGCCTGAGTGGTTCTCTAGCAGAGACAGGCTAGGAAACAGGGAAAATGGGAGGTTAAGCACAGGTGCAGGAAGGAGATGATCCAGGGCTTGAAATATGGGAATGGTCATGAAATAGGAGAGGAAGGGATGGTAGCCATGGGATTGAGAGGATAGAACTCCAAACCAAAAACAAGGTTTTGAGCCTAGACAAATGGATGGTGAATGTCATTCAGTTGAGACCTCTGGATGTCGGGCACATTTATAAGTTGCTTAGGCTTAGTGGAGCACAGTGGCATCATGCCAGACTGTCACGGCAGGTGGTAAGCCAAGTTGCTGAACAGGAATAGTTACTGTCCAGCCCTGAAGATGAATCTACTTCCTGCAGACAGTCTGTTTTCTCTGTCTGTGTTTGCCTAGCATTACACATTAGTGATACATTCATGCTCAGTATTTAAACATAAATTAGGGCAGCATAATTCGTTTTTAAGATCTAATTCTCTTGAAGAAATTAAAATGCAGTGTGTTGAAGTCTTGTCTGTAAGGGCACCAGGCCCAAAACACAGATTGGGCACTGTCTGCTATAATATATAGGGCAAGCTATTTTTAAAGCTTGTGATTGTTCCAGTTACTAGGAAACAGACAGGAAATGAGTGGTTTGCAGAAGATATAGACAGTTGCTAGATGGTATATTCACATTTGTAGGAATAAGAGTGTCAGACTGCAAGTGGCCCCACACTGTGAAATTCAGAACAGGCCATAAACATCCACAGGACTTACTGTGGATCATTTTGTTATATCCTTCTGACTACCTTTCTTTGAGGACCTTAAATAAATCACATGCCAAAGAACCTCTCAGTTTCTTTGTTCATATTGTTTCGTATATATTTACCAATAATTCACAAATAACCTAATTGTTTCTGAAAGATATATCATAGCTGTATTTATTACTAATTTCATTGCTACTTGCAATCGAGAATTAGTATTGTACATTTTAAAACAGATCACCTCTCCTTCCCTTAATTGTTAGTAAAATCCCTTAAGGAGTCTGACTTGAAACTTTGGCTTAGGATTTCTGGGCCAGGAGAGGGGAAGGTGTCTTTCTGAGCAATAACTGAGATCCTAAGAACATAGGTCCGTGGTGGGAGGGTAGGCGCACAGCCTGTGTGGAGTAAATCTCCTATGTACACACATTTCAGTCCATTTGCAATACTATTAGACTAGAATAAGAAGATTTCCAAGTTCACACCTTCACTAGCTGGTTGAAAATACAAGTGTAGTGGAGGCATCCTGTGTATAATTACACCTTGGTACTTGTGCATTATGAATGTGATGCACATGAGAGAAGGCTGGAAAAGCAAACACACCAGTCTCTTAGTACTCTCAACCTCTAGGGGCTTTGGGGGAGAAATTTTGCTCTCACTTCTGAATTTAAAATTATAATTTGAAATGAAAACATAAAAATAAAACTAATCATCATACATGATAATATGAAGAGAATATAGAAAAATTAATATAGCTATAACACTACTCAAAGATAACCTATTTGATGTTATACTATAAACTGGTAGGTAAGGTATAAGATGGTTCAGTGAATGGGAAGATTCTTAAAATTGTTCTCTATTATATATAATTTTGTATCTTCTATATCTAACAGTATATCATGAGAATGTTTCCATGCCATGGTCTTTGCAATCATAAGCTTTTAACAGTTATCTAATCGAGTGCTTTATACGACTCTTTAGTCAACTACTTGCCTCTTGTTTAACAGTTATTTCCCTTTTCTTGCTTCCTTACGATAAATAATTTTATGTCCGAGTGTGTAACTATTGTGCCCTATTATTTAAGGATAAATTTCTGAGCCAAGTGTGAGGGTACACATATAACCAGCACTGTATAGAATGAGGCAACAGAAGTACAGAAGTGCTCTGAGCTACATAGCAAAGCACCATGTTTCAAAAGAAGAATTTTCTAGTGTTGTAACTTTTTTCCTCCTTCATCTGTTTAATTTGCCTCAAGACAGAAAAAAAAATGTGTTTTGTGTTTTTTTAAGTGTAGTTTTATTCTTACCTGTTGTTATTGGAAAGCACTCCCCTTTGTTAAAGTCGTAACAGTGTATTGAGTTGTAAAGGAACTGTTTTTTCTGAATTATGTTAATTGATTCTCCCAACAACTTTCAACTATTTTACAAATGGTGGCGGGGAGAGCTTGGGTAGAGCCTGAGCAGCTCACTTGTAAGTGATCAAGCTCAGGTTTAAGCTATAGCACCCGTTCAGTGTGCTGTCGCGTCTGTCAGGCACAGGGAATGCAGTTAAAGAAGGTCCATTTCTCTCCTCTAAGCTCATTGGCTTGTATTAGGCTTGTTGTACTGTATGAACTTACTCACCTGCCCACAAAGTACCATAGGCTGAGTAGCTTAGACAACAGAAATTCTGTCTCTCATAGTTCTGGAGGCCAGAGGGCAAAAAGAGTTAACTCCAGCTGCTTCTATTTCTTATGAAGTCTTCCTCCTGTTTTTTTTTTTTTTAGATAGCCACCTTTTCACTTTGTCTTGAGACATCACACAGCCTTTCCTGTGTACCCATGGGGCAACTAGGAACAAGCTCCCTGACGTCTGTCCTTGTAGCCACCTTGGCCTCCGGAGTGCTGGGACTATAGTACGCACCACCACACTTATGTTTACTGTGTCCTTTTGTGTGTGTGGGGGGGGGGGGGCTTTTTCGAGACAGGGTTTCTCTGTGTAACAGCTCTGGCTGTCCTGGAACTCACTCTGTAGACCAGGCTGGCCTCGAACTTACAATGATTCACCTGCCTCTGCCTCCCAAGTGCTAGGATTAAAGGTGTGCACCACCAAGCCTGGCTCTTATTTTGTTTTTTAAAGATGTATTGCCGGGCGTGGTGGCGCACGCCTTTAATCCCAGCACTTGGGAGGCAGAGGCAGGCGGATCACTGTGAGTTCGAGGCCAGCCTGGTCTACAAAGTGAGTCCAGGACAGCCAAAGCTGTTACACAGAGAAACCCTGTCTCGAAAAACCAAAAAAAAAAAAAAAAAATGTATTATATTTTAAACTATGGGTATGTGTATTTATTTGTCTCTGTGGGTGGATGCATGTGAATGTTGTACCCACAGAGGCCAGAGGTGTCAGATCCCTTAGAGCTGAGGCCCAGGCAGTTGTGAACCTCTGAACATCAATGCTAGGAGACAACCCTGGGTCATGTGCAAGAGCAGCAGCATGCATCGTAACTGCTGATCTGTCGCTCCAGCCCCAATATACCTTTTATTTTAAAGACCCTAATCCTATTAGGTCAGGGCTTCACTCAGTTACAGCCCCATCTTCAAATACAGCCACCTTGGGAGTTATGAGTCCAAAGAGGCAGACTCGGGCCTTTCCAAGTCAATGCTGGGGCCTCAGAGGGCTTTGAGCGCTAACCTACATGACATCACCTGTTGCATGAGGTCTCTGAAAGACAAAGTGTGAGAAATTGGGCATTTTGCTCTCATCTTGAAATCCTGTCATTTAATCTGTCTAGAGTATTTCCAGAGCATAGATTCTTATTTCTAGCAGCTTATGTCATTTATGTAGATTAGCCTAAAATTTTAGTCGTACATCCTTGTAAACTGTCTTAGTAGATGGTTAAGGAGCTTCAAAGTGTGAGTTCTCAGTCATTCTCTTTCAAGAAGACAGTGAAATGCACTAAACGGGGAAACACCTGGGTTCTTTTACATCGAATCCCTCGGTAACATAGCGTGGATGCTGTTCTTGTTAGTTTTTTGTCAACTTTTGCAAGGTCAAGTCATCTGGCAAATGGTAACCTCTGTTGAGAAAATGCCCACACCAGATTAGCCTGTGGTACATTTTCTTATTAATGATTGAGGAGGAGAGCCTAACTCACTAGAGCAGCCCTACCCCTTAGCGGGTTATTTTGGTTATGGTCCTTGGGTGTTTTTTTTTTTTTAAAGCGGGCTGAGCAAGCCATGGGGAACAAACCAGTAAGCAGCATTCCTCTATGTCTTCTGTTTCAGTTCCTGTCTTGGCCTCCCTCAGTGGACTATGCCCTTGTGTAAACCCTTTCCTCCCCAAGTTACTTTTGGTCATGTTGTTTTATCGCAGCCATAGAAACCCTAGCTAAGCATGATGGCCAGCTGCTTCAGGAAGTATGAGCTCACCCGTGTTAACACTGGGCCACCCCACAGGGAGTCTTATTCATTATCCAGCCTCCAAGTGTTGTTTTCTAACTGTCCCCAGATGAACAGTCAGATCAGTGACAAATCAAATCATTGTTTTATACATGGAAGAGATTTAATTCAAATGTAACTTTTCTAGTTTAAATGAGATAAGTTTATAAGGTGACAGTTTAAGACTATAATCTCACAGGGACTGTTGGGTGGTTTGAATAACTCAGGAATGTGACTTGTACATTCAGGAGAAATAAAGAGTTTGCTCATATGCTTATGCTGTAGGACTGGGAGGTACATTTTGACAGAGGCTGCATATGTAAGGGTGCTGAGTACATAATTGCTTTTAAACGTCTTGAGAACTTTAGCGAGATATCTTAGTAGACAGCTAAGGAGCCTAGGATGGTCATTCTTTCCTGTAAGAGAACTATTAAATACAAAGGAGAAACTATCTGGGACTGGGTCAAGAATAGACTGACAGATGCTGGCCAGATGAGTTCCTGTTTTGTGCAATTGGAGGATTGATGTGGTCAGGGGAGAAAGCATCTGCCACGTATCAGCTACCTAACCAACACAAAGGCTCTAGCCCCAGATGCTATGGAATCATTCCTCTCAAGCACAAAGCTCTGAGTCAGCCTACTCCCTCTCCAAAGAAAGGGCCTTGCATCAACTGCTGTAAGAGAAAGTCTCCTGTGTCTGGCATGGGGCAGTCCCACGTCACTTCTCACATGTATGAGCTGCCCCTCAGTTTCCACTGAGCTGCTTCAGTGGAAACAATAGCTCTAGCCAGTGTGTTCCAATTGAAAGTACCACAGAGAACTGACTGACTCCTTTGCTGGCTGCTCCTGAGCAGCTATTCACAGGAGAAAACGGATTGATTTCCACAGGGGAATAGTTAAAAGTAATGAGCTAAATAATTGCCTGCTCTTTGGGACTTTCACCAGTCAGAGCTTGAAACCACAGCTCCCCTTTGTGTGTTGTTTTGCCAGCCATTAGGTGGTTTGCTTGGCAACTGTGTGGGAAGGCAGTGTGCTCATTCAGGACCTGTGCCGAGCGAGCGAGCTCCCTGTGGGGCAGGCACCGTAGATGTTGTGTGAACTGCTTAAGGATGAGGGTTCCATGGACCGGGGATTACTAACCTCTGCTGGAATTTTGAGCCATGAGTCATTTGTTATTCCATAATGGAAGGTTTTGGCTGTTTGCCATTTGATTTTTTTTCAATCCTTTTTGTAGTATCTGTCTACAACAAATGTTTACTTTCCATTCCTCAGGCACATTAGAATCAGTTTAAAAACAAAATATCAAATAGGTCAGTATTTAAGTTATGAACATAAGAGTATATCCAGAACCAGTATATTTTGTGGTTGAAAATTAGAATGTCAGTGACTACTCTCTCTTAGCTATGAGACATTTGCTTTTGGGGGAGGGAGGAAGCTCATCTTCCTCTTCTGTTTCCCTTATTTAAAAAATAACAATAGCTGGTAAGCCTCAAGGCAATACATCCCTGTTCATCTGTAAAGCACTAAAAAGTGTTTACTGTAACAGTAGAGTACCTGGGTGGCAGTGCCGTGTTTACTGTAACAGTAGAGTACCTGGGTGGCAGTGCCGGTTTGGGTCCTCGTGGGCTTGGAAATGCTGGAGTTGGCGGGCCTTCATTTTTAATATATGCACTGTCATTGGGAGTACACTTTCATATTTTACTTGATTTCTCGTTGGCCTTAAGCCATGGCTTTTTCTTCTGCTGTGGGTGTTTCTCAGCAGAGCAACAACTGAGCTTTCCTCCCACACCGACAGGTGAATGGCTGTCTGCTTGACCCTGTGCCCCCTGTCCTGGTGAGGAAGGGATGCCAGTCACTGCCCAGCAACATGATGGAGACCTCCATTGATGAAGGGTTGGAGACAGAAGGAGAGGCGGAGGAAGACCCCAGTCAGGCCTTTGAAGCTTTCCAGGCCACACGCAGTGGACAGCGACGGCACACTCTTTCAGAAGTGACTAACCAACTGGTTGTGATCCCCAGGGCAGGTATGATATCAGAGAAGCACCAAGGTAACCTTACAGCATAATTACATATTTCAGGCATCAAGAACAGTGGCCATGCTCACCAAGTTCTGGGATGTGATCCATATCCCCTCCTTTATGGACTATGTGGATTATGTCTGGCCGCAGCTGCCGAGATGAAGATGAAGTGTCTCTCTTGATTCCCTCCGCTCCAGGACTCCTTGGATACAGTGTGCTTCATAAGGGATTGTGGCTTTCTTTAAGGGCTAAGATCTTATGGCTATAGCTTCTGTAGGGCTATTTTGATGGTTAAACTCGCCAGTAAAAGCATTCTAACAGCCGGGCAAGGTGGCGCATGCCTTTAATCCCAGCACTCGGGAGGCAGAGGCAGGTGGATCTCTGTGAGTTCAAAGCCAGCCTGGTCTACAAAGTGAGTTCAGGACAGCCAGGGCTACACAGAGAAACCCTTTCTCAAAAAACAAACAAAAAAGCATTCTGAAAAGATGGAGGCTTGTTTGTGGTCCTGGAAGTTGAGCTTCAGGTTTCATGCATGTTAGGCAACTCTTCTACCCCTGAGTTTCATTTAGGATCCCCAGCCCTGAAAAGAACTTTTCTTTTAGGTGAGTTTTCTGTGTTCTGGATTCATGAGTATTCTAGTCCTCTCACCTATCCTGCTGAAAGAATGAGACTGTCAAGACTGGTGCCTGCCATTTTTGTCTTGCTTCTTGTCCATGTGTTTAAAGAAGATGCTATTGGTTTGGGTAATGTTTTTTTTTTTTCCTACAGGGAAAATTTTCTCCATGAGTGACACCCCCTCCCTTGAGAGTGTGGATTCTGAATATGATATGGGGTCTACCCAGAGGGACCTGAATTTTCTGGAAGCCAGCCCTTCCCTGAAGGACATCATGTTAGCCAATCACCCGTCACCCCGCATGACATCTCCGGTCATGAGCCTCAGACCTGCCAACCCAGCCATGCAGGCTCTGAGCTCACAGAAGCGTGAGGCCCACAACCGTTCCCCCGTGAGCTTCCGAGAAGGCCGCAGAGCATCAGATACTTCCCTTACGCAAGGCAAGGGCTTTCTTTTCTGGCTTCGAAAACTTCAATCAGAGGTGGTGTGAGAGAAGGCTGTTGCCTTGCTGGTGTGAATGTATTATAACTAAAAGGCCTATTTTGCTTCTTAAACTGGTGTTTGTACTTGGCAGGAATTGTAGCATTTAGACAACATCTTCAGAATCTTGCTAGAACCAAAGGAATTCTGGAGTTGAACAAAGTACAGTTGCTGTATGAACAAATAGGATCAGAGACAGACCCTAACTTAACATCAGCTGCTCCTCAGCTGCAAGACCTTTCAAGCAGTTGCCCTCAGGTGAGTGTACAGGCTCTTCTAAACACCACACTTGTACTACAGATGTGTGGTTCTCAGTTAGAGAGCTTCCTTCTAGCAAAGCCCAGTCTCAGAGGTTTTCTTGCTGTTGCCACTAACATTTTAAACCCACCCATGCTGCTCCCAGATGCTCAGCACCAGGTAGAGGCCTACAGGCCTAATCTAGTTTGTGTTTACAAAACAGGCAGTTTATATATATATATGACTCTCTCAGTCTCCCAACACTACACACACACACACACACACACACACACACACACACACACACACACGATGAACATTACCCAAGTGAGAAGGTTTTTGCCACTACTTTCAATGTGAAATCGCCATTAAATATGAGGACTAGTTACATTTAAAAATACAATAAATGTTGCTATTTCTTGACCCAATGTTGAGTGTATCAAAAATACTGAAGTATTCTGGGCCCACATGTAGGCAAGCACTTTCTGGTACCAGGCAGGAGCTTTTGTTCTAATTCTGATATGGATAACACTCTCTGAAAAGCAGCCTTCAACCTGCTAGTTAGGTAAAAGCTTTTGAGTGTTAGGTCATGTAGAGCCCAGCTTCCACTTAGTCATTTGCAAAGGTGCTTAAACTATGAATTGAAACTTTCTCACATAGAAATTGAAATGCCCACTCCCTTGATCCTTAGGAGGAAGTCTCTCAGCAGCAGGAAAGTGTTTCCAATCTCTCTGCCAGCATGCGTCCTCAGCTTTCTCCACAGCAAAGCTTGGAAACCCAGTACCTACAACATCGACTCCAGGTGGGATCCTTGGCTTTCTTAGACTAGCTCACTTTGTCATGGAAACCTTTATTTAAGGTAGCTGCTTTATTCCTTATGGGCAGGTAGATTTAATCCTACATTGGTAGCCTCTAGAAACTTGTTCAGACTTACCCTTAATGCCTTGCATTGGCAGGAGGAAAGGGTATGCCAGTGAGTGCTGGGAAAGAGAGACCTGGCTTACTTTTAATTTTATATTTGTGGATAATCAGATGAGATCTCTAATCTACAGAATGTTAACAAGGCTGCCTACACGGGTGCATGAAGATCCTAAGAAATGATATGACATTGATCCTATTCAGAATGAATCCCTTAGCAGGCACTGGGCCTTCCTGTCAAGAAAGGCCTTTTCTCATTGTTCTCCATGAACCTCCCAGTCCTGGAAGAATTGTAGAAGTGGAAATCAAGTAGGCAAGAACTAGATGCTCTTCTCGGGTCTTAATGAGCAAGTGTCAATACTTTCACTCAGGATTCTGGAGGCCACATCTGTACACCTATCCAGACAGGCATCTAGAGAGTGATGATATCACCTGTGCTGCATCCTGGGTGACAGCATATGGGTTAGGCTCTTACTGCTTTTCTGACCTTCCAGAAGCCCAATCTTCTGCCAAAGGCCCAGAATACTTGTCCAATATATTGTAAAGAACCACCTCGGAGCCTGGAACAGCAGCTACAGGAACATAGGTAAGAAAGTCTTTGGCCAATAAAGTCAGTTATTTTTGCGGCAGCCTGGAGAATGCTGTTGTGTTCTTCTTTTCCATTCTAGTTGTTTCTACTAGGACCATGCACAAGTACATGGTCATTGTCTGTTCAGACATGGTACTAATGAGGCTGCTGAGAATCCTAGAGCATAAGCCAGTCAGTCAGGTGGCAGCCGCCTTATGAACTCTGTCATTTCTTTGTATCTGTCTGGGATATGATCAGCCCTGAGCTCTCAGAAGCAGAGGCCTAGTTACTCTGATGAGGCTTTCCACTTGGTGGTGTTCATGCCTGCTGACTTCAGTAGAAGCTGCTTGGCCAAGGTGAAACTGCCCTAGTCCTCACCCTGCCTGGCCACTCAGAGAAGCCAGGGTATTATCTCATTCTGAGCAATATTCACAGTAATTAGAGAAAACACATTGGTGCTCACTTTCCTCAGAGGGATCAGTCAGATAGGGGCAAAACCCACACTGGTGAGTTCTTACTTTCTCCCCTTGCATTGGGTGGGGATGTCAGGTGTGGTGGTACATGCCTGGAATTCCTAGCACTCAGGAGACTAAGGCAGGAGGATCACAAATTTGAGGCCACCATGGACTATATATAAGATTCTCAAAAATAAAACAGAAAAAAATAGGAAAGTGGAGTTAATGCCTAGTATTGAATTTACATTGAAATTACACTCGAGGTGTAAAATGCTCTTTTGGTGTTGCCAATTTAGGCTCCAACAGAAGCGACTCTTCCTCCAGAAGCAGTCTCAGCTGCAAGCGTATTTCACTCAGATGCAGATAGCAGAGAGCTCCTACCCGCCACCAAGTCAGCAGCTGGCTCTTCCCCACCAGGAGACACCACCACCATCCCAGCAGCCCCCACCATTCAGCCTGAGCCCAGTCCTTGAGCCCTCTTCTGAGCAGATGCGATTCAGCCCTTTCCTCAGCCAATACCCAGAGCTGCAGTTGCAGCCCCTGCCCTCTACACCCAGCCCCCGGGCTCCCCCTCCCTTACCCTCACAATTACCACAATTACAGCAACAGCAGCAGCCCCCACCCCCGCCCCCACCCCTTCCCCCACAGCAGCCAGGAGCTGCCCCATCCTCCTTACAGGTCCCCTATCAGACTCGTGGGAGCACCACTTCGGTACCACACTGCCCTGCTCCCTGTCACTATCCCATGGAAGGGGCCCAGCAGAGCAGGCTCACAGTTGCCCACGGTCCCACCAGCTCAGGACTTCAGGAGACCCCATCTAGCTGTGACCCGCTGGCCCTCTCTGAGCTCCCTGGACTCTTTGATTGTGAAATGCTAGACGCTGTGGATCCACAACACAATGGGTATGTCCTGGTGAATTGATCTGAGCACAGCAAGTGAGGTTACTCTAGTGAGGGTAGACTGCGTGTTTCTGTTTTTATTCCAGCCCTTTACATTTAAAGCTTATTTTTTCCCCTTTTCCCTAATGGGGAAAAATCAAGTTTCCCAGTTGGAGTCAGAGTTTGAGTGGGGTAGGTGTTCATCCTGGCTCTGTCCCACCACAAAATTTTCTGTGACAACGGCTAGAACACAGTTGGGAGCTGAAACGCATGCCCTCAAGTGGAGTGGAACATGCTCTCAAGGGAGACACCAACAGATGTGTATAAGATGACAACATACAGACCCAGGTTTACACCAGTTCATTTCCAAAGGTTCATTTACCTTGGTAAAGCAGAAAACCGTGTCTGTTGTATATGTACACATAGGCAGGGAAAAGACAATGTGTTTCAGTAAAGCCAAGCCAAGCAACAGCAGAGTGCTTCTAGGCATATCAAGAATACGCCATGGAATCTGGTGCACACAGAATACAGGAAAGTGGTGTACTGTTTCAGAATCATAAGCTCCTGACCGTTGACGCAGGGTTTCCTCAGGACCATCAATCACACAGTAGCGAAGCCTAAGCTGTGTTTCAGGGGCACTAAGTAGCAGCTGGTACAGACCCCTTGAACTGCAGTCATCTGTCTGGGAGCACGCAATAACGTCTTTTCAAAAGTGGACATCCAGACACTGGACGGCCGAGTGTTAGAATGCACAGGGCTCCAAAGCTGTCACCTGTAGAAACACCAGGAGACACATCCCAGTGGAGGCTGAAGCAGAAACCAGAAAGCATCAGAACTGGGCCTGAGCTGCGAGGCCCCGCTCTTCCTGCACAGCACCAGGCTCAGAGGCTTCCTGTCCACCCTGCTGTAGTGATTCCCTTGACTCCCCACCATGCTGTTAGGATCTTATGGAACTTTTCATATTTGGGTGGTTTCATATAGGGTCTAGATGTTCTGAGGGTACACAAGAAAAGGAACTTTTATGTCCCATGTGAAGGGGTAGTGTGTGCCTCCCCCACCTCATCAGACTTCTCTGTAGAAACCAAGTTTCCCATTTATGTCCTTGCTAAATCCAAAGTCACTTCAGTTTGTTTTCCACCATGTGGGAATCAAGATTCTTAATTTCCTCAAAGTTTTGATTTGTATGAAATGTTCAAGTATTATACCTATATTCAAAGAACCATAGATATGTTAGCCATTTACTAGGAAAGCCTAACCCTTTAATTCACTCATCAAAGTAACTGAAAAATAGATGCTATAAACTAGTCAACTAAAAATCTAGAAGTAATTAGTAATCTGTCATTTGCACAGTGACATCCAAGTATTCCAAACTCAGTATTATTTATGAAAACTATAATTTCTGTTCTTTAGAGTGGCTTGTCCTGTCAGCAGATGAATGCACTAAGCACAAAGCGTCCTCCTTAAAGCACAAGAAGAAAGCTGCCGCACTGACGCTGCACCGACAAACACCTACCAGTTGCCTTTCCTCTCTGTAGTAAGTGTCCAGGCAGGCGAGGGACAACTAGGCATGGGAAGTCTACGGAGAGCCATCCTGGCCCCCAGCCCAGCCTTGCCAGTGTTGGTGACTCAAGCTGCATTTGAAGCTGGCCAGAAACTAGTTGTTGGGCTCCACACTGGTGCCAGCCTGCTTTGCAGGTGCACTCTGCTTGGAATTGGTATGTGGGTTATACAGCAGGAGGAACTGTCATTTTTGTGATTTAATAACTGAAAATTCAGTAAGCATAACTTGTGTTTCTTTATTCTGTTCCTCCTCATGCTTAATATCGATGCTTTTGTGAGAAAAAGAACATTTCATTTGAGAGATTGTTTCATTAAGATCTCTACTATGTTTTAAGGCTTTGCAAAATAAGCCAAGTTGTAAAACAGGGCTTGGTTTGTTTAGACTGGAGGAGGATGTTTTCCCAAAATATACTGCAGAAGTGTTGTAATATTGACAAAATGAAAATGCCTTCCAGATTGAAATTGGGGGCCACTCATTTCAGGACTGCAGGAACAGACCGCTACAGATTGGCATAAACCCCTGTCCCCCAACGGGGCTGTAAGCTGCTTAGCCCAGGGGACCTAGCAGCTATGGCAGGACAGTTAGGCGACAGATGAGGGGCTGCGGAGAGGCTGTCAGAAGGTTAAAGGCTGCAGAGAGAAGCCGGGAACACTCATCGCCGCCAGGCCTGTTACACCAAGAGGAGGTGAGGACAGTAGCGTGGTGAAGAATGTGAACCATCCTGCTGGAACCTGGTGTAAAGCTACTGTTTGCTCCTCAGTTCTTTCAAGTAGAAATCCCTGATACCATGGCTACCTTTATTTCCTGAGATTGAAGCTGCTTAGAGCAGATGGGTTCTGGTGGTCAGTTCATCTGAGTGCCTCTGTTGCTGTCTCCTAACTAGTGACCCATGGAAGCTTCCAAGCCGTTTCTCCTCACAAGTACTAAAGTAACACTAAGAAGGCTTAGGCCCACTTTGCAGAGAGGCAGCTTTGAAATACTGACATGCTTACCTGTCAGTTCATATCAGCAGTGTGTACACTACTGTATAGTAAGTAACCCTTAGCTTTGTTACCTTGTAAACCAGCCTCTCCAAAGAGACTGATGATTCAAACATGAGGTAAAATTTTCATTCAGCAAAAAGTGAAATATGTGTGGTACTTTTTTATTTTTGGTTTATGGTCTTTTGTTATCCAGGAGTATTACTCTCTGCTCTGGGGGAAATGCATTAGTTCTGCAATTTCCAGTTGGGCAAGTGTGTCTCTAGTATTTACATGCAACTGACATGGTGGTCCCTGTAAGGCAAATAGAGGGTGTTAATGCAACAGGAATACCATGGATGGGGGGGGGGTTGTCCCAGTCCTCTATTCCCAGGGAGCTGCCTGACCAGCGCCAGCCCTCACCCTGCCCTGACTTGGCTTGCCTCAACTGCCACCTTGGGAACAAAGATGGGGCAGCAGTTCTTTATGTCCATAACCCTCCAGAACCTACCCAATGGGAAATAATGAAGACCCAGGAAAAGCTATGGGGACTGATGGGAGATATGAGAGCTGGTCTGAACAAACCCCTTCCTGTTGCTTTGCATTCTGGGTAAAAGAAAGCCAGGGTCCCTCTATCTCACTCAGAAATGTTTAAACCGTGTCCTGGTATCAGGGAGGTAGGACTTTAGCCTCTCACGCTCCCTGTGAACTTGTATAATTGAGTCACTGCATTGTTACAGGGTCCCCACCCTGTAACCCCCAGTACAACCCAGCCTTTGGAGTTCTGCCCTCTGCCCTGTCCCAGAACTCCGATAACTTTGCCACTCAGCAAGGATTCATCACAGGCCTCCCTGCCTGTTCCCCAGGAGCCATTATACCTAAGGCAGGTATTCTAGGACTGGGGAGAAGGGGTGTTCTCAGCGGGAATGTCAGAGTGATGAGCCAGAAACTGAAAGAACCCAAAAAGTAGCAACTTCTAGGGCAGCTGATCAAAGGGCTCGGCATGCCAGCAGCTCAGGACATGAACCCAATGGACTCTCCTTCCTCCACGGGGTTCTCCAGCCTCTAAGCAAGCCTGTTTCTTAAATATATCAGGATCAGGGTTTCTCTGGACAGGATTACACTCACCAGCAGTAAGTTAAGCTTCCTATTGGTTTAAAAAAAAATTCACAGTCCAGGCAACTTTTCACATTCCTCCTCCTTTAAAGACAATATGTAGTGTCATTTGTGGACACTGATCCCAGTGGGCAGATAAAGATACAGGGCTGACCTTTGCTGCGTTTGTACCCCTAAGCTGGGCTGCCTCTACTGCCTCCTCGGAAGCCACCCGAGCCGCTCAGTCTCTCTGTGCCTAGACATCAAAGGTAAGAACTGGAGAACAGGTAGTAAGTTGGAGTCATTGCCCAGGCAGGGATCTTCATTTGTTGCTGCTGGAAACTTTTTATAGAACTTACCTTCAGAGTGACTTGTGGGAGACAAAAGCAGTATCATCAGCCTTTTTCAACACTGGACAAAAACACACTTCAAAACTTACATATATATATATATATATATAGTGTGTGTGTGTATGTATGTACCTATATGCACATACACATACACTGATTATATACAGGTAGGTCTTCCCTGACTTGAGGCTCAGAAAAGTGAAAGATTCCATAGCTTTTTCACCTGCCCTCGGTAGCACAGTGGAATGAGATAGTGATGGTGACCTTGAAGCGACCCCTTTGCCCTGATTCTCTGCTTTCCCAGCCCCTTCTCGTGTGCTTGCTCAGCTATCTTCACCCAGTTACCACGGCTGCTTCTACAAGACTCCCAGCCATCTTGACTGCACCGCACCTTGTGTCCACATTGTATGCCAGCAGACTTGGGCACATGGCTGCATTGGTTGACAAATAGGAAGGGACACTGCCCAACAGTGTAATCAAGGATGGTTCTTACAAGTCTTGCCCATTCAGCTTGCCTGTCCATTTTCATAGCTACATACCAAGCACTGTGAAGTGCTTTCTTACGCTCCTCACATCAGCTCTGTGAGATTACTAGAGAGAGTCCATATTTCTTACTGCTGAGGAAAGCAAATCCCTCGAAGGATATGTGTGTGACATTGCAGAGCTCACAGAGCTCAGAAGTGGAGGTAGGAGGGACAAGCACCTTCATTGCCTGGCTTTTGGTTTTGATTCTGTGTTGGAGCCCTGCCCCCACAGCTGCCTGGCTCTAGGTGCCCTTTGAGTGATAACCGCAGCTATCTGGGTGACTGCACTAGACAAGGACGGGGGGATACACAGTCGCCACAGACTGAACATCTTGGTGTCCAATAAATTGCAGAAGCTGAGGGTTACACCAAATGTGTTTGCCTATTCAAAAGTTATGCAATCCAACGCTTTCCTTTATAGTATATTTTGGAAGGATGTATTCCTCCCTGATTGCCAAATGGCCAACCCCAGAGAAGATGGCTGCCCAGAGAATCATGAATTCAACCTTTATCCTAAAGGGAAGGCGTGTACAACATCTCTTTTTTTTCTTTTTTTTTTAATGGGTTTTTTGTTTGGTTGGTTGGTTGATTGGTTTTTTTGGGGGTTTTTTGTTTGTTTTTTTGGCTTTTTTGTTTGTGTGTGTGTGTGTGTGTGTGTGTGTGTGTGTGTGTGTGTGTGTTTTGTTTTGTTTTTTGAGGCTAGGTCTCACTATGTATCTCTGACTGTCCTGGACAGGCTGGCCTCTAACTCAACAGGCCTGCCTCTCCCTCCAAGCGCTGGGATTAAAGGTGTGTGCCACTACACCCAGCACATTTCTTTACAATTAGGTCCTATCAAGTAGAAAGGCTTATTAGACACTTTCAGGATTACAAAATGGTAGCAATGCTTTGATGATGGGATGCTAGGACTTTTCAGAACCAAAATGGGTAAGTAAGGGTAGCTTTAAAAGTAGAAATTAAAAAAAAAAAATCCTGGTGGATGGAATAATGTTACATTACCAAATGCAGATACCTGATGCATACCCTCCAGGATTTGCTCAGTGATAGAAATGCAAGTGGTGAGGCCTCCTTACTACCTACCCATGGTTTACAAAATAAAAAATACAAAGTAAATCTGCCTCCACCAGAATCTCTGAAGGAGAGAAGAGCAGGGAAGGAAAGGGTTAGCTTGCCTTTGGGCACTGCAGCTTAAGATAAGAAGTGAGAGGTGAAGACTATCTGCACTTTGTATTGCTTATTACAGAAAGATTGCTCTGAGTTACTCGGTAAACTGGACCTGATTGTAGTCACTTTTTTTTTCCTGTGTGCTTTTTAATTACTAAGAAAAAATTGGTGACTTCAATAGCTTTGGTATTTTGTGCAAATCATAATAGCTCCAATGTGAAAAATCAAAGTGTAACCTGTCACTCAGTGTTAGAAAATTGCCTAAGATACAGTTTAATAAATGATCTTTGTACCAAATGGTAATTTAAATGGGATAATTTTCTGCAAGGAAAATGTACTGTTTTTTATGTTTCCAGCCTTCCTGAATTAAAATAAAAACGCCTAGTTTTCTAAAAGCCTGGTGATATGAATGTCAGGCTAGTGAGATTATAGGCAGGACCCCACCTCATTGAGCAGTGGGGTAGAGTTTTCAGACTGGAAGGTGGCTGTGTTCCCTGAGCTCTGGTGCTCATTTCAAGCTACAGAAAGGACAGTGGATAATATGTTCTCATTGACGTCAGCAGAGTAAATAATACCTCACCCCAAATTGCCTGAGTGCATGTTGGCTACTACAGATCGCTGATGGAAACCCTGCTAAGCACAGCCTGCATTCAGAAAGGGCCTCACTGGGTTAGTGTCAGGACAAAGCAGATCGCTGCAGGGTCTGCACAGGGGTCTCTGCCCGGGAAGAGGAACAAAGACAAGCACACTGTGCTCTATCTAGTTCAGCTCCCCCAGAACAAGTATATATAAGATGGGAGGTAAAGTAAGCTGCCAGGAAGACCAGCAAAAAACACTTCTACTTAGTCACAGGGTCACCTCTGGGGTCTGTGAAAGGGACCACACATACACCATGGACTTCTCACCGGACAGACATCCTTTAAGATTCAAACCCTTTGCCTCTGGGTTCTGGAGAATTCCTTTGCCAAGCAGCTTTCCTATGTTCTAGACCCCAAGTAAAAGGGCAGGATTAAATACTGCTTTCTGGCAGGGAGTGCAACTGAGATTTCGTTTCCATTACATAAGCCATTCCCCTGGGCCAATGTTATGTAGAACTGTAACGGCTCTCCAATGGAGGCAAGCAGTGTGTGTAGGAGGCACAGAGCCCCTGTGTATGTGCACAGCTCTTCCCTTGGAAGAAAATTTAGTACAAATTTCGGGGATTTGGGGGTTCCCCCAATTTCAATGCTTCTTTTGCAAACTTTACCCTTGCCAGTTGAGTCACTCCGTCACTGTAATACTGTCATAGGCAGCCACCCAGGCCTCCCCCAAGTATAAGGACACCCTTCACTTCCATGGCAGGCACAAAGGCCGATGAAGAACAGCAAAGAATAGGCCGTAAAGACCAGAGCACTTCCTGTGTCCTCTGCTTGGCCAGCTCAGGGACACACAAGCCAGCAGTGAGCACATTTCTAAAACCTCCATCCATCCTATGGTTGGGTACGAACAAACTGAGGTTTCCTTCTTGGCAGCTGCCCTTGTCTTGTCTTCCCCATGCCTTGAATTGTGGGATCAGAGTTCTCTGATATGCAGGAAACTCTGTGGACTCTTCTAAAGAAATCTCACTTACGCAGAAGCTCAGTTTCTAAAAGGATGAATGCAGGATCTACAGGCTCACCCTGGACCAATGGGAAAACCCCTTACTCTTCTTCATCTTCAGAGTTAAGATTCTGACAGTGACACTTCCGTCTGAGGGGTGCACATACCTCCAAGCAAGTCCAGGAGAGGAAGCACCCCGGCTCAGCCTGCAGCTCTCGGGAGCAAGGCTGGGCTTTGTGCACCAACTTTATTTTTTACTATTGGTATGAATAAATTTTAACTTCCTTAGTGTATGAAATAATGGGTTTTATTGTGACATCTTCACACCTACCTACCTGTCCAGTTCTTTGCCCATGTTCACCCTATTACCCTCTTGCCATGCCTTCCATGGTGTATGACCACCGCATGAACTTAATGTCACTTTTGTGTAGGGCCCATGCTAATCTTCCTGTGTCGTCCCCGTGTTATTAACAGTGCTGCCGAGCAAGAGCAAAGCACTATGCACCAGATCTCAAGTGCTACACAGAACCACACAGAACATCTTGCACAGACCACAGCTGCTGCACCTCGGGCTCACTAAAGCATGGCTCTGCCCTTCCACTTTGGCTCCAGCCAGCAATTTCAAAGGCTAAGCAGCTCTTGTGCAATGGAATACTGTACATAGAATACTTTGGGTGGTATCCAGTAAGAGGAGACAGATATGGGTCTTAAATGAGCCAGAGTGGATGGACCTTCACCTAACACATGGAGCTGTCATCAGTGACCCAATCCAGGCACAAAGCTTGGGACCACAAATCAGAGGCTGAGCCTGAGAGGTCAGGCAGAGCAGGGAGGGAGCTTGCCATGTCCTGAGGAGTAGTCTGCTTGCTGAATCCCTCTGTATCTATAGTTACAGAGCTCTGTATCTAGGGCTTTCCCACGGGCTGCTGGACAGCCTTGAATTGGCAATGAGGGAGTAAAACAAGCAAAGCACTCAGTGAGTAACCACTCTGCAGGGAAGCGGACTGCCCTAGAGCCAAGCCCCCAACGCTGGCTGGGCAGAAGGTTCAGAGAATTCAAAGCCCAGAAAAAATGAGGCAGCTAGGTGTTGAACCCCAGATGCTGAGTCACTCCCTCCATAGATAGGCTTTGAAAGCTTCCATTTCCTCCTCTTTCCCCAAAGATGGAATAATGAAACCTGAGTTGCCCCTGAGAGGGCCTGAGAACTCTGACCCCAAGGCTGCCCACCAAGCTGATGGGATACAGCCAAACCATGGTGACAAATCCTTTCCACAAAGCATACCATGCAAGTCTTGCCTGTGTGGAGCCTGAGACCCACTGCAACTACCTTAGGTCACTACAGAGATCCAAAAGCTTAGTCATCAAGCAAGTGAGGGCCAAAGAGCAGGCAGGAGTTGGAAGGGTCCCAGGAAATGAAGGGCAGTGCAAAGCAAGGCTGGCTCCCAGATCCACCCAGGGGGTAGCCAGACAGGCACTGCAGGTGGGTAGTGCCACCCCTTCCTGCCAGAGACAGCACAGAAGGCAGCAAGACATCTGGACTGAGTCCTTAGCACCAGGCCTGCCATTGACCTATGCAGGTCACTGTAAAGGTTCACTGTCCCCTGACTCAGTCCTGCCCCCTGACATGAAAACATTAAGATCCCACTGACTGCCCTTGCCAGCCTGACACAGAACTCATTCTGTCTTGCTTTAACCCAACTGACTGACACCAGGGTAGAAGATGGTGATGCAGTCGCCTGTGAAGTCTCCGCTCACTGAAAGATGATCAACCGCTCTGACAACTTAGTCCTGAGATCTCTGAATTTTTGTCAGTGAGTTCTGGGTAGCACTGGTTATGAGTCCCACAACATAAGACTATCCTCAGAATCTGAATGTTCATCTTCCTTGTCAACTTGACTGGATTTGGAATCAGAGAAGATATTCTGGGTCTATCTGAAAGGAAGTTTCCAGAAATGTTTAACTATGGAGGGAAGAACCATCTTGAATGTGGGTGACCATATTATAGGTTGGTGCTTTGGACTGAATAAAATGGAAAAGAAAAGGAAGCCAGCAGTGTAACCGAACTTTTAAATTATTATTTAACACTTATTTATTACT
>CAJQZJ010032812.1:2075302-2113691 GCA_907164525.1 Lophiomys imhausi
GTATTCACTAAATCTAACTTATATTAACCTATCAGCCCCTTCAAGCAGAGATCAGCCTCCATCTGATCGACCACAAACGCCGTGTGACAAGATACCCACCATGGACTGTCCCCTCACAGCCACTCTAAATAAACCCTTCGGTGGCTTTGGTCAGATTGTTTCATCACCATGACAGTCATGTCTGGGCAGCCTTGTCCTCCCCAGCTTTCAAGTCAATTAGCTCACAGGTGCAGAAGGCCTGGCAGGGGTGTCTTTCTACATAGACGACAGCTCCTCAGTCCTCAGGGAATCACAGGAGCCTGGGAACCTGCTCCAGCTGGCCTGGGACTGATCCCTTCACTTCTTTGCTTGCTTCTGACATATTGGTGGCCTGTGGGATCCAATTCCCTTAGCTGGAGGGCTCTGGAGATGATCAGATATCCTTGGGCTTTCATAAGCAGCAGTCATCTGACTGGACTTGGCCTCCTAGAGTCTATTCTTTCTGGGTCCAAGAAGACTAATCCTCTGGTCAGGAAGTTGGGCTCTTGAACTCCTGCCCTTCAAGCATCCACAGCTGTCTCCTCAGGGTTGCCCGCAACATCCTCAGGCATCCCTTGAACCCCCAAGTCTGAGGAACAAACCAACTGCCTAGCAGAACAGCTTCATCTCAGGCCAGCCAGACCATCCCAGGTCACCAACAAGTACTGGCTTAGATCCCAGAAGAGACAAATGCCAAAAGGCACAGACCAAAAGACCTCAGGGGCCAGAGACTGAGGGAGAGAAACGGGAAACATCAATAAAAACCACCATTAGAAAGAACCAAAGGTTGGGGAGCCAGGGACAGGGAAGGTGAGCTTAGCTAAGATTCCATGCAGGGACTGGACCCCTGCTCAATGTCTCTACAGGGCCGTCTGCCCAGGAAGAGAGAAGAGGCTAGGAGTGTGGATTTTCAACCCAGTGTCTGCACCATTATTTATGGATGTTTCACTTGAGTCTCCAAACCTGGGCTCAGTGGGGAGACTCAATGTCCCTCACAGCTGTTCCTTCCTGCAACCACAAGACTGACATCACTGTTGTCAGGGAAATAGTGTTTTGATTAAAATCATGTGACAGCTACTTCATGATTCAATAAATAAATCCACTGTTAACCCTCGCCTTACAGTCTCAGTCAGCAGTGTGGTCAGAGGGCAGCCTCCACCCAGGAGGGACTGGCTGTGCCCACCTACAGGTAGCAGAGCGTGACAAGTGACCCAGGCTGTTCCCTGGCAGGTCCAGCATGAGGGAACATGAGTCATCAAGCATACAGACCATGCAAACTTCAAGAGTCTCTCTCCACGGCACTGAAGCAACATCCACCCTTCACCAGGAGGAACCCTGGGCTGCTCTCCTAGACGAAGCAGCAGGCACAGCCTAGAACATCAGATGACTTTCTTAGGGCTTTGAGGCCAGTCAAAAACTTACTTTCCAGAGTCCTCAACACCCACCAACTCTTCCTGTGAGGACAGGTCAGTGAGCTAGCCACACACCATAGAAAGGGGTTAAAAACAATTTCTGGTTTGCATCTGGATGACTTCCTGGATCACTCACTTGGCTGTAGGCCCCTGACGTGACAAAATGCCCAGCATCAGCCAGGTCCCTTTCCGTTGCACCCCAGGGTATTTGCTTTAAGTGAAACAAAAGCAAGGAAGGCTCCCTGAGTCACATAGAAGGGGATTTTTGTGGATAAAGTGAACTGCGGCCTCAGAGAATTAGCACAGCTGGCTTCTGAGCAAGGTTCCCCACCACCAGAAATATGTCCAAGGTAGCCATGTACCGCAAAGGTATCTGTTTAAATACTTGGCAAGGTATTGCAGTATTGGAGGCTCAAGAAATGACGGCTAGTGCTTTCCTCAGCTGGAGAGCCTTCGTCAGAGCTGACAGTAAGCTGTGGTCGGGGGTGGATGTCTCAGTGGTCAGGGGTCAGCTCAGGCTCACTCCATGAGTTAAATGACAGGACCAAATGGTCCTGAGTATGCTGGAAAACAACTCCATTGTCACTTCAGAAGCGTGTGGCTCAGACCCCTAAGAATCACAGTTCTTAACTACTCCAGCCAAGTCTCTCCCTTCAGTGAAATTCTACAAAGTAGACAAGGGGACATGAAGGGCTGGCAGCTTAGGTATCTGCCAAGGCTCGGGCTGCTGAGGCTTTCTAAGCAGCAGTCATCCAGCACTTTCTCCCAGCATGCAGCACTCTAGGGCTGCCTGAACTGGACAGCTGGTCAACTCAGCAGGGGCCAACAGTGTGCAGGGACACAGAGAGCAAGTGTTCAGAACAGGGAAGATTACATGGCCTCCATTTACACCAAATGAAGAGTCACAGAATTTAAAGACAGCCTTTTTTGTCAGTGGTTTACCCAAATCCACTGCAGTGGGTATAAAAGCACCAACTCCTCCCAGTCACTGTATCTAGCCTGACATCCTAAATTTATTTTAAGTCATAACCACCCTTCTACCACTGGCTCTGAGGCCACAGCTGGAACCCTGGTGACTGCTGAACTGGAACTCTGCATCGCTTCTCCATTGCCTCCAGGAGGCAAATAGGCTTGTAAAACATCTAGGAGAATATCAGGCATGGACTCGCCTCATGAATGGAAATAACTCCCTAAGTAGAACCATGCCAGTAAGTTTACCAGCTTTTCCAGTCTACCCTTCTGTTGCGTGGGTCTTGCCTCAGACTGAGGGAGATTCGCAAGACCTCAAACCACAGATCTGGACAAGACCACTTCACAAAGGCAGTAAAACAGAGCAAGACTTTTAAGTATACTCTCCTGCCCCTAAGAGCCAGATTTCCCTCAAGTGCAGTGTGGTGGGAACTGCTCCTCTGCCCACCTTGCCGTGGCTCCCTATAGCAGCAGCTATTTCTGCTGGCCATCCTCAGCCCAGAAAGGACAGGGCTCTGGCCCCAATTTTCAGGGGCACTTACCTTCCCAGTGTCCTCTCCAGGCACTTGGGGTCTCAGGAAGAGATTCTTGTCAACCCCAGGGATGCTGGACTCTTCACTGTCCTTCACAGGAAAATCTAGCTTCCTCAGCCTTTGAACCACCACTAGAGATACAGACAGCAATGCTTGACTGTCCCTGAGCAGGGCACATCCCTCCCAAGCCACCTGTGCTTCCCCAGCCAGGGTGCCCTCAGCTGCCCTGGCACCATGGTGAGCCAGGGTTCTGGGCAGCTGTGCAGAGAAAGCTAGCTCTCACCAGTACTTTACTTAAGGTGCCTTTTTGCCTGCATCAACCCACAGGTTCTAACTGGGGGGTTCCCAAACATCTTGGTCATGGGTATCCTGTAGGGCCCTGAACAAACAGAAGACATGGCTCCTTTCAGAACTGATCACAGCTGTTAAAGACAACAACTCCGGAGAAAGAAATGACTTGGCTTTTCTTTCCAGTGAGTAATTAAACTCTTTATCCTCCAAAAGATTTCCATCTCTACTGAACATGAAGTAACTTCCTGGAAACAGCAGGCCCATGAAGGCAGATGAGGAACAGCAAGACTGTTCTAGGTACAGAAGAGGACTGGAAGTTTGTGAGGGAACAGGAAAGACAAGCAAGGAAATGGATAGAAACAGGGAGAGAGCCAGTGAGTCAAAGGACAGCAACCACTTCACCTGTTTACCAAGAACACTGGTTGGAGGGCCTTCTCTGCAGCTGACATTCCAGAGACAGGAGAGTACCCAGGAGATGAAAGGGGAAGGGGAAGGAAGGCTAAGCACCCAACTTGTCTGGTGGCCCTGACCTACCATCCCCAGTGTGATGGACCCAAGGACTTCTGTGGGGAACACAGGCTTTCAGCTCAGGGACACGAAAGTTAATAAAGCAACATCACTGGGCAGCTCAACAGTGTCAGGAAGACATGCTGGTCTTCCTGAGTGTTACGCAAGCATTCTGGGTGCTTGGATGAGACCTCTGTCATGCTGTCTCTTGAATAGGGACAAGTCTTCTGGCAAACACACTCCCCCCGTCCTCCACTCCCAGGTCCACATCACCACAGTCAGGCTTGGTATTTCCGTGAATTGAAGGTTGCCCTTTATTTTAACAAGGCCACATTCAAAATCACATTTATCTGTTTATCCTTATGAAACAAAATCCATCTTTGGGCTCCTATTCATTGGAAGCATATTAGACGCACAAGATCTAATATTTTAAACTCATGATAGGTAAACCCCAAACTATATGTGGAAGAGAATCACTAATGTGAACTCCACTATTAATGGGACACTTTTAATTGACATAGGATGTTATGTATTTGTCTTGGCTTCCCTTTTCTAACAAGCTGAACTGATATAAACTGCCCATCAGCAATGTATGTTCAAGGCAACAAGATAATTCCAAAAGAATGATTCCCAAGCCGGAGGTAGTGGCACACATTTCATCCCAGCACTCAGAAGGCAGAGGCAGGGCCAGCCTGGTCTACATAAAGAGTTCCAGGACAGCCAGGGCTACAGAGAGAACCTTGTCTCAAAAAGGAAAAAAAAAAAAAATCCTGGAGCTGGGGACTGTCTAGGCCAGAGACTCTTGCTTCCAAGGAGCAAAGAAGTCTCTCATTGTGTCAATGAGAGAGTGAGACAGGCTGGGGACTTTGTTCACATCAGAGGACAGCCTTTAGAAATCACTCAGTGAACAGTTTTATGAAGCACCAACAAAATACACCAGACACTGGTCTAGGCAGTGGTGACACAACAAGACAAAACAGACCAAGCCTGTGTCATGGAGCGCCTGGAAACATCAAGCATAAAAACTAGTATGTAGAGAAAATGTCCAAATTTAAGCTGAAGAGCAATCACTATTCAGGAAACACAAGGAAGTCACTGTGTACATCAGAAAGAATAATGAAGCCCCTAAAGGCTACCCCAAAACAGAGATCCTGCATGCTATGTAATCCTTATTTGAGAAGGCAAAGGTCCACTGTCTCTCTCTTCAGTAGTCTGGCAGAGGGAAAAAGCACAAGGCTGGGGGTAGTGGGATGGGGACACTTTAGAAGTTTATTCCCAAGTGAATATGTCATGTGGCATTTCCAACCAAAGGTGAGGCAACTGTCCCAATGCACATTTGTTTCCAGAATCAAGACAATAATCTCTCAAATATAAAAATCATTAGAGGAATACAGCCTGCAGGTGATGCAAAAAAGCAACTGTGAAACTGAAATATTTACAGCACTAAAATGAGAATCTTTTAGCTTAGCAAACTATTCAAACCTTGGCCCTAGAAACACATAAATTAGAAACTCACTACAAAGTAAATGGCAGTTTAAATAAAATACAGGCACACGGTCTCTGATAGAAATGGTCTATTCTATTTCTCTAAGGTATAAACTTAAAAGCATTTACGCAAACTTGGTTTTATGTAACTTATGTTTAATGTACAAAGTTTTGTAGGTATCTGGGCCTTCACAAAACAGAACAGGAGTTATTATATCTAAAAGGGTTTGTAATTAAATCAACAATTCAGAAACCAAAATGGAAACATCAAACTACATGGTAAGATACCCTGAGGAAGGCAGGCTGCAGGAAAACCTCATTAACTATGTCCACCGGAGACAAGGGGTCTATTAGGTGAAAATACACATTATCCAGAAGAATCAGAACTGGCGTAACCTGTAAGAGCTGCCTGTGAAGGAATGGGATATGACTGAGCAGACCTGGTCATCAGGACGCCCTTCTAAAATACAGGTTGCTTCAGCAAACCCTTCAGCTTGACCTACGACCTTAAAGTTCTGGACAGATTAATGAAATTTTACTGCAAAAGTAGAAAAATGTTCTAGCATCACCCACACCACAAGAAAACACTGAGCAACGAAACTTCCGTTTGGTACTGTACAGTGTTGCAACAGCACAATGCTCACACTAACACTGCTGGGAGCAAAACCAGGGACCAGTGTGGTTCCTACTCTTTCTTCAAGCACAACACTTCACAATGAAACAGTAGAATCACAGCTTAGCAGGAGGCACTAAAGTTTCTTATGACTTTTTGAAGGCAGTCACAGTGCTGAGCCGTTGAAACTATTTCCTTTCAACATCACACATTAGCAGCAAGATACACCCACTTCCGGCTTCTGCAGGACATTACAGTCAAAACTGAGCAAAGAAAAGCAAAACAGCCATACATTAACCTTCCACATCTCCTTTCATGTGACATGCTGATGCGGCCCATCGTACCCAGGAGGGTGTGGCTTTCACTACAGTCAAATCTCAATATTATCTCCAAGTAGACAGTTGTAAGTTATCCTAAACCATTTACTTTTAGCATTGGAAAGATGGAGCTACACAGATAACATGTAAACACTAAAAGAATCATTCCACTCCATGTTGGCGTCCAAATCCATCCAGGCTCTGTTTGGAATCTTAAGTGGCTGGGGGCCTGGTTCAAAAGGGAGGAGGCAGGGCCTCAATGGTGCTGGGGAGAACCACTGGAGACAAGACATGACCTTGAGGGAGCATCAGCACCTGGTCAGTAAGAAGCTTTACAATTATCTCAACAGAGACAAGTACGATCAGTCTTATTTCATGTTTAGAAAGAATCAAGTCACTGAAATGTGATTTCTTCTAAGTTGTTGCCATTTGCTTGGATGAGATCTTGAAGGTTTTCATTTTTCTCCACCCAGTGTAAGAACACATTGACTAGAGATCTGTGATAAGAGTTTAGTAAAGGCTTTTCCCTCCTGTTCCTCTTTATGCCAAGGCAAGAACTGGAAAATTCCAAACAAAATCATGTTAGTGGTACAGAAAGTACATGAATGATCTATGTGAACATTTAGCATGTAACAATGACAAAAGCATGACCCTGAGGTCTCACTGTGGCCCTGGCCTCTGCTGCTTTATCCAGTCAGGCTGACTGGAACTTAAAGACTCATGAGTCCAAACTCAACTGTTCGTGCCAATAACAATCAGCATACTATACACGGAACTGAGAAAATGGCCAGTTCACTTAGCAGAGAACAGTGGGCCAAGACATTTCTTTATTTTAGACAGTGTCTCACAATGTAGCCCAGGCTCCTTTACTCTGAGATCCTCCTGCCTCAGTCTCCCAAGTGCTGGGATTACAAGTATGTGCTACCAAGCCCAGCAAGAGCCAAGAAATTTCTAACCAAATGGGCCCAGCATGACAGGTACTTGGCACCCTCGGTGTCCCACCATGCTTAGCACACTGCCACCTCCCACGCTCACACCATAAAGGAAAACCCCCCAGCAACCAAAGACTAGCACAAAACAAAATGCATACCACTTATAGCTTCCTGGGCGAAGTACTTGACATCCATGTCTTCATCCTGACCTAGCTTCTGCAGCACGGGCTTCACTTCCCCCTGCAAGGCACTGAGATTCAACAGGAACTGTGAAAAGATGGCTGCTAGGACAGACAGACACACCCCCATGGACAATCTGCTGTGAAATCTGGGGTTTCCATCTATGGTGACTTTCACATTTAAAATAATAATGACAAATATGACAGTCAGATAATTTCTAAAGGAGTTCATGGTAAAATTTGCTTTGGGGCAGTGATCCAAACACACCCAGAGCTTAAGTTCAAAAGTCAAAGTGGACAGTCTCAAGACTGAGGGCTGACTTCTCTTCTCTGAATAAGCCCAGACTATAGGTGAAAAAAAAGAAAGAAATCCCTGGCCTTGTTTTAGCTGTATTCCCCACCATAAGGTGATACTTTCAAAGCAAGAACAACACTAAACTCTTACTTGGTGTCTAGAATCGGTCCAATTTTCTGTAGGGACTTAGCCACATTGAAACGGACATTTGCTACTTGGTCTCCAGCCATTTTCAACACAATGGGCAACATTTGCTTAGTGGTTATTTCCTGACCACAGGCTTCAGACAGTGCCTAGAAAAATAAATAAGATGGCACATTTAAAACTTTAATAGTCCCTAAAGCTAGAGAAACACACTATATTTAAAGGGAAGGTAACCGACCAACAGAACAGTATCTCCTACCTGAGCATCTAAGGAACATGAGGCGGCTCAAGAGAGCGAAGGGCCTCTGCCACAACAAACAACAAAAGTCCAACTTTTAAAACTCCGGAACTTCCAAATATTTAGTTCCATCTTATTCTTTAAGTGTGAACTTGTGGGGAGGGGAGTGATGGTGGGAGACAAAGAGTCAGATGTACTAGTCACCACCAGCACCTGTGAGCCACCAATGTGTGTTTGCCTCTAGGATAAGACGCACTCCAGCCTACCAAGCCATCCTCTCCAGCTCCAGATTTTTACATCATTATTTCTCTATTCTGGTTATCCCAACTGATCAGTATAAGAAATGCATCTCCACAGAAGATAGCTCCTTCAGAATTAGAATACATCATGAGTGATAGAAGGCCGAGGGTAGCAATAACACCATGTAATACTTACATTAATGCAGAATAAAGTGGTCATTCTGTGCAGGTAGTTAGGATCATTTGCCATTAATAACACTTTAGGGACAATGGTATTCTGGGCCCACTCTGTACCGAACTTCTGCACTAACTTCATGAGGTTATTGGTGGCAGCTTCCCGAATGGCATATACTGCAGGAGAGTCCAAGAGAACATCTTCAGGCTGCTTGCTTTCTATACAACCTCCTTTATTTCACCCACATCCCACAAACCCAAAGTAAACTGTGCAAACCTAGCATGCGCATGCTGAATGATAACCCTCTATACAACCTCCTTTATTTCACCCACATCCCACAAACCCAAAGTAAACTGTGCAAACCTAGCATGCGCATGCTGAATGATAACCCTATACTGAGGTACAGCTATGACAGTTCTAAATGTCTATGTGAAGAACTCGGTCTACGCATGATCAATCAGCAAACCCAACCGCCCACTAGGCATTATGTGCTACAGAAAGAACACCTCAGATACTTCCCTCAGAGATCCAATACTCTATCAGAGGATGAAAACTAGACGCTCAGGAAGCCACATGGCAGAGGGCCAATCACAACACATACAGCAATGGACAGAAAAGGCTGAGCAGAAAGAAGGGACTCTGGGAATTCTTCTGGGAGGAGAGAGATGCTGCACTGGCCTGAAGACCAGAGGATGTGCATTGACAGACAGGGACAGGGGCCTTGGGATGCAGTGAGGAGAGTAAGGGCACACAGCAAAAGGGAACCTTGAGACTGTCAGGGACATCCCAGACCACAGAACATTTCTAAGACAAGCAAGAGACTTTAAAAGCATCAAAGAGGATTTTAGCAAGATTATTCAAGTGGCATCAGAGAGCAGCTGAGAGGGATAATGAAATCCTACATGGGTCACCATGGTCATCTGCACAGTTTCAAATCAAAGTTCTTCTGAAAATATTCATGGTATGACCAGCTGGAAAAGGTGCCTGCACTGACAGATAATATTCCCATTAAACTGATTTATCAACGACATCATAAACCTAAACTGTGAAGTCTGAGTTTCTGCACCTTCAAAATCAAGTGCTCTGTGCAGCCCTGAACACAGAAAGGCCTGGTGCCCCTCATTTCAGATTCATTAAGACTCAAAATGTGGACTTAAATAACAAAACAAGGGGACAGGTTACTGCTTCCTCCTCCTTCTCTCATGCACAACCCTCAAGGAAGAGCAAAACTGCCCCATAAGACACAGCACCAATCTTTGGCAATCTATGCAAGCTTCCAGATAGTAGGGAGCCAATTTTTTCCAACTCAAATCCTGCTGTAAGCACACTAAGAACAGGGAACTATACCCCACAGCCAATGTCCAGACTTCCGTCTACAGAAACACACATCAGGAAACCCAGAAGCATTCTCAGGACAAGTCAGGTCAGGCGTCTCAGCCCACATCCATCTCCCATGGGCTTTTCCCTATCACATATGTAATCTGTGCTCTAGGCCTCTCCTCCATTCTTCCTTTTAAAGGGGAGCTAATGGCAGCGCCTGTCTTTTTCTCCTAGCTACTAGTTTTTAATGACTATTCTTACTATATGCCACTAATGCAGGGCTCCACTGCAAAGCAACCAGAGGCCAAGCCTTGACCTAGACCTCAACCACACTGGACCTGATAGGCCAGATGCCTGCTGTGCTGCCTGTTCTCAGAGGAGTGCAAGCCTCACCTAAGTTTTGACACTTTCCACTCCTTGTTCTGTCTGTGTGTCTGTCTTTTCCTTCGAGGTCAGGCTGATCTGAGTCTGTCTATTCTCACTAATTTTGACTTGATACTTCCCTTTGTTCTATAAAAGATAAATTAATAAAGGAAGTGCCCCTTAACTTTCCCTCACTGAACCCTGCGTTTTCATCACTGCCCACAGCCTTCATGCTTTCCTCCTTCAGCTTCCCCAGACCACATTGGTCTTCCGGCAGTTTCACTGGGGATAGGGGGGTGTTTCCAAAGAAACCCACTCACTGCTCACTGTGTACCATTTAAAAGTCCAAAACCATCATTCTTCAAATTATACAAATCTAAGCTAAAATAGGAAAGCCCACAGTGCAGGGGACAGTCTCAGTTGCTACCTACTCACCGCATCAGGGAACCCTGCAGTCGCTGCAATACATACACTCCACCTACTATCTCCCAAATTGTAAGAAAAAGAAGAGGTGGGATACTTAAATTGCATATAGCAAGCACCCTACACAGAACAGGTGTCATGACTCTCCTTGTAGAATATTGGAACCTTAAACATCCTTCAAAGTTTGAAGGAAACAAAACAAAACAAAGACAAACCTGTCTTAATCTAAAAGGCCAGATTTCAAGGGAAGCAACAGAAATCTCTGGGAATGCCATTAACACTAATATTTACCAAAAGTAAACTTTTTTAAATAAAATAATTTCTTGGACTAGGAGATGGCTCAGTGGTAAAGAAAATACACACTGCTCTTGTAGAAGACTGGATTTCAGTTCCCAGTACCTAAGCCAGGGGACTCACAAAAGCCTGCAATTCTAGCTCACGATCAGGACCCGGTGCTCTCTCTGGCCTCCAAGAGTACCCACAAGCACATGTGCAAGCTCGCACATACTTACAACATAATTTAAAATTAAACAGCCTTCCTATGATTCACCAAATTTCTTTTAGTTTTTATAAATGATCATAAAGACTTAACTTTTGAGAAAAAAAAAAGAAGTCTTCACAATATAGTTGAAAAGTACCGGATGTATCCACACATATGCCCCACCAGATTGCATACACAGCTTCACAACCCTCCATTAATTAACACTTAGGCATGACATAAAACCACATACACGTGTAAGTAAACACAATATTCTTATTCTGTCCCTAGTACCTAGCCACAAGTCCCCACAGGTAAATGCGCAATACATAAAGTATACACGGCACACTGGGGAACCATAACACGATGCTTATCACATCCACCAAAATGTGGGACACACCACATGAGGACTTGAAGGCACCTGCTGGAACAGGTCTCAGGAAGAGCTGAAGCTGCCAAGTCTAAGACATGCCAGAGGGTCCCTCCTCCCATCAGCTGCCAGGATGACAAAGAGAAAACGCACAAACACACTACCCTGAGGCATTACCAGAAAGGCACCTGCTCATTCCTGTCCAGTCGGAACTGGCCTGATCTCACGTTCTCCAGCCCAGCAGCAGCAGGCAGAGTGTAAACAGTAGGCTTTCCTTTCAGAAACCCTGACTCTGTCCCAGGGCACAGCACATATCCCCAACTCCTACTGTACCTTTGCACATTACCTCAGAAAACCCAAGTAGCCAATTCTTCTCACTCAGGCCTTTGCTATCTATCAGCCTAGACTGCAGTTACTGAGGGTGCCCACAGCAGCAGGCTAGCTGCAAGCCCTGCTACTGGAGGAAATGTACATCTAAGATTCTGAAGCTCAGAGACAGCAGGAGGTAGAAGAGGACAAAGAGGTTACTCAGCACAGAAAATAACAGTTAGAACAGAAAATAACAGTGCAAATGTCAGATCTGTGGTCAGGTGGGGGATGGTGGGTCTGCCTTTACTCCTAACACTCAGGAGACAGACAGAAGGCCAGCCAGGGCTATACAGTGAGACCCTGTCCTGAATTAAATAAGCAAAATGTTTATGTGGTCAGGGAAAGCTTGTGGAGCTCCACCAACCCTTCTTCAGCACTACACTGTCAAGGCAAAGAGTTTCCCACAGAATTCCTCTCTAAACAGATGCATACAAAAGTCTGGCCTTCCCATATCTGTTTTTAACTT
Organism: Lophiomys imhausi; assembly: GCA_907164525.1. Classification (NCBI taxonomy): domain Eukaryota; kingdom Metazoa; phylum Chordata; class Mammalia; order Rodentia; family Muridae; genus Lophiomys; species Lophiomys imhausi. The sequence continues at coordinate 2,087,439 of CAJQZJ010032812.1, forward strand.
GCCTACTTACCATGATCCACAAGCCAGGCCATACACAAAGAATTCAGTTTTTCATCAAAAAACTCCACACCCTATGGATACAGAAGATTCCATTAATAAACATTTTCAAAGTTAGGATAAAATGTTCTACTTACATTGCACAACAATTACCTAAAAGCTAAAGGGATACTTCCATACAAGCTGAACCACAAAAGAGTCATAAAAACAATACCACAGAATTACAAACTATGAAACTCTTACTAAGTAGTAAGCAAAAACAAGTGAGAGTGAGTGGCGTGGGCCTGGCTTACCGAGGACAGGGGACCCAGACACACACAGGGCTGAGAAGAGTAGGCAGGAAGTCTGGAGAGCAAGTCCAGATGCCACAGGAAAGCAAGTTACCCAGAAAAACAGCTGCTGAGGGGCTTGGTAATACTCATCTCTCCTTCTTGGTTAACAAGTCCTTGAGAATGAGGCAAGTGACACCAAGAGGTTGCCAACAGAAGACAGCATTTCTAGAGCATGACCAGAAAGCAGTCGAGAGAAAAAGTAGGCACCAACTGTGCAGGGAAGAGGCAGAAGTGACAGTTTGAACCATCCTGACTCGCCAGCCTGCTGGTCAGTTAACACAGGCTGTGAACGAACCCCAAGACCTCTTGCTGTAGGACATAGACACCACACAGGAAAGCCCATGATGCACACTTCCCTGGTGCCTTCCTTCTGAGGTCATTATGCTTATTCTTCTGGTTCAAGTCTAAAATATCCCTGACCAGTGATAATGTGTTTCAATAAAGACCAATAACAAAGGTGTGTACTTTCACCTTGCCATGGCCAATTCTGCCAGGTATTTTGCCCAGAGTGTTAGCACTCAGATTCCTTTTTTATTCCAGGTTGAAGGTTTTCCTGTAATCTCCTTCAGATATTCTTTGGTTTAACTTTGTATTTACTCATCAAGGCCTGTGAGTAAGGCTGGATAGTCTTGAGAAAATTTTATAAATTGACTAACTTTAAAAAAGTTTACAACCAGGCACAGTGGTGCACACCTGTAATTCCAGCACTTATGTGGAAGAGGCAGGTAGATCTCTGAGTTAGAGGCTAGCCTGGGCTACAGAGCTAGTTCTAGGATAGTCAAGACTACACAGAGAAACCCTGTCTCTAAAAAACAGGGAAAAAGCCGGGCAGTGGTGGCGCACGCCTTTAATCCCAGCACTTGGGAGGCAGAGGCAGGCGGATCTTTGCGAGTTCGAGGCCAGCCTGGTCTACAAATTGAGTCCAGGACAGCCAGGGCTACACAGAGAAACCCTGTCTCGAAAAACCAAAAAAAAAACAGGGAAAAAAAGTTTACACATGAAGAAAAATTAAGAATGCATATACTGAGGAGGGAGAGTGATTGAGCAGCTAAGAGCACTTGAGGCTCTTATAGATGGTCTTGCTTTGGTACCCAGCACCCACATGGCAGCTTACAACCATCTGAGACTCCAATTCTAGCCTCCACAGGTACAATGCATATATATGCTTCGTATACATATGCAAAAAGAAAAAAAAGTAAATCTTGAAAAGTAGTAAATCAAAAGAATAGGTATGCTAACAAGATGGTAAAACACAGTGTCCATGACTAATGCATGCCACCCTGGCCAGAAAGATATAAACCAGCCAAGACACCATCTGTCTGTTTCCACGCTGCAATGGTAAATCTAATCCACCTCTTTCCAGACAGCTGCTTCAGTTCAGCAAACCATCATTAGCCACTGCTGCTTTCCACTGCCGACAGTGACACAGAGCACTGGAGAACAGAAAATGACCTCAACACTGGGAAGTGATGGTGAAGAAGCATGGCAAGATGACCTCACCAGACACATGGACACGTTGTGATCTTTGGCATTCATCTTCAGGAACAGAGCACTTAAAATTGATAAAACGCAATGTTGTCACCATCTACAAGATGCGTGCTCATAAAACACCAAAATTAGCAATATGGTGCAGTGGTCAAGAAAATGTGAACGTCGCATGCTATTCCCTGAAAGAAATGGAACTATGGGGCTGGAGAGATGGCTCAGCGGTTAAGAGCACTGGCTACTCTTCCAGAGGACCTGGGTTCAATTCCCAGCACCAACATGGTAACTCACAACTGTAATTCCTGTTCCAGGAGATATGACACCCTCACACAGACATACATGCAGCCAAAACACCAATGCACATAAAATAAATAATTTTTTTAGAAAAAGAAAGAAATGGAAGAATGCTTTGAGGTGGGAGAAACAAAGTAATGTCAGTAGTAAACTGATACATGAGCATTCTTAAAACCACTCAGGTCTTCCTTCATCCAACCAGTAAGAAATGCCAAGTGTCTAATTAATAACAAGCACTATGGTAGTTCCTGGAAATAAACACAATCTGAGAGTCACCATAGGGGTGAGGACTATCAAGCTTCCCTTTGTCTGCACCTACTGAGAAAGAAAGAAAGGATGTGGCTATAAGCCACAGCTTTGAATTTTAATTAGTCATATCCATTAGAATAAAACTAATAATGAAACCCTAAGACTAACAGACAGTGTGCTAACTTTATCCAGAACAGAGCATTTTATACCGCTCTGTGTAGAGGATCCTCAACTTCTTGTCATCAGATGCAGGAAAAATGCTTCCAAGTTCATTCTGCTTTAGGACAGAGTCAAACTGACTTATCTTGAAACCATGTTTTTCCCTCCATAGATCAGTCCTCAAGTCAAATAGGTTTTTAATAGCATAACATTCCTAGTACCTGAGTATATTCTACATCTTTATCATGAGGAGGCAGCCAGGTGAGTATGTTTCTAGACCACCATTCTGTTAAGCCGTCATGCACTACTAAAAATAAAAACCACCCTACAAAGCAGGCGATGGTGCCACACACCTTTAATCCCAGCACTTGAGGAGGCAGAGGCAGGCAGATCTCAGAGTTCAAGACCAGCCTGGTCTACAGAGAGAGTTCCAGGACTACACAGAAAAAACCAACCCTGTCTTGAAAAAGCAAAAAAACACATAGTACAGGCCACAATAATTTACTTCAATGCATCTGATTGGACCAGACTGACTACCTGATACTCCACTCACTGTGTAACTCACGAGTGGACAGACCCTACTGTTCACAGAGCATAAGTACTTACCAGCTGGCCAGCCAGCAGCGGCATATACTCAATGATGGCCAGGCGGACCCTCCACTTGGCATCTTCAGCCAGTTCCACTATGGCAGGAAGGAGAGACTGAGAGAGCTGACGAATTCCAATCACTTCATTTACACAATCCAAATTGGAGATGATATTTAAACGAACTTCAGGACACTATAAACACACAAGCCCCAAAGACTACATGTGAAAATTAACTCCTTTCCCCAGTATTCTCATGGTATAATAAAATAAAAAGTGCTAAATAAAATTTAAAGTTAGAAAGTACTAAACCCAGCAGTGGTGGTACATGCCTTCAATCCCAGCACTTGGGAGGCAGGGGCAGGCAGATTTCTGAGTTTGAGGCCAGGTTGGTCTACAGAGTGAGTTCCAGGACAGCCAGTGTTACACAGAGAAACTCCATCTTGAAAAACCAAAAAAAAAGGAAAGGAAGGAAAAAGAAAGGAAGGAAAGAAGGGGAGAGGAGGGGGAAGGAGAGGAGAGAGGAGGGGAGGGGAGGAAAAAACTGACTTAGGTTTAAAAAGGTGGGGTACAGCTGAAATGTGGTTTAGTGGTAAAAGCATTTCACCAGCTTGCACAAAGTCCGGGACTCATCTACCAGTACTGACCAAAAAACTACAGGCAAAAGGAAATCTTAAATGTTAAGTACACATAATCCAAGACACAATGGAACTGACCTTAACTAGAATGTCATTAAAAGTCTGTAAGATTTCCTTACTTTGTACACCAATTTAAAAATCAATTAACAATATAGCCGAGTATGGTTGAGCACGCCTTTAATCCCAGTACTCGGGAGGCAGAGGCAGACGGATCTCAGTGAGTTCAAGACCAGCCTGGTCCACAAAGTGAGTCCAGGACAGCCAGAAGGACTACACACAAAGAAACTCTGTCTAGAAAAAACAAACAACAACAAAAAAATGAATTACCATCATCTCTGTGTATTCAAATCTTAGATCTGCCACTGCTGGGAGGCCTCAGACATCATCTTACTCCCTGTGCTTCACTTCCTCATTAACATCTGGGAGTGACACAAGACCTAAGCCTGCTGTGGCTGTTACATTCAATGGTATATACAAAGCATTCAGACCATGCCTGACAATAATTTTTAATTTTTTCATTTGTGAAAATGTATTAACTGTATAAAGTGTACATGTGCCCATGTGTATGGGTACACACAAAGACCAGAAAGGGAGTCAGATTCTCTGGAGCTGGAGTTACAGATAGCTGTGGGCCACTCAAAGTGGACGCCAGGATTGGAGCTCTGGTCCTCTACAAGCAACAGGCCTCTTACTGCTGAGCTCCAGTCCCTAAGTGTTAATATGTGATATTACATTTTAAAATTAAATAAAAAATACTGTTTAAGCAAAGATATATTAGCTTTAAAAGCAAAAAATCAATATCTATAATATAAAAAAATTCAAAAGAGGTATTTCTAGGGTAGTTTTAAGAATTACTTTATGAGGGTTTTACCTGAACATATGTTTGTGCTTCATGTGGATACCTGGTGCCTGCAGAGGCATCAAACCCCTGGAACTAGAGTCACAGATGGTTGTAAGCTATTCTGTGGGTTCTGGGAACCAAACCCAAGGACTCTGAAATAGCAAGTGTTCTTAACTACTCAGCCACCTCTCCAGCAACTAGTTTATGTTAGTTTGGCTGATTCTGCTGGTAGAGATAGAGTTTGTCTGTGTAGCCCTGGCTGTCCTGGACTCACTCCGTAACTAGTTTATGTTAGTTTGGCTGGTTTTGATGGTAGAGACAAGGTTTCTCTGTGTAGCCCTGGCTGTCCTAGACTCACTCTATAGACCACGCTGGCCTCAAACTCAGAGATCTGCCTGCCTCTGCCTCCAGAGTAATGGAATGGGATTAAAGGTGTGTGCTACTATGCCCAACTGAGTTTGTTTTTTGGGTTTTTGTTTTTTTTTAAACTTAAAACATTCATATGAAATTTATTAAAGATGGGTTTGGTTTTTTTAATAAGTCCTTGTACCTGTTTTTTTGGGGAAGCCTACAACCCTCAACTCAAACAAAAGGACTATAAAATATCTAAATTCTGATTTTTCCCATCTGTACACTTTGGGCCCTAGTTTAGTAAAATCACCAAAGCAAAATCACATCAGATCAGCGACATCAATGTAAAAGAACTCAGAGTTAAACTCACCTCATCTCTTAACTGAGCTAAGAAAAGAGGCAGCAGATGTTCAATTGTGCTCTCTTTGCCCAAAATCGTAGATAATCCCATAATTACAGAAGCTAGAGCCGACTTGACATGTTGGCTGGTGTCAGACACTAATTCCTAGAACACAGTAAAAATTAAAGACAGCAAGAGCCTCCATAGCACCTCCCAAGGAGGCACCAGCCACATTGGTCAACAGAGCAGACATCTGCGGGGTGGCAGACGATGCACCCACGAGCACTTTACAAGTATAATATGCACAAATAAGCTATAAATATTATCACAAGTGTTATGTATTTGATTCATTGATGTTTTTTCCTTTAAATGCTAACAGCTTCATAGGCAGGGTAAGCAAGATAAAACGAAGTCATGTTCACCTTTATATAGGGCAGGATTTGATTCATAATTATGGTCTCTCTACCTTCGGTGGGCAGGTTCTCACAAAGTTCTAAAACAGATAAGCAGAAAATGCAATGCTGTCAAGGAGCCAAAGAAAACTAAACAGATCTTTCCAGCAGTTCAAGTTAAATCACATGTCTCCGCAAATAAAGTCATGGGTAAAGGAGCCTGACTCCTGTAGTACAGCCTGAATGCCTTGTGTGACAAACTGACTCAAACTCAAGGAAATAAGATGCAGTGGGTGCTTGATCAGAACCAGGCACAGTAGCTTTCTGTGACAATGCCACTTTCCACACGCTGGCGTCACCTCAGTCAGCAACATCTTATAAATTACAACTACACCAAACTTCTAACATGACAAAGTGGGCGCAGATGTTGTTACATAGACTCAGTTTTTTCTAGTTTGTACATTTTGGGTCCTATTTTACAAAACACCAGAGCAAACCACAGGAAAGCCAAAGGACCCAACAGACAGCCTCACCTCTTACTTTGTGTGCCGCAGCTGCTCGGACTTCAGCCTCACAGTCTCTGAGAAGGCTCTGGAAGGCGGGGATGAGGTCACTGAGTGTGATTTTAGGTCCTACTGCTTTCTGGAGCTAGAAAACAATTTATACAGGTCTAATGTATACTAATAAAATAGTAAAAACAAAACAGTACAATCATCAAATGTACACTGTAACCACAACAGGCTGTCAGGCTTGCATGGCAAACACTGCCCACTGGCCCCAAATGGAACCATTAAGTTCTCTCTCTATCTCTCTCTCTCTCAGCTTTTGATGCTATATTCAATGGCATTCAACAGAATTTGTTAGCTGTATCTGATAGAAAATCTCTGGGGCAAATGCTTCTGAGGTTTTTAATATTTGAAATCCCAATTTACCTCTGAAAATTTGTCAGCAACCATATAGCGAACCCGCCAAGACTTATCTTCCGATGCTTGCCGAAGTGTGGGCATTACCAAGACCTCAAGGTCGGCCTGGGACAGTAACTGGGCGATGCTGACACACGCTTCCACAGCAAGCAGGCGCACAGAGTCCTGAAGGGAAAGCACCGTTAGGTCAATGTGCTGAAACAGGGCACACTAAACACAGTGTGAGGATGCTGTCACAGGGCACACTAAACACAGTGTGAGGATGCTGTCACAGGGCACACTAAACACAGTGTGAGGATGCTGTCACAGGGCACACTAAACACAGTGTGAGGATGCTGTCACAGGTACTGTTTCAGAAAGGGGAGAGAAAAACTACTGTATTGACTAATTTATCTCAATATGACATAAGCTAGAGTAATCCGGGAGGAGGGAGCCTCAACTGAGCTCTGTAAGATCAGGCTGTACACAAACCTGTAGGGCATTTCCTTAATGATTTATGGGTGAGGGCCAAGCCCACTGTGGGTGGGGCCATCCCTGGGCTGGTGGTCATGGGTTCTACAAGAAAGCAGGCTGAGAGGCTAGAGAGATGGCTCAGTGGTTAAGAGCACTGACTGTCCTTCCAAAGGACTCAGGTTCAAACCCTAGCACCTACATGGCAGTTCACAGCTGTCTGTAATTGCCAGGAATCTCAGCTCTCGAGAGGCAGAAGCAGGCGGATCTCTGCGAGTTCAAGGCCACCCTGGTCTACAAAGTGAGTCCAGGACAGCCAGGGCTACACAGAGAAACCCTGTCTCAAAAAAACAAAACAAAACAAAAAAGAAAGCAGGCTAACAGGCCATGGGGAGCAGCCAGTAAGCAGCACCCTCATGGCCTCTGCACCAGTTCCTGCCAGGTTCCTGCTCTGGTTTCCTTCAGTGATGGACTACAATGTGAAAGTCTAGGTCAAATAAACCCTTTCCTTCCCAGTGTGCTTTTGGTCATGGTGTTCATCACAGCAATAGTAACCCTAAGACACCAGCATTCAGGACAGCGTGTCTTTATGTCTTCAAATGGCTGCATAACTTCTTCCTTTGTCTAGAATGGGATGCAAAAGTCATAAAAATGGTACTTTGTCTCAATTCTTTTGACTACAGCCCCACGTTTTTCTTAAGTAAAATAAACAAGATGTTCTAAATGTTATTTATTGCACGTGAGCTGTGAGTGTGGAGGTCAGATGATTGAGTCAGATGATCTCCCCTTCCACTTTACCCACTGAGACATCTGACTGGCCCCAAAATAGAAGCATTGATTGTTTTTTAATTTAATACTATACTCAAAGCTTTATTATGAGTTGAAAAACTGAAAAATTATATTTGCATAAGTAATTAATAACATTTTTGGAGAACTTAAAAAAAGGAGATCACTTTGAAAGCTATTTGTAACTAATCATTGGCCATAACAGCAGCATCAGATGGAGTATGTAAAAGGAAGAAACAGAACAAGTGAAAAGTTAATAGCCAAATAACAAAGTTGAATTGAAATGCTGAAACTCAAACTGAATAACCATTCCTAGTAAAACAGAGTAGAAGAAAACTGGAAAGGCAGGGAGTTAATTTGCTTTTTGGCATATAAAGCTGCTAAATGCCAAATGGGACACTTGAATATCTTTTGAGTAAAAGGAAATACCTTTTAAAGCTCAATTAGACAATAGGAATTATGATTTAAGACTTATGAAGACATATAATCCTATGAATACCAAAGAGAAATGGAATAAAAAATTACTATATGTGTAATACAACAGAATACACACACACATAAATATAGCATGCACTCAAGAGCACGTGCACAAATATGTGTGCACATACTCACACTACTACATAGCACACATGCACCCTCATTATTTTCCTGGTTCCTATCAATATTGCCCAACTGGCCTTATCTTTCTATTCTTACCCCTCCTACAATTTTGTTTCCACACAAAAGTCACAATGATCTTTCAAAAATGTAAATTACACATCACACCTCTTCTCCAAATCTACGTAGAGTCTTACTGTATCTAGAAATCCAAAACTGCAAAATCTTCCCTAGGCTAAGGATCTGCTCCTACCCTTCCTTCTCCACTCTTGTCCTTAGTGGACTCTTTCTTTTTTTTTTTTTTTTTTTTTTTTTTTTTTGGTTTTTCGAGACAGGGTTTCTCTGAATATCTCTGGCTGTCCTGGACTCGCTTTGTAGACCAGGCTGGCCTCGAACTCACAAAGATCCGCCTGCCTCTGCCTCCCAAGTGCTGGGATTAAAGGCGTGCGCCACCACCGCCCGGCCTTTTAGTGGACTCTTTCAACCACATGTTCCAATGCTGGTTTTTCTAGTTCATGTCCTCTCTTTACCAGGAAGGAGCACAGCCAACATTTCCTCTCATCTGTATGTCCTTCTTCAGAGCTCTCTGACTAGTCGATTGTGTTACATTTATTTTCATAACATTTATGCCTGATATTTACCATGCTTGTTTTTCTCTGTTAAAATGTAAGTTCAATGAGCAGAGCCCTGCCTGCCTTTAACACAGCATTCAACACTACAACTACGCCTTACGTATATAAGCACTCTAGGCAGGCACTCAATCAGTATTTCTGTCAGTGAGTAAGCCACAAGCAGATCTTCTGTAAGTAGTCAGAGGAAATGTATTCTCCTAACAAAGCACTGAATATTTTTTAGCACCAAATGCTAAGAGCCTGCCCCCCACCTAGGACACGAGTGAGCTTCGTGTCCGTTGGCCTCCATACCCTGCCCGTTTCCACGCACAGGGGAGCAGTTCAGCAATTACAACAGGGACTATATGACTTTAAAGCCTACAATATTTCCTGGCTGGCTTTCACCAAAAAAAAATCTGCAAACAGGAAGTAGAGAAGACAAAAGAAAATGTCAAAGTATGCCATGGGAAGTATGATCACTAAAATCCAAATACGATTCTAAGCGTTCCTGATTCAACATGGAAACCACCATGTACACATGGCATCTCCATGCTTGACAACACTGTTGACAATGTTTAAACTATGAGACTCAGAAACTTGGGGCTGAAGTTTCTCTCATCAACTCAAATCCCAACTACACCACAACTCGCTAAACACAGCCTTGAACAAGCTTCATAAACCAGCTGGGCTTCCACTTCCTTGAGTATCTGTGTCACGGGCCGTTAGGGGAACCTAATTCCACAATACATGGAGCCAGTCAGTCCATGCTTCCCCCACCATCAATGGATTCAGCCAACCATGGATCACAAACATTTGGGAAACATTTTTTATCTGTACTAAACACAAACAGACATTTTCTTGTCACTATTCTCTAGAAAAAGTAGTAAAACTATTTATAGATCATTCACACTAGTTTTATTATTTATTTACTGCTTCTATTTGAAAGAGTATGGGTACATGCATATGTGGAGATCAGTGGGCAACTTTTGGGTTTTGTTTTTTGCCTTCCACGTAACTGAGGCAGGGCCTCTCATTTCTGCTGCTGCACTGTGCACCGGAGGCTAGCTGGCCCGTGAGTCTCAGGGTGACTCTCCTATCTCTGCCTCTCACCTCACCATAACAATGCTGAATTACACATGCATGCTACTACATCCAAGTCTTCTCTCTACATGAGTTCTGGTCCTCAGGCTTGGGCAGCTAGAGATGGTTGAGCCATCTCTCCAGCCCTGGTTTACACTGTTTTAGGTGTTGTAAGTTATCTAAAGGCAACTCAGAGTAAGTACACAGGAGGCTGGGTGCAAGTGCAAGGGGCAAATACCACACCATTTTACATATGGGAATTGAGCTCATGATCCTGCAACCATCCCTATCCTCTTGTACTGAGAAACAACTGTACTAAGTAATTTAGGAGTTCCCAATTTTTATCATTTCTACACCAAAGAAACCTAGACCCTTGGAGTCAAGATTGCTATTGTGTGTAGTAAAACCATACACTAGTGCAGAAATTAACAATGTCAGAATTCGAGGAAATGCTTCATCTCCATATCATAATATAGCTCCTATTCTGAAAAGACCCATCCCTGATGCAGCCCTAGCTTCCTAGCTATGGAACCCGATTCATCTCCATCTCCTTCTAAGACATACTAACATAAAGAAAAGTGAAGCCTAACTAAGAAAGAAACACAGGATCATTTGGATGGACACCAGGCTAGAACTGAGTAGTAATTTTGCAAAAGGATCCTACATTACAGTCAAAACTCCCCAAAAATAAATGTTATTTTTAATTACTAAAGAGCACAGTGGTGTCTAATAAATCAAATCTCAAGTTACCTGTTCATCTGAAGCTAGATTTGTAAACAGCGGAACAATTTCAGTTTTCACACTATCTAATTCCAAAACTTTTGCAAATTCACCCAATTTGGAAGCAGCAGCACGCCGTACCATCGGTGTATCATCTGAGCACAGGGAACGGAAGTGCCTGCAGCATGAAATAAGGTATCTCCTGTCAAACACCGGTTAACCATGCCCCATTACCAACAGACAGTCTTTTTAGAGTGTATCCCTTGTTTTTTTTAAACATTTATTTATTTATTTATTTATTTATTTATTAGTATACAGTATTTGCTCTACATATATGCCCGGGAAGATCTCAATGTGGATGGCTGTGAGCCACCATGTGGTTGCTGGGAATTGAACTCAGGACCTTGGGAAGAACGGCCAGTGCTCTTAACCTGAGCCACCTCTCCAGCCCGAGTGTATCCCTTGTAAACACCAGTGACTGGGTTCCCACTCACATATATGTAAGGAAAGGACTGGGGAAACAACTTAGTCAGGAAAGTGCCTGCCTCCCAGGTGAGAAGCCACTCAACATCCCCAGGAACTATGTAACAGCTGAGCACAGTGCCTATGACCTCAGAGGTGGCAAGAAAGGAGCAGAGATGAGCAGATGCCTGAGAGCTCCCAGGCCAGGTAGGCTAGCCTATGTGGTGAAGTTCCAGGCCAGTAAGAAACCTTGTCTTAAAGTAAAGGAAGGTACCCTGAGGACCAACACTAGAGGTTGTCACATGAAAAAAATGCACATAAACAAAATAAGCCCTTAGTATACTCAACTACATGAAAAAGCATCACCAATCCCACCAGCCTAGTATGAAGCACTATCAGAAACACAGCACAGTGTCAACTCTAGCTGTGAGTCCCCAATAATCCCAAACACTGAAAGCTACTGTCTCTTACTGTCGGATTTCTGCCTTGACAGCATTGGAAGCTCTTGGATAGCAAACGCTGAACAAACCACACGCAGATGTGCGAGATGTAAACCAATCCCCACTTGCCAAGCGCTTCACAAGAGGGACAAAATGAGCTTCAAGAGCAACTGGACTATGTTCCTGGGAGATCTGCCTCAGGGACTCCACAGCCTTATCTCGGACGACAGTCTCCTCCACCGTGGCCAAGCTCTCCAGGGGAGGCTGCAGAGATCAAAAGGGAAAACCAGGGATGGCAGTTTATTAAACCAGGTCGGACAGATTGCCTTCTTTTACAGGACATTTAAGCAAAATGCTAACTACATCATACCAAATGGTTACTCTCAGCTCCCACACTGATAGCATATGCTGTGGCCAACCTGAAGACATGACTTCTGTAGAAAAGCCAACATCACATGTCCCAGATGGCAATTCCCAGATGGTGTCTACAAATGACACAGTATCACCACTGCTGGGAGCTGACGTTTAAATGATATGCAGCCACATTCAGACTGGAGTGTGCATATTTCCTTAAGAACAAATCCAAAACTATGGCCAACTGTGGGTGCCACAAATGCATGATAATTTCTAGTCAGGCTACAAAGTCCCTTTTCTGCACCATCCTATGATTCTTGGAGTTGTAAGCAATCCTGTTCATAATTGCTCAATAGGATCAATTTATCCAACCAACAAAAAGCTGAGTAGAACAGTTTTTTTTTAAATATATTCAGAATCCTTCCATGAACCAAAGAATAGGCATTTCAGATAGAACAATCAAAAAACAAATGCAGAGATGGGGGAGATCTTGCAGCTAGAGACACAAAAGGTGAAAGGTTCAAGGTCTGGCCCGTTAGTAACCGAATGTGACACGGCCTGGTGGACAATGGAAACAGGCTGCTTTTCTGAACCTCTAGCTGCCTTTCTAAATTTGCATTTGAGCCCAGTAGACTCAGCAGAAGCTAAAGCTGTGAGATTAGAACAAAACTCCGTGGCAGACTGACCAAGAGTGAAGGTCAGGACTCACAGAGGAGTGTGCCCACCTGATGTGTGCTTACCTAGGGTATGTCAGAGGTCCACTGAAAAGACACATGTTTTTACTAGTCAGCCTTTCATAGTCTGTCCCCACCTACTGGGACACAGTCTAGCACTATGTAGGAGAGAGCCAGACTCCAGAGAATGGCTTCTGAGTTGTCCCTCCACTTGAACTCTGCCTGTCCCCAATGTCCTTTTCTGGGCCCTGATGGCCACTCCTGCTTAATTTGACCCCAATTTTTTACTTTACCAGCTTTGAGCCCAAAAAGCTTCACAGTTGCAAGCCTACGAAATTCTTTCCATAAATGAATACTGTTATGTGGTAGCACTGAGGATGAACAAGGAAGGCACTCAGGAGATGTCTCGCTCTAAAGGAGTCTACATTCTGATGGGGGAGTCATATTAGAACAAGGGTGACAGTCAAGGAAGCAATTGAGGCTACTTCAATGGTGGTCAGAGAAGGCCTCTCTGACACAAAATGGAGTTGTCTGACTTACAAGGAGTCGGCTACAGAAAACTCTAAATGCATCTTTCTAGAGATAATACCTACAGCCAATGTCTCAAGGCAACAATGACCTGGGTTTACAATAAACAGAAAGACCAATGTGTGTGAAATGAAGTTATCAAGAACATGTGTATATGTTATGAGTTTTTCATTACTATGAACCCAAATAGCTAACAGAAACAAAGGGTTTATTCTGGTTCAGTTTCAAGGGTTTGTGTTTCATAGTTGCCTGGCCCCATGAGCCTCAGTACAATAACATGGCAGTGACAACATATGGCAGAGGGGTTTTTGTACCTTACTGCAAGGAGGCAAAGAGTCCAAGGACAGAAACCCCCAAGACAATGCCACTAGCTGGGGAAAAGTATCCAGCACACAAATGAGCTTATAAGACTGATCTGGGATAGTTGCAAAATCGACAAGACTAATAGTAGACTAAGGAGTACACGTGAAGAAGGAAGAAAAGAGGATTTAAGAAATCTCTTTTAGGCCAAGCGGTGGTGGTGCACACCTTTAATCCAGCACTTGGGAGGCAGAGGCAGGCGGATCTTTGTGAGTTTGAGGCCAGCCTGGTCTACAAAGTGAATCCAGGACAGTCAGGGCTATACAGAGAAACCCTGTCTCAAAAACAAAAACAAAAACAAAACAAAAAAAAAGAATCTCTTTTAGCTGGGTGTAGTGGTGGCACACAGCTGTAATCCCAGCAACTCTGGAGGCAGAGGCAGGAGGATCTCTGTGAGTTTGAAGCCAGCATGGTCCAGAACAGCCAGGGCTACACAGAGAACCCTGTCTTAAAAAAAAAAAAAAAAAAAAACACCTTTAATCCCAGGACTCGGGAGGCAGAAGCAGGTGGATCTCTGTGAGTTCAAGGTCAGCCTGGTCTACAAGGTGAGTCCAGGACAACCAGAGATACACAGAAAAACCCTGTTTCGAAAAACCAAAAAAAAAAAAAAAAGAATCTCTTCTAGTGCTGGGCTGTGGCTCAGAAAAAGAACACACACCTAGCATGCAGAGGCCCTGGCTTCAACCTCTAGCAACACTAAAATCAAAATTATCTTCTAGGTTGGGCTTATATAACTGGGTAGCTGGTGATATGACTAAAAAAGAAGCATGTTTTGAGAGTAAAATGACAGTCCATATATAAATCTGTCTACTTCTACAAGTCTCCACTTACCTACTGCCCATCTATGTCTGGAGTTCTACAGAACAGTTCAAGGTAGAGCTAGGAAGCACGGGAGCCAGCATCAGATACAGTATTTAAACCCCTAAAATAGCCAGCCCCACTTTGTCCACCTCATTAGTTTCTAGTCATCCTGTAAGGCCTAGTTCATCTGCATGGTGGTGCATACTTTAATATCAGCTCTCTGCAGTTCTCTCTGAGTTCAAAGCCAGCCAAGGCTACAAAACAAGACCTTGTCTCAAAAACACAAACAAGGCCAGGTAATCTCAGCACTTGGGAGGCAGAAGCTCTCTGTGAGGATCTCTGTGAGTTCAAGGCCAGCCTGGTCTACATAGTGAGTTCCAGGATAGCCAGGGCTACACAGAGAAACCGTATCTTGAAAAGCAAAAACAAGCCGGGCGTAGTGGCGCACGCCTTTAATCCCAGCACTCGGGAGGCAGAGGCAGGCGGATCTCTGTGAGTTCGAGGCCAGCCTGGTCTACAAAGTGAGTCCAGGACAGCCAGGGCTACACAGAGAAACCCTGTCTCGAAAAACCAAAAAAAAAAAAAAAAAAAAACATAGAAAAGCAAAAACAACACACACAAAGAAAAGAAAACCAAATCAAGTTCTTTTCCTCTCCATCTCTAAACTAGTAAGTCTATAGAGGCAGAAGCAAGTCTTCTATATTTGGTTGACAAAAAATAAAGAGCTGAACCTACATTATTCATTCAACAACATTATTACCATCTACCCACAAAAAGATCTGCATAAAAAAATGCTACAGTATGTCTATTACCAGATAATAAAGGCACTGTTGATCCTACAAAGTTCCAGAAAGAGAGTAGGCCATATATAAGTACTCACCAGCAGACAGTGGGCAAAGTCAGGACCTCCCACCAAACCAGTGAAATTTCCCAACTGCTCGGCAAGAGCTAACAGCACCTCATCTTCATCATAAATGGTATCTGGAAAGAACAACACTGGTTACCTGATAGGGACAACTGTCAGTCACTAAGCTGGCACTCGCACAGCTGCTCCAACTACAACCCTAAAGTGTTTTCTTCTTTCTCTACACCAGAAATCTTCCGAAATGTTTAACAGAATTATTAAGAAATTCATATCCCATAGGGCTACAGAGATGGCTCAGTGGCTAAAAGCACTGCTTGCTCTTCCAGGAGCTGGATTTAATGCCCAGCACCCACATGGCAGTTCACACCTGTCTAGAACTCCAGTTGTAGGGAACCTGACATCTTCACACAGACATACATGCGGGCAAAACATCAATGCACGTAAAATAAATCATTTAAAAAGAAATCCGTACCCCAAATCAATTACCTTCCCATTAGCTACATGGCTTGAGTATGGTACCTGCTCAGCCTAGTACTTATTGCTACTCTAGGTAACAAACCATAAACAAACAAACAAATAAATAGTTTGGATAAATACATGAATGAATGAATAAATGGTTTGAAAGCCTGTGGAAAATAGAGCATGTTTCTTTTAAGGGACCCATACCTGTAAGGAAAGGCAGCAGTTCAGTTCGAGTCCTTTCTACCCCGAGTGCTAGAGCAATAGTTGATAACTTCTTAATACTGTTGAGACGGAGCTTTAAAAATAAAGTGGGAAAAAGAGCAAAACAAAGAGATGGTTGCAATTCAGGTCAAAGAAGTAAACAGGTGAATACTGGTATACAGTATACGAGGATGAACCTTTCCCTTAGATCTTATTCCTAAGAAAACTCAAGGCCCGTTTAGTTTAACACGTCATTAGCCAGAGGCTACCCTAGGAAAACACTGAAGGGCCGGGAAAGAAATGAATGAATGAAAACACGCCGGCAGTGTGAGATTCTGAAAAGAGAGAACTCTGGACGGAAGGAAGCAGGTGAAACGGTTAAACACAACTCCTCCCTTTTCAGAGAAAAGTTCCATCACAACTGATGCACCACTCATCTGGGTTAATCGCTGTGGCGCTCTTTCCACCCAACCAGCCGGGCCAGTTTGCCTGCCGAGAAAGACTCTGCAGCACATCAAAGGGACCGGGGTCCCCGCGCCGCTCCTCCGCTCCCAGACGGCCCCGCAACCCGCCCGCGCTCGCCCACCCCTGGCGGGAACTGGTTCCCCGCCCCCTGCCAGAGCAGCCGGGCGCCACCGCCTCAGAGGGTCTGAGGAGGGCAGCTGGGAGCTGAGACAGACTACCGCGAACCCGCCGCTCCCCCCACCCCCGCCTCCGTCCGTCTGTCCCGTCCGGGCGCTGAATCCGGCTCTGCCAGCCCGAGTGGACCCCAGAGTTGAGTCGGCCTTCCCGCTACCCCACCATGTGCACTTCCGCCTTCGCCTTGGCTCCCCAGCCCCAGCCTAATACCTGCACGTCCTCATTGCGGAGCTCGTCGATTAAAACCGCGATCGGGTAGAGCGAATCGTCTCCATCTCCACCCGCTGCCCCCGGCCCGGACCCCGGCCCCGATGCGCCCGCCATGTTCTTTCTCCTTTGGTTGGTCACCGACGTACGCCTCGCGCCCAGGCCACGCCCCGCGCCCAGGCCACGCCCCGCGCCCAGGCCACGCCCCGCGCCCAGGCAGGCGGGGCTAAATCCACTCCGCTGGCTCCGGGGAAGCAACTGAGCTGAGTGTTTTCCGTGAGCGCGGAGGCTCTGGCCTGACCCCCAAAGCTGGATCTGGAGGTCTGAACTCCAGAAGAAGGGCGGGCTGAGAAAACCAATGGAATTCCTACATCCTTTCCCCAGCCGAAAGAAACAAGGGCAGGGATTCATCCTTTGCTCTCTGTGCTCTGAAGGAGAGTGGCCTTCTTTAATGACGGATGCTGAGCCTCAGTAGAACTCGAGGGCCAAAGACGGTACCCCAGGCCAGGAGGAGGAAGCTTTAGCACTTCCTCCCCACCCCCACTACATGCTGGTCCAGGCGGAGCCACTGGGTCTCACTCCTAATTTCCCCTTGGGCGGCAAACCTCCACACAAGCCCTCCACCTCCTTCCTCTGGCCTGTTTGCCAGAATCGTGGCTGGCTCCTGCTCCTTAAAACAAATAATGAGGGCGTTGAGAGAAAATGAACAGTGCTGTCCAAACTCCCCCAGTCAATATTTTTTCCACGCAAGCTGTTCAAAACATGCTGCTCTCTTGTTGTTCTGTTTTCTTTTCAGTGTGGTACTGGAAGGCTGCCTTCTGTTGTATTGTCTTCCTTTTTTAAATTTTTCCGTTCTTTAGCAAGAAGCACAGTAAGCCAGCATAACGGGGCCCAGTTTTAATCTCCCCAATTCGGTGGGGCAGAAACTGGCCCTCCCTAGACCTCCAGGGGTCCTCCTTCAGGACCCCAGGAGGTGGTGGTCCTTGGCGTTTTCACACACAGCTTAATGGAAAGTTTCCACTTACCCTTTGGAACAGCACAAAATGCCCAGTCTTTTTGTTTTCGACTGAGACATAAGCAACTCAAACTGGTGGCTGTGTACAAATATCCCAGGTTCTCAGGTGACACTATTTTGTTCCTTAACGAAATTGTCAAGTTATTAATAAATGCAATTTAAAAGGTAAGATCGTTTTTGTTTTTTCTTTTTAAAGCATGGGACTCCTAGCAAGATATAGGAGATAGTTAGCCTTTCATATTCAAAGTTCGAAAACCAACAGACTTTGGCAGTTTTGGTTTTTAGTTTGGTTTGGTTTGGTTTTTCAAATTCTGTCCATGAATGTATGCTTGAAGACTCTCATTTTTATTTTGATAACTTTTAGATTCACATAAGTTACAGTCTGAACTTCTGGAATAGCTATTTTTTAAAATTACAAAATGTGTGTGTGTGTGTGTGTGTGTGTACATGAGCCACTGAACAAGTATGATCAGAGGACAACTTGCAGGGTGGATTATCGCCTTTTATCAAGTAGGTTCCAGTAACTGAACTCAGCTTGTCAGGCTTGGTGGCACACCCCTTTATCCACTGAGCCGTCTAGCTGGCCCCCAAAGATTACTTTAAGCAGTCTTACCACATAATTTCAGCACCTATATTTGCATGAATTTCAGCCCAGCTCTTATTGATTGGGGCTCATACGAAATGAGCAGGGGTGGATGTTAAATGAAAAAATGTCTTTATGCACAAAATGAAAGCCAAAGAGCATCATGTAATTACACCGTCTCAATGTTTCCCAAAGTGGTAAGAACATGAAGAAGTAGGCCGTGAGTGGGCAAACCCTAAAGAAGCTGGACTTGGGCAGGCAGCCCAGACTCACAAAGTGTGGCTTAGTTTTAGTAAAAGACACATTTGTCATACTGAATTGCAAAAATACCAACATTATTGATAATATCAGTCTTATGGTTTCATTTGTATTTAATTTGTAAATCTGGTTTTGTTGATGTATAAAGACTGTAATTTTAAAAGAACATAGTATTATTGGTTTATATTTGAAAATTTAATAACATTTAATGATTTGACTGAGTTCTCAGATTTTAGTTTTTTCTCTTTAAAAATGGATCAAGCTGTGTTTAAGGGTTCACACCTTTAAATCCCAGCACTAGGGAGACAGAGAAGCAGATGGGGGAGTTTGAAGCCTGCCTGGTCTACAGAGTGAACTCCAGGTCACCCAAAGCTACATAGGAAGATCCTGCCTCCTCCCCAAAAAAAGTGCACCCAGGAGGTGCATGCTCATAACCCCAGGCTTGGGAAGCAGAGGCGGGGGACACAGGTGGTTCTAGGCTGGTCAGGTTTACAGAGAGACCTTGTTGGGTCCAGCCAGGCATAGAAAGGTCATGTCTGGGATTCTACCTGCACTTGCCTCGCATGCAGCAGACACAACTCCATCCCCAATACCCAGCAAAAGAAACAGAGGGCTAAGTGACTTAGTCTGACTTAGTGCTTTACCAGTGACAGGATCAGAACAGTTCCTAAGACATAGAAAAGAAAATTCTATTCCTTTATCTAAAATGTGTTCCAAAATGAGAAGAGAAGCAAGAACAGAGAGGAGTGGACTAGTCAGTCCCACACCTTGATAGGTTCCTAAATGTGGAGCACTGGCATTAGGCTGCCCTGCTTCAGGGTCAGATGAGATCTGCTCACCCAGCACCATGAGGTGGAGACCAAGGGAATAACTATGATTAAGTATGAATCACAAGCTGAAGAAACAGAACCTAGAAAATTGCCTGGTTTGAGATTCATGAAGTCCAGACTTCAGTTCCCACCTGTGTCTCTGACTCATGGTGACCTATCCTCTCTCCAAGCCTCAGTCACACTATCTACCCCCTCATTCCCGTAAAACAGAGCTAACCACCTGGTTCCTAGGCTACTAACTGTGAAGCTATGAGAACAAAGCAGGTAATAAACGCAGAGATGCTAATAAACCCTTCTGTAAAGAATGAAAATAGGCCACAGCAGGGATAAAGGGGACCAAGTCCAAAGCCAGACTTTGGGGAAATGGCCTGCTGACCATCATCTGGGCAGGTCATAAAATGTAGATTCCTGGGCCTGTAAATGCAGTTCAGCAACAGAGTATGTGTTTCACATGCTCAAGGCTGTGGATTTAATCTACAGAATAAAATGAAAAGTTAGCAAGGGGGACAGTTCAGTGGGTAAGAGCACTTACTACATAGACATGAGCTCCTGGGTTCAGAGCACCATTTGAAAAGCTTGTTGCAGCTGTAATAGCTGCACCCCTGGCGCTGGGGTGGGAGAAGAACAGGATCCTTGGGGCTGCTGCCTGCCAGCCTCGCTCTGGGCTGAGTGAGAGATGCTGTCTTCATGGAATAAGTGGTAGACAATGACAGAGAAAGACACCCTCACATATGCACCCCCACCACAGCACACGCACGTGCTTTTTAAAATGAAAAAAAATTAAATGCATCCCAGCACTCAGGAGGCAGAGACAGGTGGATCTCTGTGAGTTTCAGACCAGCAACAGTTATACAGCAACACCCATTGTGCAAAAAAAAAAAAAAAAAAAAAATGCAGATCCCTGGTCTCTATACCAGGGTCACTGAGTCAGGGTACCTAAAACTGGAGCTGGACACCTCACAGGGCTCTCTAGAAACCCTAATGTGACTGAGTTTGAAACGCATCGAAAAGTTTATCTGGAAAGACAACTGTCACATCAAGCAGCAAGCACCAGCTCAGAAAGGAACTACAATCTGTGGAATCCACCTCTGTGCGGGGAAAGCAAACAATAATGTTAATTGCTTATCAATAAGCAATTCTTTCCCTCCTGGCTATGGGTTTTGCCTGATTAGAAAGATAATCCCTCTGGTGTTAGGTTCCTGGCAGTCAGCCATCCTCTACCAATACAGCCTGTGGTGTTGAACTACTTCCATAACCCCCTCTCCTCTCCAAGGCTGCCTCTAGCCTCCTCTCCACTTCCCACACACACCAAAAAAAAAAAAAAAAAAAAAAAAAAAAAAAAAAAAAAAAAGACCAGCGACTCCAGGGGCAACAGCTGAGTCTAGGCCAAGGATTGAAGGTAGCCTCTGGAAACAAGACTGTCTCAGTACAAAACCAGAGCTCTGACACCCACACGACAGCTCACCCATCCAGCATGAACTGAAAGAAGGCAAGGTTAGACTTGCCCAGGTCCTGTATAATAACACAGCAACAATATGTACGTACAGGTTTGTGGAATCAACAGCCATCATAGCTATCTGTGTTACACAGAAAAGGACCAATCCTAAGGAAACCGAATGACATCGTCATCCTCAATGGGCCCTTTCCCTCTTCCTCACAGACACAGGGGTTTGCCAGCAGGAACGATGGCAAACACTTGTCCCATTCACAGTCACTGGCTAGGGCAGAGAGAGACCTGTAAGTTATAGCACAACTGTCCCACTAACAGCGCCAGCAAGAAAGGGATGACTGGCTCAGTTCTGAGCCATACAGGTGCCTTCCCAACACAGCCATCCCTTGGCATCAGCCAAGGGCTTGGTTGCAGGACGGACCTCTGTGCCAAAAGCCAATGTTGTTCAAGGCACCTCTATAAAATGGTTTGGTACCTGTGTACAGTCTGCACCCACCAGCCATGTGTTTTAAGTTGTCTCCAGATCATCTCTCCTGACAGCGATGCTGTGGCTGTATATTTGGGCATAATTACAAGGAAAGAAATCTGTTCATGGTCAGTGAACTTTCATTTGAATCTCTGGCTGCCGGACCTATGGATAAAAGATCTATATCTTCGTTTAGCAGAGCGATCCTGTAGACTGGCTCCCAGGTCTGTGTTTAATTCATTACAACGTAGCAGTTCCCACGATGGCACTTGCGACATGTTAAATTTACATTTACAGGAACACTGTCTCATTCTAAGGAACTCAAATATTTTCCCCTCAATTTCATATCGACCTTTTCACCTTCTCCCCCTTTCCTCTTTGAGGGAAGTCTTCCCCACTTCCCTCTCTAGACGGCACTCCAGCAGTAAGCACCGGCTTTAGCTGAGCCACACTGCAATGGAATGAAGCTTCCATACTCTTAAGCATGGCAGCTGCTGTTCTGTCCCTGTTCCCCTGGGTGTCTACGGTAGAACACCACTTGAATTCTTGGTAAGACCAAATCACTGATCTAATCAGGTCTGGTTTAGGATACTATGTACGACCACTGAGAGGACATTCTGGTAGTCAGAGACACTGTGGGGTGTGATGCCATTTCTATCAGTTGCCAGCTGTATGATGCTGGGCAATAACTTATTCTCTATGAATCTTGATTTGTGTATCTATAGTCTGTCCAGTTTACTTTGTGTGGCTGTTCAGAAGATTAGATTCATATGATGCTTAGAGCCAGATATGGCAGCATGCATCTACAAAGCAGCACCCAGGGGGTATAAATAGGAAAATCAAGAGTTCCTCCCAATCCAGGCTACTTAAGAAAAATCAAGCCAGTATGGTAGTGTTCACCTTTAACCTTAGCACTCACCCAGGAAGAAGAGGCAGGTGGATCTCTGTGAGTTTGAAGTCATATATATATATATATATATATATATATATATATATATATATATATATCTCAGGATTGTATTCAAATATCACCCATTTTCCTGTATTTCTGATAATCCCCTTTCTTGGTTGCTAGTCTCACTTCATCTAAGCTTTTTGAATTTGAAACATGAAGACTATTACAAACATCTGGGTCTTCATCACCACATTGCAGCCTCCCTGAGCTGGTCTTATCTATGGGATCCATGGATGCCCAGCTAGTCTCTGTTCAGTTCCACTATGCCCACAGGGTAGAGCACAGCTTTCCTTCCTCTCTCTTATTTCAGAAGTTTCTTGTCACAACTTATAATAGCCCAGTCAGCATAAGCAATAGCCCTCAGCAACCTGCACAATTGCCCCTAGCAGAGATCTGATCTCACAGAAGCAGGACTTACTTTCACATGTCCCTGATCTCCTGGGTGGCTCCAAAAAGGAGGTGAGAAGGAATGTCACCTTCAGTGGGGACATCAGGCAGGAGCACCCAGGAGATCTGTTAGGAAAAAAGTCACTAGACATAAGAAAGGGCCTGTGCCAAGATTCCCTGTGCATGCCTCTCATAACTTGGCAGAAACAGAGTTGGGACTGTAACCACAAACCAGAATATATACTAATTTTTAGGACTTCAAGGAATCTATTCTCTCTCTGATTTGACTATGAGATTAAATTTAGCTGGGGTCCACAGTGTTCTGGGAAAGCCCCAACAAAGACTGCGTGTGCTGCTTTCAAACTCAGCTATTGTTACTGAAGTTAACTATTGTTAAAGTGCTTAAAAAAAAATCACATTCTCTTTGCTCATTTATTCTTCCAGGTTCTTCATCCTAGCATCCCAGAGGAGGTAAAGGACAGTAGGCTTCAAGCATGTCAGGATGGACTGGGGATGAGCTCAGTGGTAGAGCTAGCACAGTGAGGTCCAGAGTTGGATTCCTAGGGGAGGGGAGGGAGGAGGGAGGGGAGAGGGAAAGGGATCGATCTATGAGGTTCAGTTCCCCATCAACAAGAAAAGAGGTAACATACTGGATTGCAAGCATTCTATCACTGAACTACAAGCCCAAACATTAGTATTAGCTGTTCCTTGTATGTTTTTTCCACAAATCCAATCTGATGAGCAAGAGGATTCTAAAAGAAAACAAACAAAAACTCCCCCAAACCATAAACAAAATAGCAGCCTCAATCCACAGTCTCCACATTTCTAAGGTTAAGCTAGAAGAATGGTGTCAGGTGGCACATCTGAAGGAGAGGATCCTCATTCCGTATGTGGCATAGCTGACTATGTTCAAGTCCTACACAGTTATCTGCCTACAGAGTTATCTGCACGTTTACAATGTGAATACTGCTTCCTTCTGCAAAAGTTTGTTTTTAACCTCATGGACTAGGCATGAAGAACAATCATAATCAAAGGTACTCTAAGACCTTTACTGCACAAAGCTCACACCCTGCTAAAGACTTCTACCTTTCACTGAGCTGCTGTGCTGTAAATGGTGTGTTGGCATCAGAAGGCAAGAACTCTGGACATTCATATATCCTCCAGACTGCCTTTGTCAGTACCAGCAAGTCAGCAATGGTAGGATTAGAGGTGTGTATGTGATAAGGTTTGTTGTATTTGAAAATGGGCAGGTGCTGGGTAATTGCCCCTAAGTGTGGCTGTGCCTGCTCTTCAAGAACACTGTCCTTTATCACCTACAAATACAATCAAGGATATAACAAATACAATTGAATTAACAAAGAACTGTCAATTTACAAGATGGCCTACCAACCAAGGAATCATAGGTGTGATGGACAATTTGTCCACACAGGAAACATCTGCAGCTGTAGAAATAAACAAGGCAATGTAAGGACACATCCCAAAGCACTCAGCTTAGATATTTCAACACATACTGGGAATACAGCAACCACCAAACCCAACCAAGTTCCTGGAGGGAAAGGAACTGTACAATTTTTGGTGAGAGTAGAGCACCCTCTGCTGGACACAAGTGAGTCTCTATGATGACCAAACCCTCAGAAGGGTAACCCTGAAGCAAATGTGTGGCAACAAATTTAATCTCTGGTACTGCATGTGTACAGACACACGCTGCACCATACATAGTCATCACAGACCATGAAGACACAAATATAGAAGAAGTCCAAGGAGATGGAAATAGGCGGGATCAGGAAAGTTTGTAAGATTCTCTTTTAAATGTCACACTAAGAAATCTGTTTCCCTGTGTATCTCCACAAGTACTTATTTCTCTGGAAACAAAGAATGGGAGCAACTTATAGGAGGTTCCAGGGGAACTTAGGGACACACTGCTTATAAAGAAACAAGAAAGAAGTACCACGAACTCCTGAATGGTACGTGGTGTGTTCTTGGTGGTTGAGTGAACACACTTCAGGTCACTTCTCTCAAAATGGGATTAACCTTTGCTCTCATGTCTGAGCCAGCAAGCACCAGCTGCAAAGAGGCCATCTGAAAACCTGTAGCAAAACAACCAAGTAGGGTCTTCAGAGCCCTCAGCTCCAGGGAAAGCTGAGTGTGGCCTCACAACCATACAAAGCTGGCTCCAGGTGTGCCTTGACAAGGGAAGACAGTGCAACACTTGCACACATTTTACCCTCATTGTCCTGCTCAACATGGATCCTTTCCTGATGAGGCCAAGCAGGGCTCCGTGTGGTCTTTGGTGTGATGCTTACCTGGTCTTTATCAAGGGCAGTGGTGTTCAATTCTGAGTACACACTAGAAATACCATCTGGAGCTTTCTAAAAATAGTGATGCCTATGTTCATCCCTGTGGCCTCTAACTCGCTATTCCTGAGGGAGGATTGTGCCTGTTCCTGCCCTACAGCTCTGGCTAAGAGATGTTGCTTTACTGATTACGGTTTCTCCAGCATTGAGCGCAGTGCTTCTAAAACAGCCAGCAAATAAACCAAGAAGTTCCATCCTCCTTAGTAGGCAATGCAGTTGATTGGTGAGTTTAAATGACAGAAGGTCAAGGGGGCCAGCTGCCATTTGTTTCTACAAATGGCAATCAGACAGCCCTTCTCACAGCAGGTGCTGTCTGGACCTCATGAGTCAGGTCCCTGAAAAGCCCCTCTGAGAAGAAGCCTGTCTGAATCATTCCCTGGGGCTGGCTGTTCAGGCAATCAAAACGTTGCCTGGTTTATGTTTATCTCCATGTAAAAAATTACAGAAAAAGCCCAAAGAGTAGAAAGAAAACCAAAAGCAAACAAAGATCCCTACTTATCTTGATAAGTACAGATACTTCAAGATGCACTTAAATTTCAAGAAAAAAAGTAAATGTTCACTTAAACCCAAATTGTTCACTTAAACATAAGCTATTTAGTTTACAAGGCTCAACAGGATATGTCCAGCTTGCCCTTAGCCACAACAATTCCACACCCTCACATCCCTACTCTGAATTTCCCTCGTTTCATTGCTCAAATGTGTTGATTTGAGCTAGTTCGAATCTCAGGTCTAGGCTGAATTCCACGTCTGGGACATCCAGGGCGGCTTTCAGCTTTAAATATCTTTTGCTTCTTAATATTTGATCTGAATGTGAATACAAATCCAGATTGCAGTTAGGTATCTTCTGTGAAGAACAGGGGACAGAAAAGACTTAATAATTCCTCACATCTACGAGAAGGGTTTTCTAAGCCAGACTCATTCAGAAAGTCATCTGTGCCAAGTCTGGCCCTCCAAAATCAGGAAATACAAAAACATAAATTTTTCAAAAGGGCCTTGTAACTCTTTTTAGAACCAACCCTGGGGAATGTGCTCTTGTGCCAGTCTGGAGTTGAGAACTACTAAAGTACACACATACATACATACATACACACACACACACACACACACACACACACACACACACACACACACA
>CAJQZJ010032812.1:2113701-2176469 GCA_907164525.1 Lophiomys imhausi
ACACACACACACACACACACACACACACACACACACACACACACACACACACACACATTAATAGACTTATTTAAAAGCTTCCCTTTGAGTTCTCAAGACCTATGACTTTCTGTATTTTCTGTGTCTAAGAATTCAGACTAAGATACTGGGTATGATGACTCATGCCCATAATCACAACACTGGGAGGTTGAGGCAGGAGGATTGCTGTGCATCCTAGGCTAGTCAGGACTACATACTGAATTCCATCCAAGCCAGTCTAGGCTATAGAATGAAACCCTGTCTTGAAAAATAACCTAAACATCTGTGCCAAACTGAAAGCAAGAGTTGCATGTAAGTTAGTAAAAAGGTGTTCTTTACTTTTCTTAGTTATCAACAAAACTGCATGGGATGACAATGTTGGGGTCTGCTCAGCTCTCAAATATGACGGTATGGAGTTTGCCCCATCATGCCAATTAACACTGTGACACAGGTTTACAAAGTTTCTGTTTAAGGTTGTCTATTACTAGTAAAGGGTGAAAATGAAAGTCGTCACAGGGGTCTGAAGTCTAGAGAGGGTACTTCGACATTGTTCTAGAGATAAAGGAGACAGACAGAAGAAAAGGTGGTATCCTACACCGCACTGAACTATGACTACAGTGACCTGTTCTCACCTGGAACTAAATTCATAAAAGCATCTATATATAACAGGGGCAAAATAAACCAAATTAAGCAAGGACACCTGGGGTCCTGTGAAAAGACAAAGGTAATCATGCAAAAACAGATGACAAGATTGAACGTGAAGAGCAAGACAAGAAAATACTGTAAAAAACTGACTTGCCAATTAAATAAATAATAAAAAGAAATCTAACTCCTCCCCAAAGGGGGAAATTATCCAAATGCAAGCTATAACTGGATTGGGAAGCCTATGAAAACTAGACTCTCCTAGTCCAGAGATTCCACGTGAGATGAGCTAATGGCACATTCTGTCTGTCTTTCAAGCACAACGTTCAAAAATAAATTCCTGTTGCGCTTTGCTCCTCCCGAGAGGAACAACCTAACTCTCCCTGTGATTCCAGAAGGCTTCTTCCCCAGAGTTTCAAGGTGAACATTCTGAGCTCTTCGACCTGTAGGCATCCCATATATGGCAGGGGGCTGTGGAACACAGGAGTTGGTGCAGTTTTCAATTCCCAATGAAGATTAGAAGCTGAATGCAAAAAAGTCACCTTAAGAAAAGGGAAACCGGGCAGTGGTGGCGCACGCCTTTAATCCCAGCACTTGGGAGGCAGAGGCAGGCGGATCTTTGTGAGTTCGAGGCCAGCCTGGTCTACAAAGTGAGTCCAGGACAGCCAAGGATACACAGAGAAACCCTGTCTCGAAAAAACCAAAAAAACAAAAAAGGGAAACCTAGCCAGGCGTGGTGGCGCACGCCTTTAATCCCAGCACTTGGGAGGCAGAGGCAGGCGGATCTCTGTGAGTTCGAGGCCAGCCTGGTCTACAAAGCAAGTCCAGGACAGCCAGAGCTGTTACACAGAGAAACCCTGTCTCGAAAAACCAAAAAAAAAAAAAAAGAAAAGGGAAACCTGCTGGGCGTGGTGGTGCACACCTTTAATCCCAGCACTTGGGAGGCAGAAGCAAGCGGATCACTGTGAGTTCAAGGCCAGCCTGGTCTACAAAGTGAGTCCAGGACATCCAGAGCTGTTACACAGAGAAACCCTGTCTCACAAAACCTAAAAAAAAAAAAAGGAAAAAGAAAAAGAAAAGGGAAACCAAGTCTAGGATGGTGGTGCACGCCTTTAATCCCAGTATTTGACAGACAGAGGCAGGCAGATCTCTGAATCTGAAGCCAACCCAGCCTACAGAGTTACAGAACAGCCAGGGCTACAAAGAGAAATCCTGTCTCAAAAGAAAAAAAAACTAATCAAACTGCCAACATTTATTAACTTTTTCTATCACAGAAATACAGTAAGTATGTAATGTAAACACTGACACATGAAATAAATACACAAGATCGGGAAGACGCAAACTGGAAGCTGCTCAGCTGTGCAGCTTCTTGACTTTAGTTACACGGTTCCACAGACTGGAAAATTATAAGACAACTCAGATGCATGTATATGCCAGCGAGCACTGGAAATCCAGTTCAATGCCTTACAGAAGCCTGGATCTTCTGTTACAAAAACATTAAAGCTGAGTACATGGCCACTTCGTCATTTTCCTGAGGAGTTCAACATGGGAGCCTACAAGATTCACATGTAAGCTTTACTGCATCGGTGCAGGTGGAGATTTAATTGCCTCTTTTCCTCTTTAAAGAAAATAAAACTAAACTGAAAGCCAAGATGTCTGGGATTAGCCAAATTGTTACAGAACCACAGTGAGTCTCATTCACTCAACCCTAGGAGGCACAACACATAAGATTCCCACTGGTGAAGGAGCTACCTGGTATCTTACACAAGGACTTCAAAGGTCTTTCCCAGAACTCAGACTAGAAAAAGATGACCTAAAGAAAAGATTGGGATCAATAACCACCTAGCTCTAAAACCATGTCTGCTGCTAAGCCTGGATTCAGTAATAAGGTCAGTACAGGCTGCAATTTTCTGCAATTATCCCAAGAGATTAAAATAACCTGTCTCGAGTTCCAGACCAACCTGGTGCCCTACCCTCGCACACACTTCCCTCTGGCCACATATGCCCCTGTCATCTCTGCTGAGAAAGCCTACCATGAGCAAATTACAGTAGCAGAGATCACCAAGGCCTGCTTTGAGCCAGCCAACCAGATGGTGAAATGTGACCCTCGCCATGGTAAATACATGGCTTGCTGCCTGCTGTACCGTGGGGATGTGGTTCCCAAAGATGTCAATGCTGCCATTGCCACCATCAAGATCAAGCATACCATCCAGTTTGTGGACTGGTGCCCCACTGGCTTCAAGGTTGGCATTAATTACCAGCCTCCCACTGTGGTGCCCAGTGGGGACCTGGCCAAAGTCCAGAGAGCTGTGTGCATGCTGAGCAACACCACAGCCATTGCTGAGGCCTGGGCTCACCTAGATCACAAGTTTGATCTGATGTATGCCAAGCGTGCCTCTGTGCACTGGTATGTGGGTGAGGGCATGGAGGAGGGAGAGTTCTCTGAGGCCTGTGAGGACACGGCTGCCCTAGAGAAGGATTATGAGGAGGTTGGCGCAGATAGTGTGGAAGGAGATGAAGAGGGTGAAGAATATTAATCCATGTGCTTGTGGCTTTACACATCCCTTGTCTTGTATTTGTCCTGAACTATCAATAAAGGTGTTTACGTTTTGAGTGGGAAAAAAAAATAACCTGTCTCTTTATCAGATAATAAAAAGGTAAGAGTCAGATCTTGAAAATAGATTCCTATCACCTAGAGTGGGTCAACAATGGTGGTACTCAGTGTCAGAGGATTTAGGTTCAAATAAGGCTGGTTTAGGACCAGAGATCAGAGAAGTGTAGATTTGCCAAGTATACCCAGTACACCTGCTATCTTGTTCTGCCGACCTTTAGAGGCATTTAGGAATCACTGGACAAAGAATGATCCCATTCTTCAACAGCAACAATCTACAAGCACCTTAGACTAGGGAGCAGAGCAGTGGTATCTGCACAACAGTCTTTGGAGAAGATATGAGACTCCAACCAAATGTCTCTTTTCCCATGCCAAGCTAATGCCCTATGCTGCTAAGAGGTACCTGGCATAGAGTCTGAGATGTACTGTGCTCTCACCAGAAAACAGAATGGAGAAAACCAGAGTGAGGTTTTCAAAGGGGTAGGAGCTGACATTCCCAAGAAATCGCTGCATTCCTCTGGACTTTTTGTGCTACACTGTAACTGAGTTCTTACTCAGAGGACCTATGTTTGCATGTGTCCATGTATGAGCACATGCATATGTGTACATGTGTAGGCCTAGGTTCATGTTAGGCACCTTTAGAGGGATCTTTACATTTTTCAGGCATATAAGGTGATCAAATAGCTCAATTCTGCACCACTTTCGGGTATGTGTGTTAGGATTGAACCCAGGGCCTTACACATAGTAAACATGTGCTTCAGCACTTAGCCACACCCCTGGTTGGAAAAGAGCCACTCCCACTGAGCTCCATTACCCACTCTTCTATTCATCCTGCACTGCCTTGGCTCCTCAAACATGTTGTCAGTTCTTCAGTAAGATCACATTCCCAGTATTTGCCTTGGAAAATGGTGATCAAACACTGAGAATTCAGTTTAGGGATCATTCACACAGTAGGGTTGCCATGTATCTTACTATGTCATTCTGTATGTCTGGACCCACTGCCTCACCTTTATGTCATTCATCTCCAGTCAGATAGTCTTGTAGAAGAGAACCCTCAAGAGGATTCATCCAACTACTTATTTTTCTGTCTTCTTTCTTCCTTTGCTGGGAGTAGTTCACATTAGGAAATTATTTTCTTTAAAAAGGAAAATGGAAACAGTGAAGGTCAGCTCTCCCCTCTGCACTACCAGAACCTGTCACCCTTCAGGACATAAGGCACCTGTAACACAGCCCACAGGGACAAAAGAACACTGACAGCAGTAGATCCGGTGACTTCCTACCTCAGGCCCAGCAACATCACACAGCACTCCTAAGAAGGGCTAACCCACAGACTCCAAAGAATTCAAATAACTATATCTAAAAACCTGCCTTAAAACAGAAGTCGACAAAACCCACTGGGTCAATCTCAACCTCCTTTCCAGTAGTGCTTCCACAGATGGGTCAAGAAGCATGGACAGTCATGTAAGTAGGAGCAGTCAGCCTACATTTTCCTACCAGGCCTTACTTACTGTCCACACATGTGGCACTGGAGAAGCCACTTCTTCTCCTCCACCATCATCTGCTTCCTCTTCTGTGAAGTGGATACTCCGCACAGTGGTTGTCAGGATCAAATGAGACACTGAGAAAATGGCTTATAGGCTGTGCCATGTTGGAGGGAGGTGAAGTCACAGGCAGCCTTACCTGTTGGCTGAGCTCTTACCAATGCCTATGCAACTAGAGGTGTCTGGATGCTACATATACACACTGTCACTTTCATTTCATTAGGGCTGTCATTTTACAAAAAGGAACTCTTAATTTCCCCAAAATGGCCTCAGACTACTTTAAAATGTGATGTCACCCAAGTCTATTGATAACACTTTTTTCCAAAGATGCCTGATATAGTTATAATCTTTGTACAGAGTCTAGAATTCAAGACATAGCATGCTGAAACTTTTAAAATCTTAAAACAATAGATTTTTAAAACAAACAGCCATATAATTAAGACCGATTTTAAAGAAAATTAGAGGCATCATAGATAATATGATTAGGTCACAATTCTTCAGTGGTTGCCCTTTTCCTGAGCTTCAGGACAGGTTGCTAGTCCTGTGAATGCTTTCAGAAGATAAGTCTTGCTGGGGGTGAAAGGACATGTCAGTTGGCAACTAGGCTTCTTCTCAGCACTAGGACTTGAACAAGGAGCTAGGAGCTGCCAAACAGCTTTGGTGGAGAAACCATGTGGTCTAAGGAAGGCTTGATAGTTTTTAGACACCAGGCCAGAGAGTGGAGAATGCTAGCACACACCCAGCCAAGGCCTCTCAGTTCTTCCTGTAAGCAAGTTCTGCTCTTCTCTGCTCTAGTAAAAAACTGAACAGAGAAAAGCAAGGAGAAGTGGAGCAACATGTCTCGCCAGGTTTTAGGGACTCTCCCTACCTGCAGAAAGCTCACATGCAGAACAGACACTGGGCAGGAAGTGTGTGACTTTGATCAGACTTTGACATGAACAATGCTGAGCTCAAAGTACCCGGAACCTGGCATCTTGTCAGATGACCTTTATTACAAGTGTTATATGATGACTTGGAGGAAGTCAGCTCAGTGGAACCATGAGTTAACATGATGGCTGTCCGCTGGAGCCATGAGGGTGTTGCTAACCTCCACTTTTCTTCCTGCTTTGCTTTGCTTTCCTAGGCTTAAGGATGGTGTAGTTCGCATACACTGTATATTGATCCGACAGGAAGGGGATGTAGAATGCCCGAAGCAACTTGGAAGACCTGAAAGAGAAGAGAAAGGGAGGGAGAGGAAAATTCCATTATTTTACTCATGATTCTGACATTAAAGAATCCAAGTGCTACATCAAGAATATTTTAAATAATACAGAAAAATCTATTATTTAGGTACCAGATCATAATAGACCACATACCTTGTTACTCATACCACAAAAAAAAAAAAAATCTGTCTACTTAACGAGTCTAAACAGCCTAGTGAGAGTTATGGGTCTGTATTTTGCATTTGAAGGTGACACAGAAAAGTTCCACAGCACACAAAGGCAATAATGACTGAAATCCACTCCTAACACTCAAATAATTTCTGCATCTAAACAATTATAGAAATGTTCTCAAAGTCTACTCATGACTGAAGTGTGAGAACTGATAAATGATTTGGTTTTAAATTTGTTTATTCCATCTGATAAAGCTATCAAAAAGGTGACAATGACACCCTGTCTCACAGAAAGCAGAAGCAGAAGCCTGCTCATGTTCATGGAGTGACTGGTAAGAGCCTCATTCAAGAGGCTCATCCAGGTTTGATTCTAGAGTCTGCAAGCTTAACCATTATGGCTGATCCTGCAGCCTACAGAGTTATCCTTTCCTGGAAGAAGTTGGAATGACAGCTTCAAGTATTACTTCCTCACTGAATTTTTAAGTCTGAAATTCCAAATTGGCCCAGTTACTGACACAGGAAACGAGATAGCTGAAGGGTGTCCACGACCAGTCCCTTTCCAGATTCTAAACTTGTAAATGTCATGTCAACGTGGCATTTGCACTGGCAGCTTACCTCTGGGCTTGGCAGACTCCTGCAATGCCTGCACACAATGCTACCGCACTTGGCAAACACACCTCCTAGATACTTCCCAACTGAGGTGCTGGCAGTGCCCTGTGCTCAACAGAGACACACTCCAAATCAACAGCCATCAACTCAAGGGTCTGGGTAGAGAAAAGAGGCTGAGAGAGACTGGAGATAAAGCAAGGCTCTTGGGAGCAGAGTAAACAGGAAGACGACGCACCTGCCTCAGACAAAAGCTCATTTCCTCTTTTTGCTCACAGGGCACAGATAAAGTGATGTTCAGAACAGAAAATCTAAAGACAGCACCAGTTCCTTCAGGTCAGTGGCCACTCCAAAGATGATTCCCATCCATTAAGCATATATTCCTGTGGACTGGAGCCCTTGGTTAACATCAGGATCTGCAGAATCAGCTCTGCAGCAGCTTTCAGTACAGAATGATGTAAGGCCACTGGAAACCTTACATCCTTCACTGAATGCAGCTCAGGTCCTTATTCCAATGTTTACCATCTCTAATGACTTAAGAAGAAAACTGGCACAGGAAGATAGTCCACAATTTTCAGACAGATCAGACATACGCACAGATGAGAAGTGGGTAACAGGTGTCCAAGAGTCCTTGGATAGCTGTAAGACTAGATGAATTTCCTCAAACTCAAGAACTGATGAGTTGGGCTGGCATCTGCTGCCAAGCCTGGTGACCTGAGGCGATCCCCAGAACCCACATGGTGGAAGAAGGGAGCTCAAAGTTATCTTCTAACCTGAAGTTCTCTTCTGCCTTCCCTGCCTGCATTCCTTCCCCCACATAACACAGAATACATAGTAAATGTGATTTTAAAAATAGTTGATCAGTAAGTAATATGTTCCTAGCACAAAAAGGAAATAGCAGACTCTCTGCCCAGTTAGCCTTTACCAAGAAGGATATCATCATGATTCCTGTTGTAACAAAAAGACATGCCCTATGCTTTCATTTTCCAAAATGTTGTGTCTAGTGTCTAAGATTTTATTTGGTATAGTTCACAAGTGGACAAGGTGAAGTCACTATACAATAGTGACAGAAGGAATATAGATGATAAAGACATTTTAAAAATCACTGACCAGCCAAGTGTGGTGGCACACACCTTTAATCCCAGCACTTGGGAAGGAGAGGCAAGCAGATCTCTTTGGGTTTGAGGCCAGCCTGGTCTACAACGCGAGTTTCAGGATAGCCAGGACTGTTACACAGAAAAATTGTGCCTCAAAAAACTACCAGTCTAAATGAATTTTAAACTCTAAATATGAAAAAAAGTTTGAATTAGGAATCAAAGGAGATATGTGAATCATCAAAGGTTTCATGAAAAATATACAAGTGTTTTTGTTGATGCAAGATTGAGGAGAACTAGGAGCCATGATGAGCTGAATTTTTTTTTAGTAATATGTAATCTACAATCTTTCTTTTTTTTTTTCGAGACAGGGTTTCTCTGTGTATCTCTGGTTGTCCTGAACTCATTTTGTAGACCAGGATGGCCTTGAACTCAGAGATCCACCTGCCTCTGCCTCCCGAGTGCTGGGATTAAAGGCATGCACCACCACGCCCGGTTTACAATCTTTCAAGATGATGGATCAGGTTGATGGACAACAGCTAATGAACAGTTGCCTGTAATTTGGGACATTCATTTCAGAAGTAATCCATGTATATGTATGTGTTCCCAACAAAAAAGAATACAGAGCCGGGCTGTGGTGGCGCACGCCTTTAATCCCAGCACTTGGGAGGCAGAGGCAGGTGGATCTTTGTGAGTTTGAGGCCAGCCTGGTCTACAAAGTGAGTCCAGGACAGCCAGAGATATTCAGAGAAACCCTGTCTCGAAAAACCAAAAAAAAAAAAAAAAAAAAAAATACAGAATAAAAATTCAAAATATTTGGCCAGGTATGGTGGCATACATCTTTTGGGAGTCAAAGGCAGAACAAGCCCTATGAGTTTAACCCCAGTTCAGCCTACAAAGGCAGTTCCAGGCCAGAGGTATAAGGTTATACCCTATCTCAAGAAATAAAACAAGAAACACCCAGAAAGAGAGAATCCATAACCAGAAGAATATGAAAAAGGTTGTTTCATGTATTATATTTTCCTTTTTTAAAGATTGATTTTTATGTGTACCAAATATAAAAAGGAGACAGGGTCTACTGACCCAAGACAATGAATGCTGATAACCATTTTCCTGGTGTGCTGATAGGTAACACCACATAGTCCCACATTCTTCAGAACGCTGTCTTGGCTGCACACAAAACATACCATCACCAAAAGTACTGACTAGACTGAAATGCAAGGCCCACTATTCAATATGGTTGGGTATAAAAGGCAAACTGGAACAATGAGAACGAGAAAAGAGATTGGGACAAAATATCTGCAATTTATACAATAGGGGATTGTTATGTTGAGTATATGAGCTGTTCCCACAATTCAGGAAGACAAACAACTCAATAGGAAAAAACTACAAAGGACATGAAAAGCAAGAGAAATGCAAATGGCTAACATAATGTGACAGAATGCAAGCCTGGTCATCAAGTCAACAACCAGGCTTGCAAACACTATGAAGTCTGACGATATCAAACATTGGTATACAACTAGGAAACAAATATGCCAGTGAAAGTTAGGTCTACACAGCCTCATGGACAGGCAATTTTAGCAGAATCCATTAACACAAACAGTATGCATCGTGGTACAGTGTGGGGGCTTTTGTTACTTTATGACATCTTACTTTCTTGTTTCACAAATAACTTGTTTTCTGCCTATTATATCAGAAATTTTCAAACATGTAAAATATATTACTTATAACACTTAAAAGGAACAGACAAATTTGTCTCAAATTTAGGAAAAATTTTACTTTATTTAAAAGATGGTGTCTCTCCATCCAGCAGTAGATCAAAACAGATGCTGAGACTCACAGTCAAACAGTAGGTGGAGCGCTGGGAGCTCTATATAAGAGAGGGAGGAGGAACAGAGAGACCTGGAGGGGTCAAGATCACACATGAAGATCAACAGAACCAACTAACCAAGGCCCCTAGAGGCTTACAGCAACTGAAACGCTAACCAGAAAAAGAAGAAAAAAGTTTACACTAGACCTACATCCCCCTATACAAACATAGACGATAGGCAACTTGTTCTTCCTACAGATCCCTTAGCAAGTAGGGGGCCGGTCTCAGTCATGGACTTTGTTACCTGTTAGTGGGACACTTTACCCTAGCTGAGCTGCCATGTTGGGCCCCAGAGCAAGAGGAAACTCTTAGCCCTCATGTGACTGATGAACTGAGGGGGGCCAATATGTAGGCCCCCCTCACTCAAGGAGAAGGACAGGAAGAAGAGGGGGGAAAGGATGGAAGGGTAGGACCGGAGGGGAAGAGGCAGGGGGCTGTGATCAAGATGTAACTTAAATTAATAAATAAATGTTTTTTTTTTTTAATGGTGTCTTGGGAGCTGGAGAGATGGCTCAGAGGTTAAGAACACTGGCTGCTCTTCCAGAGGTCCTGAGTTCAATTCCCAGCAACCACATGGTGGCTCATATCCATCTATAATGATATCTGGTGCTGTCTTCTGGCCTGCGGGCATATGTGCAGACAGAACACTGTATTCATAATAAATAGATAAATCTTTTTTAAAAAATGATGTCTCACTGTGCAGCCCTGGCTAGTCTAGAACTCAGAGATTCACCTGCCTCTGACTGGGATTAAAGGTCTGTGCCACCACATCCCACCCAGAACACCTCAAATTCTTCAAAAACTAAACAAAAGCAATCAATATGGCAACTACATATGAAGATCTGCATGCTTTCCACATAGACACAAAATCTTCTCTGAATAGGCTAATGGTCTAGTTGAATTCATATTTGCATCTGAATATGAATGGCATATAACCAAAACTTAGCATATATACTATTAAAACACCAACACACTTGTTCAAAGTGATAATCTATGCATTCAGAAAAGAAGTCAAACTCTGAGAATGGGATAGAATGGAAGAAGAGTTTTGTATACAAAACTCTTTCCATCTCATAGTCACCCTGCTGAAAGCTGTGTGGTCATCTGGGGAACTCTGGTGACCATTCTTCCAGTTCCTGTGGCTCCGTGTACAGACAAGCCTTTGGATTATATTTTTCACCGTTTGTACACACTTATTTGTCAGCCTGTCGACTGTCCCTTTACTCCTAGATTTCAGAGACTGCGTATCTATGCTGGTACCACTGTATGATGAACAGCATGTACACAGGAAGGATGGATGGGTAGGCGGAGGACAGATAGGTGAATAAACAAAGTGGGCAAAGGATATCACACAAGAGCTCAGCTGAGGTCAAACACACGAGCACTATCAGGTGACAGGTGGCATAAATCATTGCAGGAATGTGAGGGGAGGTAACAGACAACTCCTATTCCTGATAAGGAATTCCAAAGTCCAAGAAGATGTCTTTTAGGATAATCACCTTGTCAAGGACAAACATGAAGTGAACCAAGAGACACCCCAATTCTGCCCTGTATAAAGACATTGGAAAATCAGCACTAAACTCTAAACACAGCACTCAGCACAGAGGCTTTTACAGGTAAATCTGAGCACAAGACTGTATAAAAAGTGGGCAATCAGCGGAAGGAGGAAGCATGAGGACTCGTCAGAGCACAGCAGTAGCATCCTCTAAGAACACAGGCTCCTGTCCTGCACCAGCACACAGGGCCACTAGATAACGGCTTCCAGAAGTAGGGCAGGGGCTGGTAGCATTAGACGCATGCCCACCTCTGAGCTGGGAGAACTGCGTCTCTGGGTTGTCAGATTTGGTTTTTAGAAGAAGAAGCTACAGTTCCCCTTGTCTGGCACTGGCTGCTGTTCTTCATTTCTTCCTTCTTTCTTTTGCTCTGACACTGAAAGAAGGGAATCCCTGATAACATAACTTTCTTAAGCATTAATGTCTATAGCAGCTTGAACTGTTAAGGAATTGTTTCTGAAGAAAGAGAAATCAAATTCATACAACGAAAGAACAGGTAAGCACTGGAAGAGGGAGTCTGTCCACATGTACACAGGCTCATTCATCATAAGCTAAGACAAAATGAACACCTGACAAAGCTCACAGCACAAGGCCTGGAATGAAATGAAATGCCAGTGTGACCTGAAAGAACACAGGCATGTCACTGAGATAGGAGATCCATGTTACCATCACAGAAACCCAAACACTGCCCCGTAAGAAAGTCTCTCACGCAGTACAGGGATGGAAGAGACCTGGGCAAAAAATGAATGAGCAGCACAGTTAGCTGACAGCCTCAGAATGTGTTGTAATCCTATCACCAATCTCATTTCCTGGGGCTGGAGAGCACTCTGCTGTGGACGCTCAGTCTGCCCTTCCAGACATCAATGGACGACTGGTAGCAAGTGCCCCAACGCCATCAGGTTAGCCAGTGCAAGTGGAAATACCAAGTCAATGTGTCAGCTTAAAAAGGCAACCTCCTGACACTCATGTCTCCCTCCCATTTTCACCTATCCGTCCATCCACCTGCCTATCATCTATATGACTGCCCATCTCCTTTCATTCAAACATTAAAACCACATTTAGCCTTGCTGGTTCAGCCCCACTTTCTGGAGCTGCTCTTTGCTTTCTCTCCCATGCAGGGCACACTACTGTGAGATATCTTCTATACCTGTCAGTGCAGAACTAGCTCTTCAACGTTCTTTCAGTTCTAAAGACAATCTGGGTTCCTTCAAGACTCAGTCACAGTCAACCTTCCATCCTCTGTTGAGCAATTCTTATGCTGAAAAGGCTGATACCTGCTTTACCAGCCTTTAACAGGACATGGGGTGAGGGAGCCCGCTCACAGTCAGTGAGCGCCACAGACAGGACTCTCAGTCCTATTCCATGACAGTTAACAGTTAACTGGTTGCACCCGCTGGAGGGACCGCTCCTAGGGACAGGGCTCTGTCCAATGCTGCATCTCCTGCTTTAGAACTGTCCCATGGAAAAAAACCATCGTTCTGCAAATGAAAAAGTATGCTAGACTCTGAAATCAGATTATACTTTCCCAGCATCTTCCACAAGGAAATGAAGCCTTAAAGTAAAAATAGGTTCTGTTTTCTTCCCAAACATCTTAATCCTAAAGTCATGAGGCAGAGCAGGGCAAAGCAGGAACCTACAGAGTATACATGGAAGGAAGGAGGTGTTACAGTGGCCCATGGGATGGCAGTACAAGTGACACAGATGGTGACCACGTTGGTAAAGAAAATGTTACTCTAAGAGGTCAACTGACCTGTTCAGGGTCTGGTCCAACCACAATTTGCCAAGTGATCCTGAGCCATGTGACTAGTATAATACTTAACTTTCAGCAGGTATATCCAACATTCAGGCCACATGGCAAAATACGGCCACATTTCTGACTGTTTACAGTACCCTCCAAGGCCTGTGATGTGGTATGATTAAGAAGTCTGCCAGGGCACAGATCGGAATCACAGCACTGCAACACGGCACATGATGAACCGTGCTGCTGATGGGCACAGCATCACAGCCTCTGCACCAGTCACCTTTAGCCAATACTCAGAACAGCAGGGTTGAGAAACACTTGCTGTTAGGCAACTGGAGCCTTCTGACCTTCAGTCACCAGTCCTGTCCTGTCTGGTAGCTATTGAGACATGTAGGTAGTACACATCGACGTCTGTCAGAGTCTCAAGCCCTGCTCCTGAAATCCATATCTGGGCTTTATCTACGTGGCAGAAGAAAACTGAAACCCATGTCAAGAAAAAGACTAGTGAGCTTCAAGATTGGAAATAAACAATGAGTATACTTTCCCTCAACAAATTTTATTTCACTAAGGTAAAAGCTTGTAACAAGATCCTTACCTTACTCCCTCTCCTTTTCAGTGTTACATAAACTTAGCTTTAAGAATGTAAATCTAGGCTAGAGAGATGGCTCGGCAGTTAAACTCTTTCAGGGAACTTACGTTCAGTTCCCAGCATCCCTATCAGGCGACTCACAGCCACCTGTATGTAACTCATGGTCCACATGCATACATGCAGGCATTCACACAGAAAAAAATAAATAAATATTTTTAAAAGAGTGTAAAATTCAAACAATATATTTGAGACCCTATAATGTGCTGAGAGTCATAAAGAAGCCAGAACAAAGACTGTTGATGTCAGTTCCAGGTCCATTAGCTTAAAGCAGGGGCTGTCCTGAAGCACTGTCTTTCCTCTTCAAACTGAGTCTACAGCACTAACTCAGTGAGGAGGTGGGAGATGGTCTTTCTAGAGAACACATTCCACAACAACAGGAAGCAGAGTTCTCTGGCCTTCACAAGGGATTAAAAGGTTTATTATTTTTAAGTCTTTCTAAATGCTAGCAGATTTCAATGATTAAGGAACTGAATAAGACATCGGGTAACATGCAATGTGCTCTGAAGCCAAATCTGGCCCATGGTAGCTATGAAGGTCTTGGAAAAGTATCTGGGGGAAAAAGGAAGGCGGGAGGGATGAAGGAGAGGCAGCAGAAAGCTGACAGAGAAAGAGAGTTAGCTGGTAAGTGCAAGAGGACATAAATTCTAGGCCGGGTGGTGGTGGCGCACGCCTTTAACCCCAGCACTCGGGAGGCAGAGGCAGGCGGATCTCTGTGAGTTTGAGACCAGCCTGGTATACAAAGTGAGTCCAGGACAGCCAGAGATATACAGAGAAACCCTGTCTCAAAAAAACAAAAACAAAAAAAAAACAAAAACAAAAAAAAAAAAAGAGGACATAAATTCTGCTCTTCCTATTTCTCAGCATCCTTGGCACCAATAAGGGAGGTAAGGCACCACCATGACTGGCATGTAGGGAAAAAGACAAGAGCCCACCACTCTGATCATGGGGAAGAATTGATTCTTCCCCAAGTACCAGATGCCATCTGAAGTGTGCCAACAGTTGCCCATCAAATCCTGTCATGGG
Organism: Lophiomys imhausi; assembly: GCA_907164525.1. Classification (NCBI taxonomy): domain Eukaryota; kingdom Metazoa; phylum Chordata; class Mammalia; order Rodentia; family Muridae; genus Lophiomys; species Lophiomys imhausi. The sequence continues at coordinate 2,128,422 of CAJQZJ010032812.1, forward strand.
TGCAATCTCCTTTCCACCTGGGTAGGAAGGAAAATGGCCTCAGGGCTGCCTTTTCTCTCTTGTAAGAAATCTTTGAATTGAAAAATTAATTGAGAAGAATGGCATTAAAAAAGCTGTGACTGTATAACATGTCCATACATTCTTTGGTTCTTCTGTCTTAAGTAAAACAACTCTGCTCTTCCTCCTCTGAGCATGGGGTGTGGCTTGCTCTCCACTGCCAGCAGGATGAGGGAGAAGTAATACCATCTGGCTGCCAAGGCTGGTCACAAAAGCAATGGAGTACTTGTGAGTGGAAATGAGTCCCCGTGCTGAAAGGAAAAGCCACAGGCAGGTATTCTGGGTGACAGCCCACTGACATCCAGCCAATTGCTAGTGTAACGGTCAGAGATGTGGGTGTGAACTGAGGGTGCCTCAGCCTCAGCTGACGGCCAATGCAAGAGGGACCCTGAGGACAGCTGGTTACATGCGCTCTAGTGTCTTCTTTTACATCTTTAAGAATGGGCGATTGAGCTGGGCGGTGGTGGTGCACGCCTTTAATCCCAGCACTTGGGAGGCAGAGGCAGGCGGATCTCTGTGAGTTTGGGGCCAGCCTGGTCTACAAAGCGAGTCCAGGACAGCCAGGCTGTTACACAGAGAAACCCTGTCTCGAAAAACAAAAAAAAAAAAAAAAAAAAAGAATGGGCAATTGTTACGCTCCAATAAGCTTCCGGCTAACCTGCCCTTCCCAACACTTAGTCCAGTAACCTTCTTATTTTACAGAAACAGTTCTGCCAGACTACTACACAGGACACAGGGTTATAGGTATACAGTTGTGATAGTCTGCAGGACTTACTATGCAGTTGCTACTTTTTCTTCTTGGAAGATAATTAAAAGGCTACATACAGTCTGCAGAAATTCTCTAGTTTAGCCAAAGTTCAGGTTCCTGTGCTGGGCACTGAAAGAACAACGCAGCAAATATTATGCTCTCCCGAACTGGCTACAATTGAGGTCCTTCTACTAAAAAGGGCCCCTACTCCACCTGCTGTTTTGGTTTTTTTCTGAAGATTTATTTATTTATTATGTATACAGTGTTCTGTCTGCAGGTATATCTGTAGGCCAGAAGAGGGTACCAGATCACAGTATGGATGGTTGTGAGCCACCATGTGGTTGCTGGGAATTGAACTTATGACCTCTGGAAGAGCAGTCAGTGCTCTTAACCGCTGAGCCATCTCTCCAGCCCTTCACCTGCTGTTTTAACCTGCCTCTGTTACTCACCTGTAACTAAATCTACAGGAGTTTGAAACCCTGCCTAAGTGGTCTCTAATCATGCAAGTCTAGAATTTAGGTGGACAAGGCCCCAAAATGCTCCAAAATGGGAAGAGGCTCATGTGGAAGCAATGCCAACAGGACAAAAGTTCCTACGTGGGGCCTCTGAGGGCAGAGAGTGTTGCCCAGAGTACAGTAGGGCCTTACACCATTCCAAAGCTGCAAACAGACACCACAGTTCGGAAGGCCAACTTCAACAGCCTGGAGAGGTTTTTCCACCAGGCCCCACAGCTCCACATCCCCCACTGAGCTGTTCATTTATTCCAGCACAATCTCCCTTCACTCCTCTCAGGGAGTCTTAGGGGAGGCGATGCATCTCCCCACTTGCCAAGGTATTTTATACAAGTAGCAATTATGTCTTGTTCAAAGAATGAAAAATCCCCTCTTGTTCACAAAGTATGTAATATGTTTCTTAAAGTATTAGCTGGTCATAGGATGGCAAATCTACATATTTTACTGTTGAGGCTGGAGAGATGACTCAGCAGTTAAAAGCATGGGCTGCTTTTCCAGAGGACCTGGGTTCAATTCCCAGCACATGTCAGCTCATAACCATCTGTTATTCCAGTTCCAGGGAATCTGACACCCTCCTCTGGTCTTGAAGGGCAGCAGGTATACAAGTGATACACAGGCATACACGTAGAAAAAAATGCCTTTTTGTTCAGTGATACTGTCAACTAGATCGGATCCCATCTCCTACGAGTCCAACAGTCTTTATAAGCGCAGCTAGACCCTGTCATGACAGACTCAAGGTCCGGAAGCTGGGGCGAGAACCAGCCCCACATGGGCAGAGCCACAAGCTGGTCATTGAAATCGTCTGCCTGGATGCTCCAACTTGAAGGCCTGTGGTCTCTAGGCCTCTGGAAAGCAGAGAAGCCAATTCAGAAGAGAATGAGGACAGAGCTGCCATGCTCCCAATGGGCTGAATATGTCTCCTGAGTCTAGCAGCTAAGGACTACCTTCCTCACCATTCAAAGGAGACCAGCCCCCTCACACTACCACTGGTGTCCAGCATTTTAAAGCTGTCCAGTCACAAAGATGACCTGATAATCCTTCAGTCGCTTCTCTCTTGCAAAGACTCTCCCAGTAACATTCTCTCAAGAGTAGGGTGTTTTTTTAAAGTGTTGGCACTCAAATTATTTGGATTGCTTCCATTTCAGACAGCTGAGCCCTATTTAGACTATGTCAGCAAAATGAATCAAACAGAACTGCGCAAATCTACAAAAGAAATGTAAGAACAATATAATTTGGAACCCCACAGGGCTTGCTAATTTACTTAAAGGCCTAACTTGCTAGAATGCTTTAAATTTAAAAGCACTTTGATACACTCCTCTCATTTAATCCCTATACAATGTATAAATCTTGCTTTGAGGGTGTGGGTTTGGGCATCAGAGTGTTACTAACAAGCAAGCTGTCAGGCTTAGTACCAGATCCTCAAACTCCAGGCTTCACTATACCCCATGTCCCTGTGAGAACCAGACCTCTTCTTTCATAAGCCAACAGATTTTTCTCACCATATCATCTTGAAGATCTACCCCTGCACACAAGTTATAAGAAATTAAAACCCTGTGGGGATAGTGGTGCACATCTTAAATCCCAGCACTCGGGAGACACAGGCAGATGGATCTGTTAGTTTGAGGCCAGCCTGGTCTACAGAGCCAGTTCCAGAACAGGCAGAGCTAAATAGTAAGACTCTGTCTTGGAAAACAAACAAACAAAGAAGGAAGGGAAGAATTAAAACCCTCTGAAGGCATCCAGCTCATGGGAAGATTGCTTGGAACCCACTGTTCTTCAGAGATGAAGGTCTTCCCTAACCCAGGCCTCATTGTCACAGCTTTCTCAAAGTAAAACTGCAGACACAGTAAGATCTAGCCCAAGTATCCTACAGGTAGAAACTGGGCACTGGGGACACATGGGCTGTAGAGAGAGGCCCTGACATTGTCCCACCGCTTTACTACCCAGCAAGTGCCTCCAATCACAGCCTCCACCTTTCACAGCCTCACCCCTCAATGCCTTCCTGTCCCCCTTCTTATCAACTTACAGCCATGGCCACTAACAAGATTCTCCACGTAAACCTTCAACTCTGCTCTATTGCTCTGCTGTGATTTCTTAACTATTATCAACCCCACATATGTGTTTACAACATTATTCATAATGCCAAAAAGTAGAAACAATCCAAAAATCTATCAGCTAAAGAAGAAATGATCAACAAAAAAGTACATGTTCAGCAATAAAAAGGGACAAAGGCTGTGAACTGGCTGGTGTTGTTTCTCACCTTGACACAAGCTAGAGTCATCAGAGAGGAGGAGCCTCAGTTGGGGAAAATGCCTCCTTGAGAACCAGCTGTAAAGCATTTTCTCAATTAGTGAGTGATCACTGACAGAGGGCCCAGGCCATTGTGAGTCCTGTCATGTCTGGGCTTGTGACAGTGGGTTCTATAAGAAAGTAGGCTGAGATAGCCATGTGCAGCAAGCCAATGAGCAGCGCCCTTCCATGGCTTAGCATCAGCTCCTGCCTCCAGGATCCTACCATGTTGAGTTCCTGTCCTGACATCCTTTGGTGATGAACAGTAATGTGGAAGTGTGAGCCAAATAAACCCTTTTCTCCCCAGTTTGGTTTTTTGTCATGGTATCTCACGGCAGCATACAAACTCTATGACAAGCTGGGACATGTCGCGCCTGAGTGGAGCTTGAAAACATGCTGAGTGACAGAAGCTGTGTCAGTTACTTCCTGTGGCTGTGCAAAGAACAGGATCGAAGTGACATAAGGAGAAAAGAGCTCATCTTGGCTCATGGTTCCAGATGTAGAGGTCATGATGGCAGCAGACACCCGCAGCTGGAAGCTGGCTGAGCACAATTCCACTCATACACAGAAAGAAGAACAAGCCAACTGGAAGTGGGGTGAGATTCTAACTCTCAAAGCCCACCCCCAGCAACACACTTGCTCCATCCAGGCTCCACCTCCTAATGACTCACAATCAGTGCCACCAACAGGGCCCAAGTGTTCAAATATGAGCCTACAGGGGACTTTTGTCATACAAACCATCATGGAAGCCAAACACAAAACCACACACATTGTATGATCCCACTTGTAAGAAATGGCCAAAATATGCAAACCTGTAAAAAAGTAAATTATGAGTTGGAGCTGGCAAGCTAACATACAATTGTGATTGTATAATTTGGCATGAAAACTATACTCTAATAAAGTTGCCTTTTTAAAAACTGGTTCAATTTGCCTTACAACAGTGGCTGTAGTTGAATAAAAAATAAAAAAAAAAATGGCAACTGGGCTGGCAAGATGGCTCAGCAGGTACAGGAGCTTGCCGCCAAGCCTGAAAACCTAAGTTCAGTCCCCAGGACTCACATGGTAGAAGGAGAATCAACTACTGCAAGGTGCCCTGTGACCTAATGAAAGCCATGGCACATACATGTGCACAAACACACACAGTTTAAAAAGCACAGGCACGGCCCTCACCCTGTTGACAACACCCATGCTCGTCCTCTGAGGGCACTCCTTGCTCTTTGCCACTTTACCCTCAGTTCCTTCACACCCACCCTCGGCTTCCCAATACCTCATCTCTCATGTTCTTATCAAATGGAATATTCTACTTCCTTGTTCCCTGAGAAAAACTGGCTCTCATGCTACTCCTCATAAGCACGCACTGACTGTTAACTCTTCTGTCCTTAAGATTACATACAACTTCAAACATTCCTCGGAAACATGAGCTGGAGAGGCACATGTGGCCTGACATTAGCCACAGATGACTCCGCCCTGCAGAAAGCTCTAGCCGTTGGGCTGTAAGATGAACCTTTATCTTTATGAGTTTGTCCTTGTCTAACTCAACGGCAAGGCTATAGCATTTCTTTCCTTGCTCCCATGTCACCTGCTTGAGTTGGAACAAGAGTCTTTTCATCAGCACATGGCTCATGTGTTCTCTCATCCATTTTTTTAAAGGATAGTTTGACAGTCAGGATTAATCGTTGCATATAGTCCATTAGAAGACAGTAAGTACTGAGGGAGAGTTAAAGGTAGGCAAGACCTGACTAGAGCCAAGAGCTATACCTTTAGGTTGATGGTCAAAGTATCTCCCTATCAAAGGACTTAAGAGCTTCCAAGATTTTGCAGTTGCTCAGTTCATGCAACCAATTTACCCTACACCGAGGGGCTGAACCTGAAGACACTTTATTCCTTACAGTCTTGGAGGCTGGAAGTTAAGGCCAGTGTGGTACAGTCAGATTCTGGTCCAGGCCTCCTGCAGGTTTCAGATAGTGTTTTCCTTAATCTAACATGAGAAAGAAAGCGAGCCAGTTCTCTGCTCTTTGCAGGGAACTAACCCCATCTGAGCTCTACACATGGCTGAGTGACCTCCCAGAGTCGGTCCCCACCTCAGCCATTGCATCGGGGGTCAAATTAGAGCAGAGGAAAAAACATTGAGATGAGTCTTACCATTTAGCCTTGGCTGGCTTCAAACTTGAAATCCTTCTGCCTCCACTTCCCAAATGCAGGGATTATAGATGTTACTCACTCTATAAGAGCAGTTGTAAGTAACGATACAGGCTCAGTGCCTCTTATTTGAAATACTTGGAGCCAGAAGTGTTTAGATGTCTTATTTTGGAATGTGTGCATATATGTACTAAGATATCTTAGGGACAGAACACAGGTCTATGCACAAAATTCATTTATGTTTCATAATTTTTTAAAAGATGTTTTATTTTCATTCAGGTGTATTTGTGTCTGTGTGAGTGTATGGCACATGTGTTTGGGTGCCCACAGAGCCCAGAGGCATTGGATCCTCTGCAGCTGGAGTTACAGATGGCTGTGAGCCTCCTGATGTGGGTGCTGGGTGTAACAAGACTCTTAGCAGTGACTTTTCTAAAGTTAAAGCTTAGGCCTTTTAGCTTGGGCAGTCTCCCAGCTGACTACTAATTGACTTGACTAATCTTGGCACCATGTCCTATCATGTGGCTAACTCTACCTCTGTGCCCCGTTCTGGTCATCTGGTCAGTGTCTGTTCACCTGTGTTTGCTGGCAAATCCCCATGTTTCCTTTTTCCAGTGGTTCCCCCCCCCCCCTTTTCCCCTTTCCTCTTTGACACACACACACAACCTCCTGTCCAGCTATTGGTCATCAGCTCTTTAGTATAACCAATCTTGGAAGCTCTTAAGACCTTTGATAGGGAGATACTTTGACCATCAACCTAAAGGTATAGCTCTTGGCTCTAGTCAGGTCTTGCCTACCTTTAACTCTCCCTCAGTACTTACTGTCTTCTAATGGACTATATGCAACGATTAATCCTGACTGTCAACCTGACTGGGTTGAGACACGCCTAGATTAGTAAAGCATAGGCTGTTGGTTATTTCCAGAGAGGTTTTACATAAAGGACAGCAATCAGTGGTGGGTAGGGGGATGCCCTGAATATGAATATTATCATTCAACAGCCTGTAGGCCTGCACAGGACAAAGGTGGGAGAATCAGGAAACCAGGTGGTACATGCCAAGCTCTATGGCAATTGCCACCACCTGCAGGCATCAGACCTCAGCAGCTTTAGGCTTTCACCGAAGAGGCACACCAGCAACCTCTAGGGGCTTCTAGGTCTTCAGCCAAGGATAAGGGTTACGTCATTGGTCTCACATTTGTTCTGAGATTCTGTCTTCTTGGACTGACCAGCTACTAAGTACCCTGGCTGTTCAGCGTGCTCTTAAGAACTCCTTTTCATAATTACATATACATTCAGTTGGATCTCTTCCTCTAAAGAACCTTAATATACCATACAATCTATTTCCTCCTTTCTTATGTTTATTGGCTGTGTCCCTTATTCACCTTCAAACAGTAAGTGTACAAACAGCCTTATACTTCCAATTCACACTCTCCATCATTCTTCTCACCACTAATTCTGAGGTCTTTCTGAAGAGCCAGCCAAGTCCTGGCTCTTTATTTTAAAATCTCCACTAGATCTGCCAGGCATGGTGTGGTACACTTGCAGACTAGCATTTGGAAGGCTGAGGCAAGGGGATCACCATAAGTTCAAGGCTAGCCTGGCCTGCATAATGAGTTCCAGGCCAGTTATAAAGTCAGAGCCAGTTTCAAACAACCAAAATAAAAATCAAACAAGTACCCAGTACTTGCTGAGCTTTGATTCTGAAAATTATGGACATCAAGCTCCTCAAAGCACACAGTTAATCTTGTTACCAACGTCAGAATGCTCAGTTAAGACAGTTAAAGTCAGTTACCAAAACTAACCGAAGCCTTATTGGAGTTTCCACAGTAGACCCACTACTACTCAGGACCTTTCATCACAAGAATAATAGAATGCACTTTGCATCCCGAGGCCTCAAGAAGAAAGTACGCTTAAAATTTCTCAGTACATGTGGACAAACGTGTATGATGCCTTGGAATCAAACAAAAAGGAAGTAAGAATTACTCAAGACAGCCAGGGAACTGGATTCTCTCAACTCCAGTGTTCATTTTCACCTACCAGGATGTCTCTCACAATTGAAGCCACATACCTAGATGCATCCAGGAATGGTCTGTGGGCAAGGCTGACCCATTCTTCTCTGTTGGATGAATATTTTGGCTCCCGGGGTGTTTCTCTTATGGTATCCAAATCCACTAAGTAATGGCATTTGCTGATATCAATCTGAAATGGAAACGGTCAGCTCTCCATCAGTAACTGGGAAGATCCGTGCAGAGTGGGAACCCAAATACAACCCTAAGAATTCCCACAAGGCTGGTCAAGGGACAAGCACCCACTCTGCTAACACATGGGTTATCACCAGGCTCTGGGGACAGCGTGTACTTCTCACAGGCACATAGGTAGTTGAGGGTGGTCTGCAGCTAGACTGTTTTTCAGCCCCTTTAGAACAACAGACACTTATAAACTCAAGAGTACAGCTTATGTCTAGAAAACCTATCTTGTGCTCACCACTACTCCCTTCCATCTATCTGCCTGTCTTGTTCTAGAGGCCCAAAGGGCACAATTAACACAGACACCAGCCCGTGAGGAAACCCTCAGTCTCCTGAGGGAGCCAGCAGCTGCACAGCACCTCATAGTAATGCAGCAGGGTCATGAGCTTCTCCTACAAGAAGTCAACAAAATGGCATAGAACTGTTTCCACAGCAAGGCTTAATACAACTGAGGAACCACAACTGCAGGACTGAAGAGCAGGAAAAGGACTGAATATTAGCAGTAGTCATTCGATTGCTTACAATATGGATACCCTAAAACCTACAAGTGAATATAAGTGCATTCCATCTTAAAACCAAAAAGGCCTGTTCATCAGAATCACCATCACGAAAGCAAGACAATACGTACAGACCAGAAGACAGACGGCATACATCAAGCAATCAAGGTCCATAGATATATGAGGAGTTCCTGTCAATCAGTGACATAAAAGAAACCACCCAACAAGAAATAGGAAAGCTACTTTTGTAGGGTAAAACATCCAAGCCCATTTCGTAGGTTTGAAAACCTATGAAGAGCCACCAATCCTTGGTCTTGGCTTGAAGTTCCACCAATCCCCACACTGGAAATCTCCACCCTGGAAAACTCCTCCCCCAAGAAACCCTACATAAGCCTGTCTCTTGCTCAGTTCCCTGCTGCTTCTCACCAGAGCAGCAGCGCCCACCCTCCTGTGTGTCTCTTGTGTGAAGTTTGTTGTCCAGTGTGACTTTGTGGTATTCCTTGGCTTCCAACTTCCAGGAAACCTTTCTTGGTAGCCCCAATTTGAAACTTCTCCTAAGAAAACAGGTATTCCCTTCAGAGCTGCAACACTTACAACAATTAATAGATATTCAGAGATCTCTAAATGAAACAAATGAAAAAGTGCTCAATCTTATTAGTAAGCAGAAAATGTAGTTAAATCACAATTTAAAAAAAAAAAAAAACACAATAGAAAATGCTGACCATGGGCCGGGCGTGGTGGCGCACGCCTTTAATCCCAGCACTCAAGAGGCAGAGGCAGGCGGATCTCTGTGAGTTCGAGGCCAACCTGGTCTACAAAGCAAGTCCAGGACAGCTAAAGGATATATAGAGAAACCCTGTCTCAAAAAAAAAAAAAAGAAAATGCTGACCATAATATAAAGCAACAATCATGTATTACGTTGGTATAAATTTTTTTTTTTTTAGAAAACTATTTGGTAGATTTACCAAAACTGAACATCTGTATTTCCTATGGTCTTAAAATCACAGGAAACCATAATTCCATATAATTCAACCTAAAATATATCTAAGAGAAATACTTGTATCTTTAGGTCAATTTGAGAAGATTCAAAGTAAGGTTAGCAAGAGGGCTCAGTATGTGTGGGTACTTCCCACCAAGCTTGAGGACTTGAGTCCAAATTCCCAGGAGCCAAACAGTGGAAGGAGAGAACTGACTCCCATAAGTTGTCCTCTGATCTCCACATGTGTGCCCACACACATCTACGTAAGCAACATATGTGCGCACATATAAATAAATAAATGAAAAGAAATTTAAAATAAAGGCAAAAGCAAGAAAACTATTACTATAAAAGTCAGCAGGCAGGCCCGGCGTTGGTGGCGCACGCCTTTAATCCCAGCACTTGGGAGGCAGAGGCAGGCGGATCTCTGGGAGTTCAAGGCCATCCTGGTCTACAAAGTGAGTCCAGGACAGCCAGGCTGTTACACAGAGAAACCCTGTCTCAAAAAACCAAAAAAAAAAAAAAAAAAAAAAAAAGTCAGCAGGCTGCCTCAGAGACTGTGTAAGTATGATCAGAAGAATCAATGGGAAGCCTCTGGGTCTGGGGACATTCTATTCTTTGTCTTAGGAAATGGCTTCACAGGTACACCTTCTTATAACAATCAACTGTATACTTACATTTTCTACATTTAGGTTACAGGTAATACCTGATGGGAGACTTCTTAAAGAGCATATAAGAGCAACCTGGTGTTCACTGGCTTGCAGCAAGCAGTTCTTTTCTACCTCACAGCAATGTTCCCCCAGTATTATTTATATGTAAAAAAGACTTTAGTCTCACACATGTCTTTACATATAGGCTATTCCTTCAGGGGAGAGGAAGCACACTGAGAATTGACGTCAGACCCAATTCCATTCCACATGACACTCTATAAATGGCCCTTTGCATAAACACTTCAGGAAGTAACCCTTTTTTGTCTGAACACCCACTCTGTAGCTCCCAGGTGATTGTAAGAACATGAAGCAATTTTTTAAAGATGTTCCCGTACCATTCCTCTACTAAAGAGAACCAGCAAGGGACAGAGGATCTGATGGCCTCATGTTTAGACTCCTTCCCACAGGGAGTCCAAGCCTGAATGATTACAATCCCTAACATTTAACCTGACATTTCCCTACCAGGTACACCACAGTTCTAATTATGGAGGTTTGGTGCGGTACAGTCTACTGTAGCCAGAGGTGATAACTAACATCCTTTATCTATCAGTTTGGGCTATATTTATCAAATCATCTCTAAGGAAGTTCTAACTAAATTAAATTCTAAGTAAAGGCCTTAGAAAGATATCAAGACGGGGCTGGAGAGATGGCTCAGCAGTTAAGAGCACTGTCTGCTCTTCCAGAGGTCCTGAGTTCAATTCCCAGCAACCACATGGTGGCTCACAACCATCCACAATGTGATCTGATGCCTTCTTCTGGCTGCAGCTGTACATGCAGATAGAGCATTAATATACATAAAATAAAATAAATAATAAATTTTAAAAAAGAAAGTTATCAAGACAAAGCCTTCTTGAGATAACAATGCATTTCGTAAAACTTTATTCTCTGCCTTATTCTTTGGAAAATAGTTGCTGAAAACTAAAACCCATGACAATGGCTTCTAGAAGCAGGTTCTACATTCAAGGGAAGATAAAGTTAGTAGAAAAGGAACTTGAAGCCCAATGGTGGCACTGCACACCTTTAATACCAGCACAGGGGAGGTAGAGGCAGGCATATCTCTGAGTTCCAGGCCAGCCTGGTCTACAGAGTGAGTTCAAGGACAGCCAGGGCTACACAGAGAAACCCTGTCTTGGGGGAAAAAAAAGAAGTGGAGAAAAGAAAAGTTCAGGCAGCAGTCTTAGCTTCCCTCAGGTCTAAGCTCTTCCACAAATAATGTGTGAGGTGTACTCATTTAAGGTTTTCATATAATTTCTTCATCTGTAAAATTGAATATACTGTCACTAACCTGTAGTTGTAATGAAGATTAATGAACATTTGAACAAAACTTATCAACTCTGAGGAAATACACCACAGCTTAAATAATGAAGGAATATTTGACCAGTTCTGCAAAACGAGAGAATGTAACTGAAGAGAACCTGAAGCAACAGAGTCCATCAGCACACACTATCCTAGTTTCAACCTTGACTGCCATCTGCTGCCAAGTCAGCCCAGCATGTAAAATGGAATCAAAAGCATCCACTAAATTATATCAGAAATCAGTCATCAGAGAGTCGGGGAGATGGCTCAGCAGTTAATAGCACTTGCTCTTGCAGATGAATTGGGTTCCCAGCACCCACATCAGATGTGAACGGGCACACACATATGCACAAACAAAAAAATATACTTAAAAAAAAAAAGCCTACCCAGGAGAGGGATGGGGAAGAAGAGGGTAATGGAGGGGAGGACTAACAGTCTCCAAATTACATGTTCTCACAGCTCCGAGTACTTCTCAAAACATTTCACAATTATCTATAAACAGTGAAATTTCTATAAACTTTACAAAAAGCTGGACCTATGTCTATCTGATTCACTCTTTTTAAAAAGCCTATCCACTTCTCTTCAATTTATGTTAAATTCATTAAAAAAATAGCAAAGACAGTGCTGGAAAATGTTGAGAAGTACCGTCAACCCTGTGGTTTTCTCCAGTAGGGGCTACTCTCTCCATCCTTCTGTCTAGGAGGAATGTATTAGCAATGACGTTTCATCAGACTCAGCCTTCTTGGTCCTCCAGTTCTGATTCATTCTTATATTCCAAAGCACACAGCAGGTATTTAGTAAATGTATATTTAACAAATAAACGGGGGGGGGGGGAGCCTTCATTTTAAGAGGGGAGAAGGAAAGAGAGGAGAGGAGAGACAGGAGAGAGAAACTTGAAGGCCAGACATGTAGTATATGCCTGTAATTCCAGTTGGAGCTGAGGTAGGAGGATCAAGGGTTTATGCCCAGACTGGGCTATACAGTGAGGTCCTGTCTCAAGAAACTCTCATCCCACAGCCCCAAAAAAAGTGAAGGAGAGAAGAAGAAAGAGATGAAATATGTGAGAATCGAAAAGACCATTTGGGAAGAAGGGATGTATATAGTACGAAATAAATTCCAAGCCTACAGAAAGGCTGTGAGAACCTTAAAGACTGAGTGAAAGTAACTCCTGAAATGACAATCAACAATTATACCAAGTGTATTTGTCTCCACTAGAATGTTATATAAGGACAAGGAAATATAGTCCAACCCCCTATTCTCAGTGACATTCCCTGCTGTCCATTGCAGCCTGAGCCAAACCTCCAAACAAGTCCTACAGCAGAAAGGATGTGAATTTGCATTCAGGCATCTATCAGCTAGAAATGACAGTGATGTGCATACTGTAAAAATAGACATCTCTGGCAAAGGCCCAGTGCAAAGTACAGGGCAGATCAGAAAGTATCTCCACATATACCATGCATTTTATTCTCTAACGTCACTCAAAATCTCTAGTAAACAACTGCAGAAAAAGTGTGTTTGACCATACAAGAATGTGACAATCAATGGAAATCCAATGTCCTACAATATCCAAGACAAAGATTAATGCTGAAAAAAAACATTTTTTCCATAGCTACAACTTGGTATGAAGGCTGACCAACAGCAACAATGGCTGACATGAGCAATTAATTTAATATTAACCTATGAAAAAATGTCTTTCCAAACACACAATATTTGATTAATGTCTTCTCATATGCCTCTGCAAGCAAGTGCAGTGAGACTCAGGCTTTCTTACAGCTAAGTCCTCCGAGTTCTGTAGAGGCAAGAGTAGCACTGAGGTTTTTCTTGGTCGTCACTATTCCCCTGGTGCCTGATACCACACCTGGCATATCTCAAGCAGTCAGTCTACAAGTCTGTGGAGCAGGAAACCACCTGTGGTGGTTGTGGTAGAAATTAGTATGCAGTTCAGCCTCGCATCTTGGCAGCACATAAAGGAGGAACTTGGTGTCCCTTAAACTTGGGGCTGAGATGGGCAGAGCCCAGTTGAGGCCATAGCTCTGTGAAAAACAAGAAACACTTTTTTGAGGCAGGGGGCTAAGAAACCACACGAGCCACAGATGGAGTAGGTTGCCTCGAGAAGCCACAGGATCACTGGATTTCCTGAGAGATCTTGTGGACCCTCAAGACTGCCAAGGATTGCAAGATGATGTTACATATAAACCAGAGAGCTCCACAAGGCTCTCTCTTCCTGTTGCCCTCACAGACTGAGAAGAGACCCCCTGCTGGAGAAGTGAAGCAAGGTATGCTACTCATCAGCCTTTAGGCTGCACCAGCCTGAGGCAATTCAATGGTCAGACATCTTAGCAAGTTAAACAGAGTCTGAGAGAGGGACTTGTGCTACAAGCCAGCCTAAGAAGATTAGCAAAACAGGCGTGGCACAGAAAGTTCCATGAACTGCTGAAAGTTCTCAAGAACTGGACATTGAAGTCATCCGTCCAGGGGCTCAAGAGTGTGGAAGAGTGGGTGAGGTGAGTGGAGTTCTGAGGCCTCACACAATAAAGCATACTGAGCTAAGGAGACTCTAGAAGTGAGTCTCAGCTGATGGAGAAAGCTGACCTCAAGTTCAGCAGTTAAAACAGGCTGGTTTCATAAACTGGCCACAATCTAGTGGTTTGAAATAAACTAGCCATACGAACTGGCAAAGTTAGGCCCAACGGATGCTAAGCTTTGAAAGAACTGTCTACAGTGACTCCCACAACCAGACTACTAAAATCAAGTTTTCCCACATAGACCTATGCTAAGAATATTAATATCCTTTTAAGAAGGTTAAAATAGTATTGGTTAGGTGTTTTTAGATATTAAGTGTTACCTATGAAACACCAATATTCTATAAACACTTAATACCAAAAAACAAATTATAGGTATTAGGTTATAGGATATTGGTGTTTTATAGGTATTTGTTAAGTATTAATAAATGTAAGTATTTAAATAAAATTTTTTGTTACGGGTGGCTTGAATGAAAATGTCCCCCATAGGCACAAAGGAAGTGGCACTATTAGGAGGTGTGGTCTTGCTGGAGTAGGTGTGGCACTGTTGGAGGAAGTATGTCACTGGGGCAGGCTTTGAGGTCTCACAAGTTCAAGCCAGGCTACTGGATCTTAAGTTACCTCCTGCTGTCTGCACACTGGATGCAGAACATCTGGTAAATGCCTTTCTTCAATCTGAAAGTCTGTGATACCTTTTTTACCAGATAAAAGGTATCACACAGCATAACAGCAACAGCATCCAAATTCCCATTTTATAAAAAACCAACTCTCTCATGAGCAACAGGGAGCCCATGAGGTGGTGCCCTACAACCCAAACAACATCTCCCATTAGGCTCCATCTCCCAACACCACTGTTGGGGATCAAGTTTTCAACATATGAAGTTTGGAATACATACAAACTCAAACATTAACCTGAACTCCACAGATGCCCCCTTGATTTTCTCACTTCTCAGATGAGATGTTAGAGATGATCAAGTGCAGTTCTCTAGCTTGCAGAATGCTGTGCATTTGAAGGCCTTCTCTAAGAAGGTATCTTTAGTATCATTCAAACCACAATTTTTACTATAAAAAATAGAAAGCTAAGAATGCAGCTCTGTGATATATGACATTTGGCTAATATGATTAAGACTCTATGTTAGATCCTCACAACGAAAAGAAAGAAAAACATAGCAAACAAACAAAAAAGTAGAAGAAACCTCTGAAGCAGGCATGGTAACACCTGCCTACAATCCCAGTACTCAGGAGGCTGATGCAGCAGGAGTGAGAGGTTGGGGACGGCAAAAGAGGGAAGGAAAAGCGAGGGATAAGATGGAAGTAGAGGGAAGAGTAAAGGAAGAAAAGGAATGAGAGAGGAAGAGAGGGAGAGCACGGCTTACTGCATACACTTTACGAGATCTTGCCATATCTGGCTCACTGTGTCTTATTTAAACCTCATGTTTCCCTTGTGTCAGGAAATGGGACAGCTAAACACTCTGCGCTAACCCTTACCCTCGGAGGTTTTACTACCTCTCCAAATGGTTTAGAATACAGTGAGAGCCCCCTCAGCTTAGAAAGGGAAGAATCCCATAGTTAAATGCACATATTGTCAAGAGGTAGAAGGCAGGAGGCTCAGGGCTATAAAGGCTACCTTTGCTGCACAGCAAGTTTAAGGCCAGTCTCGGTTCCATGAAGCCTTTTCTCAAAAGACAAAACAAACAAAATTCTAGATTTTTATAGCATCTTATAAAATTTTATAAATAAAATTTATATTTTTACTCAACTTCAAGTACTTTATCAACAAAAAGGTTTGATTTGGGAGAGGGTATATAATGGATTAGACACACCCACTACACACCTGAGTCTCCATGGGAACAAAGGAAAGGAATACAGCTGCAGGGGGTGATGTGGTTTGGAAAGACAGGAAGCAACAGAAAGAGAATCGTGAAATCCAAAAATACTGGAATTTAGATTTGTGAGAAAAATGAAGGGTCCTCATACTGGATGCTCAGCAAAGCTTCAACAAGAAAAGGCAGACCTCAGCCGGGCGTGGTGGCGCATGCCTTTAATCCCAGCACTCAGGAGGCAGAGGCAGGTGGATCTCTGTGAGTTTGAGGCCAACCTGGTCTACAGAGTGAGTCCAGGACAGCCAGAGCTATTACACAGAGAAAATCTGTCTCAAAAAAACCAAAAAAAAAAAAAAAAAAAGAAAGAAAGAAAAGGCAGATCTCGATGCTGAGCTCCTAAGACACACGATTGGGCATGATGCGAAAACATAGTTAAAACAGAGATCTGCACAGCAAGCAGCACATGCTAGAGGGTAGCCCTCGGCTTCCTACCTTACTCACTGGTGCCATGTGGAAGCCATCGTGGGATGGTCTTACATCAAATCGAATGACTGAAGGGACAGAGGCCCCTTCAGTTTTACATCTGCAAGTCCGAGTGGCCTCTTCTCCATGGGCTAAGGGAATGGCCATCTTGTGAGTGTGGATTCAGAAAATGGGATACAAGTTGGACACTAATTCTGACAACAGGTCTACTTGGAACAAAGTATCCACCATGCTACCACTTTGGAACACTGTGTGGGTATAAAGAAGCCTGGGACAAAGACTGGGAGGAACATGGGCAGGTCAGTCACCCACAGCCATCCCCAGGGCAAAGTGTTCTGTTTGGATCAGTGTCCTCTCTTAAAGCCCCAGAGGCATTAGGTGGGAATGCAGCTTCTGCCCAGCTATTTCCCACACCTAGTATGCGCTGGCCTAGCAACTCTGGCACAGTGCACATCCAACCAGACAGGTCTCAGGCTGAAGCAGAGGTATTCTGATTCAATCAACTCAAGGGATTCCTGAACTGCTGCACTGTGGTCTCAGGGTAAGATCACGGACATGAAGTCAGGCCACTAGTCCATGTGGGAAGCACGGGGGAGCTCAGCCTCCTCATAGCCTTGTCTTGTTTGACCTTTTCAGAACTGAGAAAGAAAATGATTCATAGCCCTCCCCATTCCTCCTAGAGATCTTTAATACAAGACCTGGAAAAAAAAGCAAAATCTTGCCATCCTCAGTCTTAGCAATAAGTAACTCCTGGCTGGACTTTTTTTTTTTTTCCAGTTTGCTAAGCAGACAATCATTCATTTACTGACTGATTATAAAAAGGCCACGGGAAATACTTTACTTCATCCTTCCAATGGGCCTGTTTATCTGGACCTCCCCTGCTGTCAGCACCTCCAGATTCCACAAAAACTGTCTTTTTCTTCATTCCACCTCATGGAGAAGATAATTTAAAGGGCCACAGGAACGTATTCACATCCTTGAAGTGTTTAACAGTATAGAGATCTCATGAGTCAGATCCTCCATGAAGATAATGTCAAATTTACCAATAGACTGAAAAATCAAAGTGGTAACCATCAAGGCAATTTCCTTCTTACTGATTTCTGCCATAACCGTCCTTACAGATTAGCTCATTACTCCCTTCAGGTTGGGGCACTCTCCTGCAATGGATGGCTCCACACCACTCAGCAAGCTAACTGACCTGTGAAGCTTAACGAAGGTGCTGATGCCGATGAAGATCTGTCATGGGCAGAGAAGCTTCAACATGTTGCAGACCTTTGGGCTTGCACCACTGTTGATGTGATAGACTGATGGGTGACAGACTGACTGGTAGGTGATAGGCTGACAGATAAATGATAGACTGATAGGCAGATGATAAAAAGATGACAGGTGTGTTAGATGACAGACAGACAAGCATCGTGGCAGATTTTGCTGACAAATGACCACTTGGGTTCTGCAGGTCATGGAAGCTGACAGCTTTTCTTGCCATGCTAGCCACTCAAGTCTCAATTGTGCACATCCACCTATTCTCCGTGACAGTGCTTAGTCAGCTCTTTCATAGGTGAGCTTCCTCTGCCTGCTTCTTTCAGGGCACTTGACTGCACTGTACCTTGGACTCTGAAATCCTTCACTTTTTCTTAAGAGTTTCTGGCACAGCAGAAACCTTTTTCCTCTGGACTTGTTCTTCCTGCTCTGCTGTGCATCTGTTTTGGTTTCCCTCACTTTATTCCTCCTAACCTCATCCCACATACTTTCACTCTTTCCTGTTTTGCTGCTTCTCCCCTCCCCTTTTCTATTATTAATACTTACCTTTAAAAATTTTCACCTTCCTACTTTATCCTTTATGATCTTAGTTCTTCTCTTTACAATCCTGATTGTGGGCATAGTTTGTTATTTCCAACTGTTCTTATTATATTAAGTATCTCACTTGTTTTTGTTTAGAGGTTTGCATTGCTAATGCACTCTGTCTATTCTTCCCAAAATAGAAGTGGGGATTGACCACACCAAGAGTACTCAAAAACAGGATGAGGTATCCACTCCTATAGATAAGCCATAACACAAAAACACAAAGTAAGAAAACAAGAGACAACATGATTCCTCCAAAAGTTCCTAACTCTCCAGGAATCCAAACCAGAGAGATCAAAATAGTTGAAATATTGGCCATAGAGTTCAAAAGTAGAATTTTCAAAATGATTACCTCAAAGAAGACATAGAAATTAATAAAGTAAAAAAGTAAATTCAAGAACCAGATGAGAAAGTCAGCAAAGAAGCAGAAACTGGGGGGAGGGGGAATCTCAATATATAAAAGAAAAAAATCCAAAGGAAACCAGTTCTGTGTACTAATCAGGAGAAAGAAAGAATACCAGGAGTCAGAGACTGCAGGCAAAGTAGATGAATTAATAAAAAGAAAAAAGGGAAAAATCATGGTAAGTTCCAAAACTTCTAGAGTGTGGTTAAGAAATAGAACCTCCCGGGCCGTGGTGGCACATGTCTTTAATCTCAGCACTGAGAGGCAGAGGCAGGTGAATCTGAATTCAAGGCCAGCCTATTCTACAGAGTGTATTCTAGGACATTTATTGCAGAAAGAAGCTTCTCTGATTAAGGGCTGAGAGGTGCACTAATCTGGGCACAGTTAAGTCATTAGCAGTCAGTTTAATTACTATGTCCATACAGCAGAATCATTGTAGTAGGTTCTCTCCTACCTTCCATGACCTACCTAGCCACAGCTTCTTGGCTCCAAGAACAGCCCCAGTCATGAGCTCTGTCTTGTGATATGGGCTTTAAATCAAGTAAAAAGTAGTTGGTTACTACCATAATATCGGTGCTACCATTGCACCACCGGGCATATCTTACCAGGTCACTCACTATTGTAGTTCCCAGCATTCACGTCTGCGTAAGACTACTGAATGTTCCACCAGTAGCATGCATAGCACCCCTGGAAGGGAATTTTAAAATTCCTAAAAATCAAATTTAAACAAAAGCATCACTTACCAGAAAGATAAAAGAAACAGCAAAGGCAATTCTAAGAGGAAATTTTACAGTCACAAGCATTCATATTAAAAAAAAAAAAAGAAACAGAAATCACAAATAAAATAGTTCCATGATACAACTCAATGTTTCCAGAAAAAGGCCAATTCAAAATTAGTACTCTGAAAAAATATCAGATCTAAAATTAATAAAATGGAAACCAACAGAAAGTACTAATAAAACAGAGTTGTTTCTCTGCAAAGAGAAGATAGACCAGCCATTAGCCAAACCAATCAATAGGAAGAAAGACTATTCAACTAATAAAACTGGACTAAAAAGGAAAGATTAGGGCTGAAGAGTTGGCTCAGTAGTTCCGACTCATTCTGGGTAAAATGTCTTCTGTGACTTTCTTCTGTTTCTTCCACACAAGAAAGTTCTGAAGAGCAGTACCAGAGATGGAATGCAGGGCCGCTGCACACTAGCCAAGTTCTCTACTGCTGAGCTACACCCTCAAGCCCTCATTCCCTCATCTACACAGCTCCAGCCCAACATTAAAGTCAGGCAGACTGGCTACAGTTTTTCTGTCCCACACACAGCCTTGTTCAATATGTGTTTCCCTTGCTAACTACACATTTGTTAACCAAATTTTAAAATCCACAAGTAAAAATTGACTACACTGTAAAAAAAAATAAACTCAGCCGGGCGGTGGTGGCGCACGCCTTTAATCCCAGCACTTGGGAGGCAGAGGCAGGTGGATCTCTGTGAGTTCAAGGTCAGCGTGGTCTACAAAGTGAGTCCAGGACAGCCATGGCTACAGAGAAACCCTGTCTCGAAAAACTAAAAAACAAAACAAAAAAAACATTAATTTTAAAATGTAATACAAGGGACAATAGAGAAAATATTCTGAAGTATTTTGAAAGCTGTTCAATTAGGGTTTTAGTACTTTCCAGCCTCATTACAGCACTATTATGCCTTCAACCCCATCAAAGACATAAGAAGGGATAAAGTTATTACTTGATTGAGTAGAAAGCATAGGAGAGCAGCTTCCAAAAAGAAAAAAATGACAATTTGTTGCCTAGACAGTCCCAAATATGTCTTTGATGATCAAGAACAGTAATAATCTGCCAGGAAAAAAAACAGGATAATTCATTTTCTCCTGAACTAAGGATCCAGGAAGGTCAGCAGAAACGATGAGAGAAAAAAAGGAAGAAGGATCCTGATTATTTCTGTTTATTGAGAAATATATTATTGGCTGCACATACAGGGCACAAATGAAAAGAGCTCCAGAAAATGAACGAAAAAAAAAAACCTAAAAAAGTAATGCTCAGCTGCTATGCTTGTGAGTTGTGCTGCATCAAAGGGTGTTAACCACAGCATGAGAACTCTCAAGTAAGAGGTGTGAAAACATGAGGAACCTGAAACCAAATCCAATGTCGAACCACTGTTTGAATAAGTCTAAAACCAGATCCCAGACTTAAAAGCCAGGAAGTTATCATTTGCTTTGAAATAATGAAAAAAAAAATCTGAATTTGTCAAGAAAGGCAACATTGAATGTGTCTTTTAAACTCAGATCTAATTTCTAGTAGAAATTTTGGCATGATCCACCATTTTTTAGTAATGGATGAAATATGAGGCAAAATAATTATTTCTGCAACACAGCTGTGACAGTGCACTAGGAACCACAGTTGCCTTCACAGCATCTTTATCCCTGACAAACTCAGAGGGATGGGAGACAGTGAAATAACATTCCCTACTTCCCATGCAAGACGGACATAGGGCAGGGAGTGAACTATGTATCCTGGACTGTGAGCAGACTAAAATCTGTTGGGGTGGTGTTAAGCATTCTAAATGTTAATTAATTGGTCCTGCTTGCTGTCTGTTACTTAATTGACTCTGATTGGTTAAATAAATGCTGAGGCCTGAGATTGGGCAAAGACAGAGAAAGATAGGACTTCCTGAGATTAGAACAGGAACCCTGTGCTTTAGATAGAGAATTAATGCATTCCAGCCAGCAGCAGAAGGAAGAAAAAGACACACGCCATGGGTTAGAAAAAAGAACCTCATTCCACATGGCCTGGAACATTGGCTAGTGTGGAGAATGGCGGTCCAAGGGGACGTATGTATAAATGGGGTCCTATTTGGGTAATAGAATTAAGAGCTAGCTTAGATGGGCTAGGATTGCACAATTCAGGCCAAGGCTTGTAAAAATCCATGCGGTGTCTGTGTGCTCATTTATAATGGCTGTTTAAAGATTAACGGCTGCCAAACCAATTAAATATAATCTAAATACTGGTTAAATAACTTAATTAGCCATATTTCTTTTTACATATGGCGCCCAACGTGGGGCAATTAGAATCCATGCTTACAATCTGAGAAGGCCTTGGTGAAAGCTGGTTTCCTAGCCAAAGATCAGGAAACCAAACTCATATGTATTTCAAAGGTACGGCTACCTTAACAAAAGCTGTTGCCGTGCAGCAAAGTTGGAGAGCTTAAAGCTTAGCTCTCCTCACATACTGAAAAACTGGCAGCCTTCTAAACAGAGCTTGACAGTGGAATTAACCGCCTAGATTAAAAATGGAAGAATTCATAATGCCTCAATACGTTTGGATTCCAATTGAGTTTGTTCCTCTTAGCATGCAAATGATTTTTACCCTGACAATTGTAGTTCTGGGTATCATTTTGAGAAAGTTCAGACTAGGATAGTCTTAAAGGAAAGAATTTACAGATGGAATGCTAAATTGCCAACAATGATACTGGAGGAAGGAGCGAGGCCCTTCCTGATATATAAAGCAAAATTGATGGCAGCTGGAGCTAAGAGCTCCCTGGGTGATAGGTGTCTGTCAGGAGTTTCTGGTATCAGCCCACCAGTGAAATGCAGCCAAAACTAGAATCCAAGGAATAATGAATAAAGCTTTAATTGCAGCATGGGATGGCATGGTTAGATCAAGGCTTTTGGAATGTTATTTCTTTGCTTGATTTTTGTTTAGATGTCTTTGATTTTCCTATACCGTGAGGTAAAAAGGATATTTTTCTAGTTTGGCATTGCTAAAACAAAAGAGATTTTTGAAGATTTTGGGCAGATTTCGAATTGTCATTACAGTTCAAGGTTGCTCTCTGGGTTACAGAGATACAAAATCTGGGATTTAAGTGAAATGTTTGAGCAGGGTGGTACTAGCACACACCCTTAATCCCTTAATCCCATCACACTAGAGGAAGAAACAGGCAAATCTCTGGATTCTAGACCAGCCTGGTTTAAACAATGAAGGCAGGGTGGGAACCCTGCTGAGAAGATAAGACTGCTTGCTAAGGACAGTCTAGAATTCAAAAAAGACACATTTTTCCCTTGATGCTAAGTTTAATAATATCCTTACTGATCTAATGGATAAATACACATAATCTTAAATGTTCGTAAAACTAGTTTCAAGAGGTATTTTGCCCCTAAAAGAGAAGTGTTAATAATCCGCTGGGCATGACGGTACAAGCCTTTAATCCCAGCACTTGGGACAGGCGAATCCTTGACCTTCACTAAGGTCAGCCTGGTCTACAAAGTGAGTCCAGGGCAAGGATGCACAGAGAAATCCTGTCTCAGGGAAAAAAAAAGAGAGAGAGAGAGAAAGAGATATATTCTGTTAACCAATGTAAGAACCCAGAGTTATGCTAGGGAAGAACATGCAAACAGCATGCCTCCCACAGCCAACAGTTAAGAAAAGCTAACATAAGTTAGTATATCATGCTATTCTACACCAATCTCCTTAAGAATGGGGTTTCCATGGGAGAACTGGAACTCAAACTAATACAAAATGGTTTAATTAATATTATTGTTTAATAAGGGTAATTCAATTATTTAAATTCATGCCTTGATCTCAAAACTTGGGAGACAAGGAAAAAAACCGGTTCCTTGTGTGTTCAAGGCCTATCTAAATCTAAAGAGCTCTACAGAGCAAATCAAGAAAGCCCAAGCAACAAAGAGAAACCCTGTCTCAATAAGGATAGATATATCCATATAGAAATTAAATCTCCAAAGAAAGGAGAAAAAGAAAGTAGAAATATATAAATGCATACCTTTGTTCCCAAAACATGGGAGACAAAGACAGAGACAGATTGGTTCCTTTTGAGTTTGAGGCCAACCTAATCTACAAAAAGCCAGAACAACACAGAATAAACCTGTTTTAATCAATTAACAAACCTATGTCAACTGTAGAGAATACTTAAACTCCATACAGTCTTATACTGTATTTTCAATTTAAAGTAGATTATATATAGCATATATATGTAATACTATTACATGTCATCATTTTTATGACATGAATGGAGACTTACAAATGTCTTTCTGCTATTCAAACAAAGAACAGAAAATATTCCTTAATTGATTTGTGCATCCTGCACATCCAAGGCATTTTGATAATTGCAGAACTATATGTTACTCGTGAGAAATTATATATTTTCAGAACAATGGGACCAGAGTCCAAAGAAGACAAGACAAGTAATCCAAATGATCCAGCCTCATAGACTGCCTCAATAGCTGTTTCCTCAAAAATCTGCATCCAGAACAACTTCAAACAGCTTGCTGAGATGGTCCAGACTCAAAGACTTCCAGACAGGACTTCAATAAAGCCCTGAACTTTCCTACCCAAAGTCCAGCTTCGAACTACAAACTGCTCAGGACATCAAATTGTTGAGCACATAGAGACTGGACAAAAAAATGTTACAATTAACTTGCTTAACCATTTTTCCATTTTTGGGACCCCCCCAAATTGGGTTTTCTGCATCCCAATTCAGCAGGAAGCAGTTTTAAGAGAGCGATGTCCCACTCCCAAAAGTGGGGTGGATGATAGATGTTGTTTAGGGGGAATGGTTACAAATTGTTATATGGTCTTGTTAAGCAAGATATGGGAGATTAGATTCAAGGACTTTTCTGTTTTTTCTTTTCTCTATCCTTCTTTCTCTCTTATATAGGGAGAAATGACTTGAAAAGAAAAAGAGGGGGATATATTTATATAATATAGAAATGATAAGATATAAGCATAGATTATTGAATCTGCTCTGAAACTCAAAACTATTGTTATTCTTAAAATAAGGTTATCTTTTGATACATTGGTATAGAATGTTGTATACTGATACAAAAATAAGATTAAATTTGATTCATTAGTATAGAATTTTATATTTTGACACATAATATGTGTATTTCAACTCTTATATAAGGTATTGTGCCTATACAACTCATTTAAAAGTACAGGTTTACTTCCGATCCTTTCATGGGTTGTTATTGCAATCTATTTAGGAGTCTGGATAATACAAGTTGACTGGCCAGTCAAGCTTCTGGTCATGTCAAATACTAGTCTTAATTTATCGCAAAATAGACTTAATAGGTTAAACAGATAGTAAATGGTTAAAATGTACAGTTTGTTCATAGAAGATAGATGATAGATTAATAAATGAATCGATAGATGTCTTCAAAACGCTCAGAGACATACAGAAAATGGCATTTGAGGAAGTTTTATTATTTTAAGAATTGTTTGACTTAAGACAGTCAGCTCCTGATAGCTCCCATTTGACTTGGAAGAAGACAATGAGCATCAAAAAGAAATCTCCCATCAGGAGATAATTCCTCAAAAAGATCTCCCATCAGGAGATAATTCCTATTGAGCAAAAATGCCCCTGCTCTCTCTTATATTTTTGGTTGTGAGCCTAGCCTTTAACGGCTGAGCCATCTCTCCAGCCGGCCCCTGCTCTCTCAACAGACTATATATAGTCCAAAGATGGACCAGAGCTTAAATGCAGGTAAGTCGATATCCTGATTCTGCAGAGACAGAATGGGAAAATCCTTCCCATTCTGCACAATCCTGCACAATTTAGTCTGTGAAAAATGCTTGGCCAGAAGGCTGAAGATGATGCTCCAACGATATCAAGAGATATTTGGGACTGTCTAGGCAGCAAGTTGTCATTTTTTTCTTTTTGGAAGCTGCTCTCCTATGCTTTCTACTCAATCAAGTAATAATTTTATCCCTTCTTATGTCTTTGATGGGGTTGAAGGCATAATAGTTCTAAAATTTCAATTGAACTTGAATTGCTTAGGATTTAAAAGGAAATATAGGATATGATAGAAATTATTTAGGTTCAGAACTTTAGACACACCAAGATCAATAGATGATTTTCTTCAAGATTGCCTGATACAAATAGGCTAAACATTAGGTACATAACTTTTATATATGGTTTTCTTGATTGTTTCATATTTGTTTTTATTGTTTTTACTATATGAGTTAAAAAATTTAGCCTTTTTATTAGACAAAAGAAGGGAATTGTTGGGGTAGTGTTAAGCATTCTAAATGTTAATTGGTCCTGCTTGCTGTCTGTTACTTAATTGACTCTGATTGGTTAAATAAATGCTGAGGCCTGAGATTGGGCAAAGACAGAGAAAGATGGGACTTCCTGAGGTTAGAACAGGAACCCTGTGCTTTAGACAGAGAATTAATGCATTCTAGCAAGCAGCAGGAGGAAGAAGAAGACACACGCCATGGGTTAGAAAAAATAACTTCATTCCACATGGCCTGGAACATCGGCTAGTGTGGAGAATGGTGGTCCAAGGGGACGTATGTATATATGGGGTCATGTTTGGGTAACAGAATTAAGAGCTAGCTTAGATGGTCTAGGATTGCACAATTCAGGCCAAGGCTTGTTAAAATCCATGTGGTGTCTGTGTGCTCTTTTATAATGGATGGTTAAGGATTAGCTGCCGAACTAATTAAATATAATCTAAATACTGGTAAACAATTTAATTAATTATCTCTACAAATGTCACCCAACGTAATTTAATTTTTTTTTTACAAAATCTGTCACAGACAGCCAATAAGCAGATAAACATAGCAGATAAGCTACAAGCTGCATGTTGTGGCACACTCCTCCTATAACCCAACAATTCTGAGTTCCAGACCAGGCTGGGCTGCACAGCCAGCCCCTGTTTCAAAAATGCAAACAAGAGTCAACATTATCAGCAGATAAATGAGCTTGCTGGTAAGTCTGAGGACCTGACTTTGAAACCCAAGACCCACATGGTGAAAGGAGAAAACCGACTTCCAATAATTGTCCTCTGACCTCTCCATGGGTACATACAAATAGAGAATTAAATAGTGATGTAAAAAATGTTATGCAAATAAAGACAATACTAGTAAGCATGCTCTGCAAAGACAGGTGACAGACGGTGCTGTGTTGTTATGAACCATGGCTGCTACCAAAAGATCCAAGCTCGAATGAAGGGAAGCATGTGCTTCCATCAACTAGGCAAAGATGTTTGGCTATTACAGTCAGAATTCTGGCACTATTTCTTAAATAATTAAACATAACTAAAAACTTGAAAGATAAATTATATCCTTGTTCCTATCTATAGATAGAAGAAGGAAATGAGAAAAGGCCAGCAGACTGCTCAGCAATTAAAGGTCTTGCTGTACAAGCCTGACATAAGCGTAAGCACGGGAACCCAGGCGAAGGTAGGAGAGAACCAACTGCACAAAGTCCTCTGACCTCCACACATGTTCCATGGTGTGCGATAAATAAAAAAATTAAAGCTTTAAAGGGTAAAAGAAAGAAAACCCACTAAAATAGTAACAGTGGACAGTGGTGGTACCTGGGCAACAAAATGATTATTTCCCTTGGGCACAGTTGTCATTATTTTATGCAACAAATGTGTAGTTTTTATTGTCAGAGGAAAACAAATTTCTACTTAGATGTAGAGTAGATAAATCTCTAGTCAGTCCTAGTTCATAAGGAACTAACAACAAGCTATCAAGTATTCCTACAAATTTCCAAAGGTTCTAAGAGAACAGACTGGCTCTGGAAGGCCCTTTCCCACCACACATGAAAACCGACCGAAGCTAGAGCACAACAGGGTCGCTAGGAAACTCTCATTTGTGACACTGGTAAACACAGGGCTGGTACTAAACACCCAGCAGACACATGGGCTTGCCTGCCCTTGCCTTTAATAGCCAGCGCTTTGATGACTCCTACTGACACTATGAAAACCATCCCTTCGGAGCAAAGCTAATGTAGAGTTACTTAATCTTACACAGCAATGTCTGATAACAGGAAATATGAACATGATCTAACCAGGGAAAACCACTATGAATTTTATATCCAGCTTTCTCTCAACATTATTATCCCAAAGACAAAATGGCTCATTCTGTATGTCCCTAACCCAAATCCCCATCAGCTAAAGTTGCATTTCCATGGCTTCAATAACCTTCATCAACAGAATATTCCAGAAGTAAACAATTCATAAAGTGTTCAGTTGTACACTACTGCATATCATGATAAAGCCTACTGTGGAAGTTTGAATTAAAATGGCCCCCATAGGCCCATAGGAAGTGGCGCTATTAGGAAGAGTGGCCTTGTTGGAGGAAGTGAGTGTGTCTCAGTTCTTCTCCTGCTATCTGCTGATCCAGATGTAGAATTCTCAGATCCTTCTCCAGCACCATGTCTGCCTGCACACTGCCATATCTGGCCAAAACAATAATGGACTAAACCTCTGAAACTGTAAGCCAGCCCCAATTAAATATTTTCCTTTAGAAGAGTTGCCTTGGTCATGGTGTCTCTTCACAGCAATAAAACCCAAACTAAAACATCTACCATGATGAAACCCCACAATCCCACTGAGTACATGAATCATCTGTGTGTCTAGTACATCCAAACCATACACACTACCTGCCCACGGATTACACGGTTGGTTATCACATCCGTCATTGTAGACATCCATGCTCATATTCACATAACTCTAGTTTACTTAGCAGTGGTTCCAAAGAACAAAGGAAATGATGTTGATAATTTGGATATGGCAAAGAGAAGCCACAAAGTATTTCCTTTAAGTAAAAAAGACAAATTCTAAACTTATTGAGAAAAGAAAAAATTTCTATGTTGAGGTTACTAAAATTTATAATACAGTAAAATACTTTGAGAATATATATATTGATATTTTTATTATAGTGTACTACTGTTTTTAATTTTATTACTGTTTTTTCATGGGGGCTTGGTTTTTCAAAACAGAGTTTCTTTGTAGCTCTGGCTGTCCTGGAACTCACTCTGTAAACCAGGCTGGCCTCAAACTCAGAGATCTGCCTGTCTCTGACTCCTGAGGGCTGGGATTAAAGGTGTGCACCACCATGCCGAGCTATTGTTGAACTCTTTTTTTTTTTTTTTTTGGTTTTTCGAGACAGGGTTTCTCTGTGTATCCTTGACTGACCTGGACTCACTTTGTAGGTCAGGCTGGCCTTGAACTCACAGAGATCCACCTGCCTCTGCCTCCCGAGTGAGTGCTGGAATTAAAGGATTGCACCACCACACCCAACAATTACAGCCAGCTGTGAGCTGCCATGTGAGTGCTGGGATTTGAACCCGGGTCCTTTGGAAAAGCAGTCAGTGCTCTTAACCGCTGAGCCATCTCTCCAGCCCCTATTGTTGAACTCTTAATGTGCCTAATTTGTAAATTAAACTTTATCACAGATACAAGTACAGAAAAATTATATCATGTCCAGAGTTTCAGAAATCCACTGAGAATATGGCAGATAAGGAACTGGCAAAATGCCAGGCAAGGAGGCACATGCCTTTAATCCCAGCACTTAAAAGGCAGGTGGATCTCTGAGTCTGAGGCTAGCCTGGCCTACATAGAGAGTTTAAAGACATCCAGAGTGACATAATAGTGAAACCCTGTCTCAAAAATGATAGAGACAGACAGACAGGGTGATAGTAACTATAGTTACTAGAATAACACCATCAGGCTAGTTACAGGTTTACAGCCTTATCCTATGTACTACGGTGAACACAGAAGGAAGAGGGGTGGTGACCTCATAGCACTCAGGCATCTCATGACGAAAAATGTAACGAGCAAATCAGAAACATGTAGATTATAAGAGAAAGGTCAGTAACTAAGTGATTGTGCAGACAAACACTGCATGTACTTAACAGAGCCTGCTAAACACACAAGTACATGTTCCCTTCATAGCTGAAGCTTTTCTGAAAGCATGCAGTGGGAGATTAGTGCTCCAGGTGAGGCCACCACACAAGCAAAGACACCTAGAAGGAACAGACAATGAGCACGGATAAACTGAAACCAAAACTAGCTTGGGGAATGCTAATAGTGAGGACGGAGAAAGATTTGGGCAGACTGGAAACTTTTGTAGGGATCCTTTGTCAGATTAAGAGCATTAGTGAGAAAAGCCCAAATACCAGACTCTGTGCTAAATGACAGACTTCTGCAGAGGGCTCAGTGGGCAGAGCACAGGCCTCGCCTGCGATTCCCAGCAGGCACTGCACACACCAGGGTGCTCACACAACACAGACTCTCAGTCAAAGACCCATGCGTCTCATGGAAATCTAATCACCCGAGCTGGGAGACACAAGGCCTGATGTGGCTCCAGGTGTGCTGCAG
Source organism: Lophiomys imhausi (assembly GCA_907164525.1). Classification (NCBI taxonomy): domain Eukaryota; kingdom Metazoa; phylum Chordata; class Mammalia; order Rodentia; family Muridae; genus Lophiomys; species Lophiomys imhausi. The sequence continues at coordinate 2,158,093 of CAJQZJ010032812.1, forward strand.
AAGACAGCTACAGATCTCATTACGCTCTATGTGACACAGAGAACCTAAATTGAATACAATGACATCGAACTTACTACCTATTTAATAACAGGTGGCCAAAACAGTGCTTTCCAACCATTTTACCCAACGGTCTTTTACTTTCTATGAACTAGAAAGAAAATGCTCTCTGTTACTATCACTTTAAATTTTTTAATTATATGTATTTTTTTACTTATGTGAATATCAAGGGGATGCATGCACTCACATAGGCACCACTATGTGCCAGGCCAGTTCCCCCTTTTTTAACATCAGAGATTCTACCAGTATCAAATGTCAAAAGTATTATCTTTCAAAAGAGCTGAATAAAATTCATTTGACTCCAGAGTATGTGAAGGCAAAGAGGAAGAACTTCGAAGCGCTCACAGAGATTGTTCCATGGAGTCACTGTGGAAACAGCCTTTCTGAGAATTCCTGTGCTAAAGGCAAAATAGAGCAAAAGCCAGGTTAAAGGTCACCTGGTCACTTAGAACTTCACCACGGAGTATTTCAACAGACCAAGGAATGATGTGAGTTTCATGTTCTCAGAAAGATAGCTCAAGACTCTCTCATAAGAAAATCTTCAGCCCCCTCAAAACTTTGTAAGTTAAATGAATTATATGCCTTACATAGAAAAAGAGTAATTTGGAAAGAAATGATACCATTCACTCCTTCTACACATGCATGATTTCATCTCTCACTCTCAAGCAATCACTTTTTGAGAAACTTGTTTGGTCAGGGCTCCAATGTTATAGGCCCAGAGATCTGGGTGAATTTTTCTGCAGGCAGCAATGACAGAAGATTGGTAGCCCTTACATATCTGGAAGACTCCTCTCGGTTCTGGTCATTCATGTGATCAGGAACAATCCGAGTGGCCAGTGGTCCCTCTGCAAAAGGCTTCGGTAGCTGACCTCTGAACTCTGATGGAATGAACTGAAGTTGCCAACTGTCAGAAACACAAATGAGAAGAATGAAAAAACACAAGGCGGTCATATTGCTAAACAGAGTTGAAACAAGCAACCCTTCACCCCAAATCACGAGGAAAACATTTCACTTGAAGAAAACATGATCTCTGCTAGAACTTCAGTCAGGGAGCAGAGGCAGAGGTCAAAAGTCAGCCTGAAGCCATCAAGAAATTTATAACTAAAGGTCTCTCGGTCCCTTTACTCAAGTCTCAGTTTCAACACTTGCAAGCAGATGGCCAAACACAGAACTAGAAGAGTATCCGAATGTCACTAACTCCCACCAATCAGAAACACTAGTCAGAAAAAATAAAGCTGACTCGGGTGCACAAAAAAAAGGTAATGGCGCACATCTAAGGAAGCACTAGAATACTACTTCCATCTGAATAATCCTCAAAAGGACTCCAGCCTTGAAACTACCTCAAATACAAAAGGCAAAGGCCAAGGGCAACATTAAGTTTCACCTTAATCCTTAATGACTGACACAAAAATCTTCATTATGTCAAAACAAAAACTATCTTACTAGGTGAGGAGCTGCTGCAATCAGCAACATCACTTATCTTAGCCACACTTCTTTCTCACCTAAAATGGACCAAATAGGAAAACCACAGAAGTCCAGAGTTGTATATTGTCACATCTAGCAAAGGATGCTGGTATATCTTAATCACAGCTCTCCCCACTGCCTATAATAGTCAGTATGGAAATTTACTGCTGAATGGGAAAACTCCTTTCTAGATCCACTCTCCTTGTTAGGGTCTCTAAGCCCTGTAAGGAGGGGCTGAATGTCAACTGCAGAGTGATAAATGTGCCCTCAAGAAGAGGGGCCTGGATAAAGTGCCTGCTGTGCAAGCCTGAGGACTTGAATTTGGATCTCCAACACCCATATAAAATCTGGGTATGGCAGCACACTCTAACCCCAGCACAGCAGACAGGAGTTACAGGGCAACTCTGGAGGGCTAGTTAGTCGAAACTCTGAGTTCTGGGTACATCAAAGAGAAAGTACCTGTCTCAAAACATAAGATGGAGCTAGGCATGGTGGTGCATAGCTTCAATCCAGGACTTGGAGGCAGAGGCAGGTCGCTCTCTGTGAGCAGAGACTGACCTGACCTGTGTAGCAAGTTTCAGGCCAGCCAGGGATACACAGTGAGACCCTGTCTCAAAAGCAAAACCAAATAAACCAGAAAAGCAAGAGCAATAGAAGATGATACATGAAATCAACTCCTGGCCTCACACATGAACATGCAAGAGTATCTGTGTACACACACACACACACACACACGCACACAAACACAGGTTACTAGCAAAAGCCTAGGGACAAACTACTCTCACAAGTCCTTAGATGCCTGTGACTAGAAGTGTAAAGCACACATCTAGCCAGCCAGACTAACCTAATTAGAATATCCTGGGTCATGAAAGACCCCATCTCAAAAACCAGGGTGGACATGCCTAAGGAATGACACCCAAAGCTGACCTCTGGCCTCCACACCCACACTTACACATGGGCACATGTGCCCCATACACACCTCCAAAGAAAAAAAATTTAAATCCCCCCCAAAACAAATAAACCCTAAACACAATCTTCCATAGAATTGCTACCTTTTGATGTAAATGGCCGGGAAGCGTGGCTGAAGAGATGGCTCAGAAGTTCAGAGCATTTGCTGTTCCTGCAGAGAGCCTGAGTCAATTCCCAGCACATGAAAGCTAACAACTACCTTTAACTGATGCTCTCCTCTGGATTTCTTGGGTACCAGGCATGCATGTAGTACACATATGTACATATGTACTACACATATGTACATGCAAGCAAAACAATCATGCACATAAAAAAACAAATAAATCTGTAGAACTAAATAAGTAAATAAAATGCTGACATGTGGGGATGGACGATGGTGAGTGGGTAGGGGTGCTTGCAGTGCAAGCCTGAGGGCCGGAGCTCAGATGCCGGCACACACGCTAACACACCAGGTGCCCAATGCAGGGTGTAACCCAGCACTGAGGCAGGCAGAGACAGGAGGAGACCAACTGCTGACTTCTAGCCTAGCTGGAGAAAAAAAAAAGAGAGAGAAAGCAAGTTCCAGGTTCAGAGAGAGACTCTGCCTCAAAGGACCAGGCAGAGAATGATAGAGGACACTCTATGACCACCTCTAACTTTTTGAGCGCACACACACATGCACGCACAAACGCACACACATATATACCTGCCACACATACACAAATACTACAAATTAAAGGACAACTTACTTATCAGGCAGAAGGAAGCTGCTGGGAAATCGATACCATTCTTTTCCTACACAAACGTTCACAGGCCTGCCTTCTGGGACAGTGTGGAGGGTTGGGTCTGTGGCAATTCGGTAAAATTCTGGATACAAATCAAGGGGCCCATGATATCCTAAAAGGGAGAAGAGTTCATAAAAGGCAAAGATAAGGTTCTTTCATGTTAACACCCCACTATAATCTACATGAAATTTAAAGAGTATGAAGGCTCACAGCAGCTCAGGGGGAACTGCTCTACCAGCTCAGATGTTTCTTAGGTGGGACAACCACCACAGTGGAGGCTTTATTTTGCCAAATGTAACTTGTTTTCTTATTATTTCTATACTGTTTTATCCTCTAAACTTTCTATTCTTCAGACATATTTTACTATTATGACCCCAACAATGATTATTAGGAAATAGGTAACCAAGAGAACTTAGTTCCAATTTTTCATAACATATTTAGGCTTCATTACATTAGCAGCAGCCATTTAAAAGGAGTGGAAAGAGGCTGGAGGCACGGATCAGCAGTAAAAAGGACTGGCTGCTCTTCCAGAGGTCCCAGGTTCAAGTCCCAGGACCCACATGCAGCTCACACCTGTCTGTAATTCTGTTCCAGGGGATCCAGTGCCCTCTGCTGGCCACCACAGACATCAGGCACCCATGTGGTACCTATAAATTCAAACAAAATACCTATACACATAAAAAAAATTTTTTAACTGAAAAAAGGGGGGTAAATCAATGCTATTTGAGGGAAAAATGTGTTGTGACATGAAAAGAAATAGCAATCTCCTTTTTCAGTCTTGAGACATGGAGGTCACATCCACGCATTATCAAGTCCACATGCGTTCCCTTGGGGAAGTCAGCATAAGCCAACTACATGCCACAGGTAAACCCTAAGGTAAAGTTCTTTGTGAGTATGGGTTAAGACACTCCCAGCACATCTACCTCTGAACAGAGCCACAGAGCGAGAAAATGACAAGAGCCCAAACAGGAAGACTGTTCCTAATGCCAGCCAGCTGGACGTCACAGTGTAATGCTCCAGGCGATATCGTTGAAACACAAAGTGGTAACATTTCTAGAAGGAAAGGCAACCGTATTGATAAGGAAGATACATAGCATCACAGAAACAATAAACATAACACACAACACAGAAGCCTTTGGGAGGCAGAAGCAGAACAAAAAGTGAGGGAGGGTCTGGGCATTTGCAAATATTTGGTATGGAGCCCATTTCAAATTCGAAAAACCAGTTCCTCTAGCACTGTCCTCAGGTCAGCCCAGCCTGCCAACTTGCCAGCTATGAACTCTAGTGTCAGAGAAAAATGATGTTCATGTTTTTGTTGGTGCATAAAGTTTTAATTTTTTTTTCTTTTTGGCTTTTCAAGACAGGTTGTTACTGTATAGCTCATTGTAGATTCCAAACCTCCTGCTTCTGCCTGTCAAGTGTAGGATTATTGAAGAGTCCAATACCTAGCATGTAATGACTTACTTTAAAATATCTAAATAAAATCACTATTTTAAATATGTCAATACTGACATATGACAAAGATTTAAAATTATATATATAAACACTTACTATAATCAAAATAAACTTGATATATGTGATATGCAAAAGTGCTGTTTCTTGATAAAAGAGTAAATATTTTTAGCATTTTTTAAATTATTTCACATGAAGTTACATTTTTATAAAGTTATCTTTTAAAACTATGGACCTGGTGGCACACACTATTAATCCCAGAACTAGGGAAATAGAGGCAGATGGATCTCTGTGAATTCAAAGCCAGTCTAGTCTACATACTGAGTTCCAGGTCAGCCAGGCCTACACAGTGAGACCCCCATCTCAAAAGAAAAAATGTATATACACATGTTATGCATACAAATATATGTGTTTACTATATAGTATCACCCTAACATACACAAACTCTACACCTTATGCCAAGTGAAAAAGGCAACCCATAAAAGAACACATATTTTAAGATTTCATATACATGGGATACACAGACTAGACAAATTTGTATACAAAGGAAATTAGTGATAGTGTACTGAGGAAATGCGTATACCATGACAAAGGGTGGGGGAATAGGAAGGGGCATAGGGCTTTTGAGATGATAAAATCTCCTAAACTGGCAGCTGTATACATCTGTAAATATGATAAAGCCACTAAGATATACACTTGGACCCCCTTGGCAATGGGCAAAGGGACTTTTGTGGTGGTGGTGTCCTTATATCAGTCAGGGGAAGAGCCTTTGTTCATCCCAGCTTGATGCCTGACTTGGCAGTCGAAGCGGTTTCATGCTGAGGACACATAAAAACTAAATCATATCCAGGCAGCACCATGAGGGAGGAGGAAGACAGACAGAGACCTGTCCTGCACACAGCAGAAGGCACAGGCGGGCCACAGACACCTGCTTGCAGCTATGCCCCACAGTGCAGACAGAGGTGGTCACCCAGGGGCCCACCAACCATGTGGCCAGCTTGCAGCGGGAGCCACCACAATGTGAGAGTACGCAGTGGTCAGATGGGAGAGGAAGAGAAGTGGAGCAGCTTGAGTGTTATGAAGAGAGATAGAACTGCAGACTTGAGGGGAGAGGAGTGGCCTGTTGGGAGTGGCCAGCACTACCACCTGGAGCCATGGTGAGGTCTCAGCCTGAACTGCAGTTGAGGCCATGCCTGAGTCCATGGCTATGCAGTAGCAAGAGTCAGTGCCAATGTCCATGGTTCATATTCTCACTAGAGAACATGGGAACATCCCTTTTTGGGGCAACCACCAGGGATCACATGGGTGACCAGGGGCTGTGCAGCTGGCTCCACCCCTCACTGGCTGCAGTGCTCTGGAAAGCTGGCCCCACCTCTCACCTGTAGCAGCACTGGGGGCTGTGGGGTGGGGGGCTGGGGTGGGAGTTGTGCCTCGCCCAGGCACCACAGTGGAGCTGGCCCTGGTGAGCATGAATGAGAATGGGAAAGCTGATTCTAGCAGTGGGAAAAGCTGCCCATGAGCTCGGGAGAGCTATCCCTGCAGCTCACCAGCTGCAGCACTCAGGAGAGGTGGCCCTATTTCTTGCTTAGACAACACAGCAGAGCTCACCCTGGTGGTGGGGGTGCAGGTGTGCCAGCCAGAGGGCATGAGAGCAGGAGAGCTGATCCTGACACCTGCCATTGGCAGCATTGGGTGGCCTAGTCAGAGCAGCATTGGAGAGCTCACTCTGGTAGGGTAGATAAAAGAATGCCAGAAGGCTGACCAGTTCAGCCATCACCTAGGCCCAAATCCAGGGCTCTGAATTGGCCCATCCCAAAATCTGTATCATCTGTGAACAGTTGAGATGCATAAAAGGGCCAATCCTGATGATCCAAAGCTCCAAGATCTCCATGACACAGAGCAACAACAGGATAACCAGGGGTAGTCCTGGTGAGGATCCAATATGGACAGCATCATAGAAGCCAGAGATCTCAAACTAGACCAATGATTACTCATTACAACCAACATTTGCAAGTGAAGATGTGCGGACAAAGGGACATACTGTGGGACACACCATGACACTCTACAGCTTCCATGATGAGATGTTTTTCTATGCTTTGTTTTTTTTTTTGTTTTGTTTTTTGTTTTTTGCTTATTTGCTTGTTTGTGTGTGTTTTATTTTGTGAGGGGAGGTTGCAGGAGTGAAGGGCAGATATGAGGGACAGGTAGATGAGCAGGACTGGGGTGCATGATGATGTGGAACTCACAAAGAATCAATAAAAACTTTTTACAAAGATACACTTGGGAAAGCTGAACTCATTGTTGAATTTTCACTTACTAATTCTGTTAAAAACAAAAACCTATCATCTTATTTTTTTTTCTCTCCCTGAGAAATGCAAATGGTAGCAAGAGAAGAGTTCTAAACTGCTGAGGTCATAAACACACAGCTAATCTAACAAATGTAAGATTAACTGCTAGAGAACTGATGTGGATCTGGCTTTAAATCAGGATTATACACTGTCCCATATTGCTAATTGTCTGTTATAATTGCAAAGTCCTAGCTATGTGTGACTCTGATCTAATAGTTAAAGAACACATATTCTGTGTAGTCTGCCCCAGTGGCACCATATGTAGTGGGTCATATGATAAGTTCAAATGTATTAGTAAATGGGTCCTGTTGCCAGGAGACAAGTGAAGGGCAAATGGAGTGAACTATGTCCTCATCAACACCAACGCCTTCAGTCTGTCCTGCAGCAGGCTTTATGTTGTGGATACAGGCACTCTGCTGTTTGTCTTTAAGGGCTTCTGTTGTTGCTGCTGTTGAGTGAGACAGGGTTGCATTGAACAGGCCTGGCTGGCCTAGAGCCCAGGCTGGCTTATGACTCTCGGACATTCCCCTGCCCTTCAAGTTTGATGAGTAACTGTGGGACAAGTGAAAGCAAATGGGGCAGGCAGACCCTGCCCCGGAACTCACCTGAAGTGCAGAGAGAGAGACGGCGCCGCAGAGACATACAAGTGGGTAGACTGGGAAAAGAAACCGCTCCTCTTTGTGAGGCTGGATGAAGAAAATTATAAACCAGATATACATTGGTGCCAAGGTAAGCCAATACGGGTGTCCTAAATTCTGAACTGCAAGACAGAAAAATATTCCCCTGTCATCACATGAGAACAAAACTATGTATTTAGTTTCTTTTTTTTAATTTAAATTTGATACTATGTCCTAGGACATCCCATAAATGTTGCAGCTTAGGAATTTACCCTCATTCTAACATAATGAAGGAACAAGCTCCTTGAGTTCTTCCAAGAGATCTAAAGCTTAGAGGGAGGTACAATATGCTAGATTTGGTTAAAACACAAGGGAAAGTATGGTTAATGGATAACAGAGCTTAATAAATTCTAGTTGGGTAAAAATAAAAAGCACGTTCTCTGCAATATATCCTGCCACTAAAGACTCCTCAAATTAGTCAAATTCACTTTCTAAGTAATCCTTTATCCACACCAGTGCATTTGTTAAGATAGTCACAGATAAAAAGGGAAAAAAGGTTCAGCTCTCGAATCCTTTTCAACAAGCCCTAATCCAGTCTCCTACATTTTGTTTTATTGTCCAAACTGACTTCAAATGCCTCATTCTCTGGAGTGCTAGGATTACTGGAGTGTTACTCTGTTCTATGACAGTGTTCCAAAGTAAACATAAAAATACTCTAAAAGGAAGTTTCCTGTTACATTTTCTCTGTAATCTACTATCACAAAATTAGAACCAACATGTACTTAGAGAATCTGAAAGGAGGGGGAGAGAGAGAGAGAGAGAGAGAAAGAGAAAGAGGGTGAGAGGGAGGGGGAAGGAAGGGAGAGAGGAAGGAAGGAAGGAAGGAAGGAGGGAGGGAGGGAGGGAGGGAGGGAGGGAGGGAGGGGTTGAGAACACTGAGACCCAAGCACTTCCTGGCATTAGAACAAGAGCACAGAAAAAAAAGGCAGTCCAATTGGGTCTGAATTACTGACAATGAGAGGGGCATACAAATGCTGGCAAAAGGTGGACAGACAGCACCCCCTGGTGTTCATTATGTCTACAGTATGACGGGAAAGAGCCCTCCCAGCTGTCCAGTTTAGTTCGCTAGACCATTTGTGTAATTACAGAACTCTTTGGAAATAAACAGTCCTGACCTTAGGTCAGTGAGAAGGCTCAGTGGGTAATAAGATTTGCATTATTATATAAACTTGACAACCTAAGTTCAATCCCCAGATTCTACAATGGAAAGAGAACTGCATCCCACAAGTTGTCCTGACCTCCACATGTGTGCTAGACGAGATATATCCTCCTCTCCCTCTCTCTTACACACCATCCCTCCCCTCCTCTTCTCTCCATTCCCACAAATTATTTTCTCAATCTTCTTAAGTGAGTGGAGATCCCCTCACTGTCTAGACAGCAAGTGCTTTATAAACCATTAAGAAAAGCATGCAAATCCAACTGAGATGTCTCAAGAATTTCTGCTCAAAACTGTCTTCCATAATGCAGACACCAGATACTCAACTCCACCGCTTGAGAAAACAGCAGCTGTAAAACTCAGGGTCAGAGCAAGTAACATGAGTCCCCCCCCAGCAGGGGACCCCCAGGAGCATCAGCTCTCTGCCAAGTGCAAACCAGCTGCATCAGTCCCAGCTTCAGAACGCTTGCCTGCAGCACCGATCACTGTCCACAATCACCTGAGACTATTCTACAAGGGGAATGGTTCAAACAGGCTGCTCTCCCGAACTTCTTCCAAATGTCTCTCCTTCCCTAGTGAGGGCATAAACACAACGACTTCCTTCCTTTAAGTCATGGCTCTCAACCTTCCTAATGCTGTGAAGCCTTTAATACAGTTCCTTATGCTGTGGTGACCCCAAACTGAAAAATTATTTCATTGCTACTTCAAAACTGCAATTTTGCTACTGTTATAAATCTTAATGTAAATATCTAATATGTAGGATATCTGATATGCAATCTCCAAAGGGGCTGCAACCCACAGGTTGAGAACCACTGTCTAAGAGGACACAGAGCTCCATCTTGTTTAATTCAAACAATTAACCAAACCTTAGCATGGGGTCAAATAGTCTACACATACAGACTGAAATCTCAGTTATTTGATCATTCCCGTAGGGAGAAAATGGAGACTAAACTAAACAGATCTTCCATTGCTATTTAAACTGCCACTTGTTTTCTCCCCCCAAACCTACCATATCTCCGGGCACTCACCATGGAACCTCTGCAGCAGGTACTCCATAAGAAAAGTCAATGGCAAGACCAGAAGAGCCAAGGCAAAGGCGATGTTGAAATTCAGAAATCCATTGATCAAATAGAAATACCAGGGTTCTGTACCTGGGGAGACAGGCAGGAGTCATTAGTGACACCTTCGGCGCCTTCTACAGAACTTGACTCTCAGTCTTTTCTGCTCAAGTGACACTGACAATCCAGCACTCACCTGAATGAAACCACAAGATGATGCTTTCTTCAGTGCTCAGCCACACACAGGAAGCCAAGGGCTGGTTAACACACTGTGGACTGGAGTGACTGGGTCCTAATGATTTTACTTTATTCCCATCAATAGGAATTTAGTCCATCTTCCTTCTACCACAGAGGGTGCAGAGCTCCTCTCCTCTACCGGATGCAGTAATGTGAGCCACTGCATGGGCTCAGCCCTCACCAGGCCCTGGTCCTGCAAGAGCTTTCACAGCAGCCTGCAGACGAAACTCATTTCTGTTCTTGATTACCCCATCTCAAGTATTCTGTTACAGCAGCACCAACAAATTCACAGACGTTTACTGTACCTACTCACCAACACCATGCCCACATGGGACAAACGCTTTCTCTAATGATAGTAGCTTACGAGCACAGAGCCACATGAAGCTTAAAAAAAAAATCATAAAGCATCATCTGAGTTCAGCTAGGGTTTCAACATTCTGCAGACCGAGTGATCAAAACCAACAGATAAACTTGCTTGGAGCTATGCAGCCCCTTGAAATGCTCAATTCCTATTTTATTGTCACACACATAGAGCACTATGTGTTTCATAAGAGGCAATACCTCAGGGATAGGAATATAGTTGAGAGGCAGGGTACTTGCCTAGTATGCATGAAACCCTGGGGTCAGTCCTCAGTAGAGCCAGATACATATACACATGTGTGTGTGCAGGTGCCCATAAGAGCCAAAAGAAGGGCATCAAGATCCCCTAAAGCAGCAGTTTTCAACCATGGGGTCCAATGAATGACCCTTTCACTGGAGTCAAATATCAGACATTCTCCATACCAGATATTTACATTATAATTCATAACAGTAGCATAATTATAGTTATAAAGTAGTAACAAAAATAATTTTATGGTTGAGAGTCACCATAACATAAACTGTACTGAAGGTTTGCAGCATTAGGCAGGTTGAGAACAACTGCCTTAGAACTGTAGATACATGTGGTTATAAGCTGCCTGACAAGGTACTGGGAACCAAACTTAGGTCCTTTACAAGGGCAGCAGACACTGTTAACCACTGAGCCATCTCTCCAGCCTCCCCAGTTCCACACACACCCTCACCCCCGACAGATCATGATCAGAGACCCAGGTCTTGCTCAGGACTCAGGATTCAGAATGAAGCAAAATGGCTGAAACCAAGTCTCATTCACACTAGTTTATATTCTGCAACTCAAAATCCTTAAACCTGAATGGTAAGAAATAGCCCCCTCCTGCACAGTCAGCCCTTTTCTCATCTGCTCTTCCTTCTGTGATTACTTCAATCAGGCTGAATGACACATGCGGGTTTTAATCAGTGTTTGTTATGACATACGCCTTGCACCATAGCAATTTCCTGCAATCAGTATTGCTTAAAAGGGTAATCAGGAGGCAGAGGAACAGTCAGAAAATTTTGTAGCCTGCACAGAAAAATAAGGTCAGAAACTAAAAAGCATAATGCTAGAGACACTTAAAGGAGTAAGGGCTTCCTGAGGAAGGGTCCAAGTTCAATTGTGTGCCACCTCTGGGGAAAGTTCATTCCTGCTCAAAGACAACTACACCATTAGGAACAGAAGTCCTGTGTGAAACAGTTCATTTGAGACATTTTTAGTCTTTCATTTCGTTCCCCATTAATCTGAGTTGTATAAAACCTCTGGATGGTTAGATAATGATAGAAAATGTCTTCTCTGGGTTTAATTAGTAATAGCATACACTCTAAGCTGTATCCTTTAGGATCCAGCTTCCTGAGAGGTAAACCTTCTCACCAGTCTCTGCAGCAATGTGGAGACAGGGCAACCTTTGACTCACTGTATTTCTTAACAAACACCTAGAAACGTGGGTCTGTGGAGAAAAGAGAATAGCCAGAGAAAATGGGGACCTTCTCTGTGCAGCCATGACGGATGCTAAGCGTCGTTGGAGGCAGCTGCAGCCTTCTCTCTGATACTTGCTAACAGAGACTCTCTTGGTGAGCAGCACTCCCATTTCAAGCAACTGTCTCTACCACAGCTTTTTCATTACACTGCACTTCCTGTGTGATCTTGGTGAGCTCATAAATCAAGTTCTCAGCTTGTCTGTGCACGTTTCCTAATAGACGTACTTCCCTGGAGGATGGAGCAAGCACTGGGGAAAAAGCCAAGACTGAAGAAAGGTCAAGTGACTAAAGGGGGGAAAAAGGCAAAAAGGAGCAGACAAGAATGAATTCTGCTAAGCGGTGTCCTCCCATACTTGACGGCATGCACACCCTACAGGAGTAGCAGCTTCTGTCTCAGATGTTAGCATGCTGATGCTCAAAAGGCTAGCTCCAAGTTAACAACACAGGAAAAACACACTTCAGGTTGGCAAGCTGAGCATTCCTGGAACACAAGAAGAATATGCATCAGGGCCACTGCAGGGGATGACTTGCCAGTCTCCCTCTGTAGGGAAAGTACCTCGATTCCTTTCACTCAAATGAGCTAAGGGGGCCTTCAAAGAGACTAAAAGAAGAAATAATGTTTATTGGCCCATAGACTGAATGATGGGGAACTTTTTTTTTAAAGGCCTGTAATTTTATAGAACTGTGGGGCCTAAATAATAGATCTTCTTACAAATGTCACATTGGCACCAAGAGGCCAAGGTAACCAAGAGCAGAGGTTCCAAAACAACACTGCCTGTCAGTCAACTCTAAGCAGGCCACATCAAAACCCCATGAAGCATCACCCTTAGGCTTAAGAATGGCAAATGGTGGAATTTCTAACAAAGGTACTCACTTGCCTCAACTTCTGAAACATCCTCTCCACCAACAGGAATGAAACACATCTATAGTCTATGGGACCCTGACCAAAGCTGCAAAGCGCAGGTCTGAGAAAACCCATTGTTCTCCTTTTGGACCCTCCTCCTGTCCACCTGCTTCTCTTGAGGAAGTAGCACCATCCACTCAGCAAGGAGCAGTATCCGAGAACTTGAAATCCTACCAGAGGCAAAAATTCAGTGCCAAGACCAACCGCTTTCTTTGCTGCTGTGTTAAATTTTCTGATCTGACCTCTGACTCACAGAGACGCTCTGTCCATGACTATGCAGTTTCAATCCACACTACTCTGTACTTCCTAGATGCAAGGTCTTAATCCTTTCTTGTTTCCTTTTCAACCAACCTCTTCCTTTCTCCACGAGGACTTGGCACAATGCTCTCATGTGAAGCACAATGTCAGTGCTGAGTGTGTCATTCCATCATCCAAACTGGCCGGAGGTCCTGACCATCTATCAGCCAAAATTCGGAGAACTTCAAAAGCACAACTTCTCAGCCATTCTTTAAGTTGGACATTATTTTCTACATCTTGCAACTCATATTCTAAGATTCGTTTTATTTTACATGTATGAGTACTTTACCTACAGGTAGGTCTGTACACACGTGCATGCCTGGTGCCTGTGAAGGCCAACAGAAGGCATCAGACCTCCTGGAACTGGACTTAACAGTTGTGAACCACCATGTGTCCTGGGAGTCGAATGTGCAAGGGCAGCCAGTGCTCTTAAATGCTGAGCCATTTTTCTAGTGCCATGCTCCTTCTTTTTTCAAGCTTATTCTGTAGCCTCAATGACCAAACCCCAGAGTTTTATGAAGGGTACTGTCAGTGGAGAAAGAAACACAATCTTACAGGAGTCAGAGACCCATTTCTGCAGCGTTCTTAACCATTAGCATGTTTCTCACTATCTCAATTTCAGTTTGCTTATCAGGAAATGAAGATAAAAGATACCTAGCTCAGAATTTTTCTCACAAGAAAACTACAATACATATAAAATTTCTGCCAGGTAATAGCTAATTCAGTAAGCCTAAGACATCAAATTAACACCTGCACAGGAGGATGGTCTCTCCATTGGCTGTAAAAGAAAGGAGCCACCTCAGGTCTGAAATATATGCTATTTAGGGCTGGAGAGATAGCTCAGTGGCTAGGAGCACTTGCTGCTCTTCCAGAGGACCAGAGTTCAATTCCCAGCACCCACATCAGGTTGCTTACAAATGTCTGTAACTCCAGTTCCAGGGGATTTGCTGCTCACTTCTGGACTCCATGGGGACCAGGCACTCATTTGGTGCACAGACATACTTCCAAGCAAAACACTTACACACACAAAATAAAATTAAAAATTTTTAAATGCTATTTAAGTCAACAAACTATAGGAGACCCCTTTGATACCAGAAACAATAAAGAGGCCACTTCAATGCTCACAATCTAACAGAGTGACCAGAGTCATCTTGACCACAACTGAAATGTTTAAAGGTAAAATTCAACCTCTGCTGTAAAAACATTGTTTTTAAACCTTAAAAAAAAAAAAAGGAGGGCTCCTGTTCCTCCTTCCATGCTCCACTCCAGATTCACACTGATCCAGACTCCAACAGAGGGACTTGTCCCTGTGGCCATCTGCCTGTCTCCCACACAGCAATCTACTGTATTATACTTATACAGTGTTGGGTGCCTTATAAAACATCAAGTTTTATGAGATGAGAGCCAAGTGCTCAGAGGTAATTCATTCAGTGTTTCTCTAACTGAAGACTACTCACTGACCCAAAGAGGGTAAACAGGCTTGTTGTGTTCTTACTCATGGAAACCAACTATAAAGTACATGCAAAAAAAAAAAAAACCAAACAAACAAACAAAAAAAATCACCACAATGAACTTTTAATTTTCAGGTAAACTGAGTGCCTACTATAGCTAATGAGGCACTTCAAACAGGAAACTCTTGTAAAATAGCAAAAAGAATGCAAAATGGTGTCAAACCTTAACATGGAAGAGAGTTCCCATGGCAAGAGGCACACTGCCTCCCTGGTGACTTCACAGCATGAAGGCTCCCACAATAGCTGGTCCTAATACTGAAGCAACGGAGAGTCAGCAAGTATTTTAAAGTCATTTACATGTATTATTATTTGGTATCAAGAAAATCCCAAGTCAGCACTCTATCAGGTCCAACCAGAGCCCTACACAGCAATGAGGGCCCTGACTGGTGCTCTAGAGATCAGTCATTCATTCTTTCCTGACAACCACTTACTATAAACCTGTAATGTTTGAGAAGTCCCAACCTAAAGCTAAGACAGAAGCATTCTCTCTGCAAGAGGCATGCTGAAGCAAGACAGTGGTAACACTCTTAAAGAATAGAAACCTTTTTAAAGAACTGTCGGCAGCTGTGGAGGCTAGAGGGTCATGAGTCTGAGGCCTCTAGGCTACAGAGCAAGTTCCAGGAAAAAAAAAAAAATTCCGTCTCAAAAACAAAACAAAACTCAAATTCAAATTCTAGTCAGAGTAGAATCTGTGTTCTTGGGATACTTCTATCAAGGAATCCCTAAGGATGGCTACCCACAGTACTACCCAATAGCTTTTATGGCCGCTGAGACAATCCCTGCAAAGCTTCTGCCACTCTCGGAGACTAGCCAGTACTCTACACCCAAAATAGCAAAACTGAATTGAGTGAAATTAAAACAGGTTTACAAAATGGCACAAAACCTTAGGACTCAGCCGGGCGGTGGTGGCGCACGCCTTTAATCCCAGCACTTGGGAGGCAGAGGCAGGCGGATCTTTGCGAGTTCAAGGCCAGCCTGGTCTACAAAGTGAGTCCAGCACAGCCAGGGCTACACAGAGAAACCTTGTCTCGAAAAACTAAAAAAAAAAAAAAAAAAAAAAACAAAACCTTAGGACTCTCTCTACTCAACCAAACACTGGGTGAAATGAACAGGAGATGCTGACCTCCAGGAAGGACTGGATACAGCTCTCCTATGTCCCCAAACCTCCCACAGGGCCTTTGACCAAGCCTACTAAACAGGAACATCAAGTCTTCTCTACTTGCCCTACTAGCCTGATTTTTTATAGAGCTATCTAAAGGGCTACAAAAACTGCACCACTTTCACATTTTCTCACAAAAGTTTTATAAGCAGCCAACACACAATGACCATTTATGAAAATGGAGAAACTAGTTTTTCAAAATTAAATGAATTAATATATTCACCTATAAAAAATGAATATATTTCCAGTTGAGTACATGTAAATCGATTTTCACCATACAGTCTGGACTGATTGGAGTCAAATGAAATCTTGTAAATAATCCAAAATAAGGAGCAATTGAAACCATGCAAACCTTCCCTAGTTGAAGGGGACATCTAGAGGTTCCAAAGCAAGCTACTGGGTCAACTGGCAACACCACCAAGCAAACACAAAGAATGCTCTGGCCGGGCGTGGGCGCACGCCTCTGACCCCAGCACCCAGGAGGCTCTGGCCGGGCGTGGGGGCGCACGCCTTTGACTCCAGCACCCGGGAGGCGGAGGCAGGCGGATCTCTGTGACTTCAAGGGCAGCCTGGTCTACAAAGCGAGTCCAGGACAGCCAGGGATATAGAAGATTGAAGAAAAAGGAACTACACTAACTTCAAGGCGGGGGGGGGGGGGGGGGAACCTGGCTCATAAAACACTTACTGTCTTGGCTAATCTAGAAAAACCTCTAGCTTATCCTTCTGTTACTGTCACCTGCTCACATGCCCTCAGAGGTCAGATAAAACAAGACAGGAGTATGCTGGGTAAGAGATGGAGGTACCCAGGTACCTGGAGGCTACATCCCAGAGGTTACAGGCGTTCAGTTTCTCTTAATCTTAAACTAGCCAATCTACTCAGTCTCTAGTCTTCACCTGCTCACTTTGTAGATTTTCCAAACTTTCTTCCCTGAAGAAAAACTAACATCAAATGTATATATACATAGAAAACATATGACCGGGTGTGGTGGCCCACGCCTTTAATCCCAGCACTCAGGAGGCACAGGCAGGTGGATCTCTCCAGAACAGTCATGGATACATAAAAAAAAAACCCTGTCTAAAAAAACAAACAAAAAAAGAAGAAAACATATGTAGGAATACACTCCTAAAATTTAGTAACACGATATGAAAGGGGTGGGACTATGTTTTTCTTTTTGTTATTATATTTATTTTCTGGTAATAGAAAGAAGTTTGAGGGTTTTTTGCTTTTTGTTGTTTAAGATAGGGTGTCATGTAGCACAGGCTGGCCTCACACTTGCTTTGTAGCTAACCTTGAACCGCTGTTCCTCCTCCCTCCACCTCCCCAGTGCTGGAATTACAGGCATTTGCCATTGCAACCAGCTCAAAAGTAGTCTATGATTAAAAAATAAACAGGCACAGAAACTCAACCCTCTAACTCTATCATCACATGGGTGGCTGAGGCAGGAGGATTGCTATAAGTTTGAGGCTAGTTTTGGTTACAAAACGACACCATTCATAGATGGCACTCCTCAAAGCTCTCTAGGGATAATGCTCAGCAGCACAGAGGGTCGGTGCTGACTACCACACCAGCCAAGGAGACACAGCGTTGATGTCACCTCTGCATTACAGATAAAAGTTCAAATGAGTAGAAAAGGACACAGCAAAAAGTGCCGCATTTGGCCACAGCATGCTGTTATCCCACAGCACTCAGGATATAGGAGGGAGATCAGGGGTTCAAGGCCAACCTGAACTACACCCGAAGCCCAAAGAGGAGGAAGGAGGGAGGGAAAGGAGGAGGGGAGGTTGGTTGTATTTGATGAAATGAGAAAACTGTAGAGGAATTTTAATTTAGAACATGGCTGCTCTGGCAAGAGAGCACATCCAAAGACCTCCTAGATCTGTGTGATCTGGCTGGAATACAGACATGACTTTTATCCCAAGAGACAGAGCCAAGCAGATCTTTGAGTTCAAGGCCAGCCTGGTATAGAACAAGTTTCAGGTAAAGAAAAGCTTAGGTCTAGGTGTGGTGATACATGCCTTTAATCCCAAACAAGGTAAAGTTAGTTTGTAGAAGAAAGAACCCATGTTTGAAAGGGATGTCTAATTGAGTGGCAGAAAAAGTGATGAATCAGAGAAAGGTGTGACAGAATAGGATATGCCCACCTCTCACAAGGAAGACAGGAAGGGACAGGAAAAGGAGGCAGAGAGAGAGAGGGAGGGAGCGAGGGAGGGAGGAAGCATTTTTACCAGGACAATTGTACAGGGATAGGTTGCAGAGAAAGAACAAGCTAGACAAAGTTTAAGACAGAATGAGCCAGAGAATGAGAAGAAGCCAGAAGATCAGAACAGATTGCTTGCTAGAGTTAGTTTGAGCCCAAGCAAAGCATTCAGTAAGAAACTGAGAGAAGCCAAATGGAATCAGTCATCTTGGAGAGAGTTTGAGCCAGAACAGCGGAGCTGAACCAGCCAGCCAGAGTTCAGAAAGAGCAAGAAAGGG
>CAJQZJ010032812.1:2183124-2218060 GCA_907164525.1 Lophiomys imhausi
TTTCTTCAAATTAATCTTTCATTTTACTACTTATTAGCAGTTTTAATTTGTTTAGGCTATCTACTAAATTTTAAATATCAATACATAAATTTTACTAATGTTATACATACACATGTGTACATATATATGCATGCACACATGCATAGATAGATAGATAGATAGATAGATAGATAGATAGATAGATAGTCAACATAAAATAACTGCATTTTCATCTCTATACATTCTTAACATTTTTCCCACTGGCCTGGTCATTTCTTGAAACTCTTGTTTCTCTTCATGTTTTCAGTTCCCTCTCCCACTTATTTACAGACAGTAAATACTCTGTTTTCACTTTAGTAATTCCAAATGAACGAAAATTTACAGCCAGCTTTTTTTTTTTTTTTGGTTTTTTGAGGTTTTTGTTTGTTTGTTTGTTTGTTTTTGAGACAGGGTTTCTCCATGTAGCCTGGCTATCCTAGACTCACTTTATAGACCAGACTGGCCTTGAACTCACAGAGATCCACCTGCCTCTGCCTCCCAAGTGCTGGGATTAAAGGCGTGCGCCACCACACCTGGCTTTTTTGGTTTTTTGAAACAAGAGTTTCTCCATGTATCCATGGCAGTCCTGGACTGACTCTGTAGACCAGGCTGGCCTTGAAATCAGAGATCACCTGCCTCTGCCTCCCGAGTGCTGGCATTAAAGGCATGCACCACCATGCCTGGCAATTACAGACAGCCGTGAACTGCCATGTAGGTGCTGAATACCCAAATCTAAGTATCTTTTAATATGTGAAGGCACTGTTATATCTAAATGGTTTTTAGGTGGTTTTTTTTTAAAGGTGGCTATTTTACTGCTAGAATATTTAATGCATAATGTACTTGTTAATATTCAATCAACCAAGGGCTACTTGGTGTGAAGCAATGTCCTGAGTGCGAATGAGAGAAGAATCCTACACTAGGAACGCTCTCCCTCCCACAAGCTCAGCGAACCAATCCTCCACTTAGAACCAACCAAAAGTAAGGTTCCACATGAGACATGTACTGCAAATTAACATCAGTGTATGCCAAGGGGAACAGAAGCTAGAAGCACTCCTCCCCAGTTATGCTTCAGACAAGAAGTTGCTCTTCAGTAGAGCACTAGGAGGCAGAAGGAAGGCTGCTTGAGCTGTCAGATCATCTGCCCCTTGCACTTTTGGATGCAGAGTTATGTATGATACTTACTTATAAAAATAAAGTTCACAAATACAGCTCACAAAAGCCAGGAGACATCTCAAAAAGTAGAATACAAGAATCTGAAAGAAACCCAGAGTAAAAAACAGAGGTCAGCAACAGGAGGCAGAAGCCTGTGAGGGTGAAAAGGTATTGTTTGTTACCAGTAAACTCTACTAGGAACTGGTATAATCCTCCTGAAAGCCGAGTTTATTGACAACCACACAAAATTTCAGATCCCCAGACTCAGTGCACCTACTTCTTTTACTGTGTGAGGATGGGAGCCTCCATTCATAAAAACCCTATTGCAACACTACTAATTTAGTAAGAACTACAAAATATCCAATTATCAGTAAGTATGCAACTAATCGCGCTCTGTTTTAGAAAGAGAGTACTGAACAAATATGAACACTCAGGGTTGCAAACATGGAAAGATGTGATATTCTCTCTTTGTTCTCTCCTCCCTCCCTCTCCTCTACTACAGGCTCTCACACTGTAGCTCAGGCTATCCTGGAACTCAGTATGGATCCCAGGATGGCCTCAACCTATAGTAACCCTCCTGCCTCAGTCTCCCAAATGCTAGGGCTGCACATGTAAGTCACCTCGCCTATAGTAATCCCCTTGCCTCAGTCTCCCCAATGCTAGGGCTGCACATGTAAGTCACCTCACCTGGCTAGACAGCACTTGTTAACCAGACATCAAATTTTAAACACAGATCATTAACAAAATACATCAGCATAACAGCTATGGAAACTATGTGCATATGAAAGGCTGGAAGACACACAATGGAGGAAATGTGGCAGCCTATGGGATTGACGTGTTTAACTCCTATCTCCTAAATGGCTAATATGGATTAACCAATTCTATAATTAATCACAGAAGTTTAGTAAGAATAACAATAAGAGTTATATTGACTAGCATTTAAGACTTATTTTTTTTTTTTGGTTTTTTCGAGACAGGGTTTCTCTGTGTAACAGCTCTGGCTGTCCTGGACTCACTTTGTAGACCAGGTTGGCCTCGAACTCACAATGATCCGCCTGCCTCTGCCTCCCGAGTGCTGGGATTAAAGGCGTGCGCCACCACTGCCCGGCAAGACTTACTTTTTTTTTTTTTTTTTTTTTTAATAATTTATTTTTTATTTCTTCAAGTTACATCTCAATCACAATCCCCTCCCTACTCCCCCCTCCAGTCCCACCCTTCCACCCTCCTCCCCCTCAGCCCCACCATCCTCTTCCCTTCTTTTTTTTTTTTTTTTTTTTAGTTTAAGGTATTTATTTTTCCCCCCAACAGCTCTCCCTTTCAGTCCAAATAATGGTTCTTTTTCTTATAACTATAAATACAATACAAAACAACAGAAATAAATAGGCCACGATTATAAGAGTTATATGGCTTAGCATACATTCCCAATGTCCAGTCCATATGTATTTGGCACCTGACTTTAACATTCTACTATCTAAACATCTCCATGAGTTTAAAGTTCTATATCTAACTCAGCTTTCATACTAACTTGCCTCATAATTTTAAAAATATCTTCTTAGATCCAGAACACCCTCTTGATTCCTAAACAACTCAAAATTTAACTATGAGACTCTAGGTATCTATTCTTCAACCACCTCAGAGACCTGAGAGGGATAAATATATCTGATTATATAGGAAGTGCAGGGCCTGCAGCTTCCAAAACCAAAAAATGACATACCAGTGGCTGCCTGGACAGTTCCCATTTTCTCTTCATACATTACAGCATCAATCTTCAGCCATTTGGCCCCATTTCTCTGACAGACATTGGTTGTAGAGCAGGAATTATGAAGGACTTACCTACTCTGTCTTGGCAGAGCTAGGCTGTCGACTTACCTGCTTCCAAGTTTTGTCCTTTTTGGACAGAAGTCTGTCTACAGTTGAAGCAAGTGGTTTTTCTTGCCAAGAGAATGGCTTACCACCAATTTAATCATCTCCCACTGGAGATTCTTCGATGCTCATCTTCTACTTGGAGTAATACAGGGGGTGCTGTCAGGAGCTGACATGTCTGGATATCAACAAATCTTAAGTTAAGAAAACATCTTTGCATGCCATATTCTGCAGATCTCTTGAGGTTTTTGAAGATGTCCTATCTATCTCTTATATTTAGATAAGCAAATATTGCTTGTCTCTTAGCAACTTGATTTCTGAGTAGCTTAGAAAATAACTGTGATAGACTGTCATAGTAACTAACAAAATGACACGTTTTCATGACTATTAGTTTCCGTTTCTTAATTATCCTAAACAGTTTATGTCGGTTGGTAGCGAGAGGTCAAAACTTGACATTTCATTTTTAAGTATTACTACAAACAATACCTTTAAGAAGTGTTACCCTTAATTTTGTATCAATATACAAAGATCAATACCAATGTGGCCAAATATAATCTTAATTTTGTATCAATATACAACGATCAGTACCGATGTAGCCCAATACAATCTTAATTTTACATTAATATACTAGGGTCAATACCATTGTGGCCAAATATAATCTTAATTTTGTATCAATATACAAAGATCAATACCGATGTAGCCCTATACAATCTTAAATTTGTATTAATATACAATGATCAATACCAATTTAGCCAAATATAATATTAATTTTGTATCAGTATACAAAGGTATAAAGCTATATTCAATAATCTGTCCTTTTTTCTTGTTCTTTCCTATACTATGTCTATGTCCCATTTTTCTCAAGTCTGTTCACTCCTATATAGGAGAGAAAGGAGGATACAGAAAAGCAAAAGAGAGAAGTCCCTGGGTCTAACCTCCAAAACCCATTTAACAAGACCATTTAACAGCTTGTAAGACTTACTTATGTTTATTTTATGTGTTTATGAGTATTTTTCCTTGCATGTGTATGTGGCACCTCTTTCATACAATGCCCAAGGAGGCTAGAAGACAGCATCCCCTGGAACTGCAGTTAGAGATGGTTGTGAACCACTATGTTGCTGAGATGTGAACTCAGGTCCTCTGGAAGAACATCCAGTGCTCTTGAACCCACTGAGCCACCCCTCTGGACCCTTGATTAGCTTTTTTATACTACAGAGCACTGTATGTTAGGAGCACTAAATCCTCACAGCCTAACTCTGCTTCCATATACAACCAGATAAATGTAGCCAACATGAAAACACTACTCCTGTTTATCACCTCAACCAGCCAAATTCCCAAATGAGTTTTATAAAGGGAGCCTATGACAGTCAGATTCATCATTAATGAACACTAAAAGCCTACTACACAGTTAGCACTACTGCAGGTATCAGAGAGGCAGATAATTTACGACAAGTGTCCAGGATAAGGACTCCTCATACTAAGAAGCATTTGCAAGTTAAAAAGAAATGAACTATAAGAACATTCGGCAGCAGGACAATGATGCCATCAGATCCCCTATCAGAACCAAAACCCTATGTCCAGTCAGTGCAAACAGAAAAAGAAATGAAGCATAAGGAATGGAATGAGAGAAAGAAAATTTATAGCTATGGCTTGTCCCTAAGAGTTTGAGTTCTAGAAGCTTGGTCTCCAGAGCCATGATCTTAAGATAATGAACTTACAAGAAGCAGGCCCTGAGAGAAGGCAAGGAGGTTTAGCGGGTTCTGTTCAATGAATAGATGAATACTATGTCTCAGGAGGAGGCTGTCACAGAGTGAGTATGCTGCCTCAGCTTTGCACTCAGGTATACACCTAGTTTCTTTCTACTTCTCCTTCAAGTGGTCTTACCCAGGCCGCCCTTGCCAGGATGCTGACACTGTATCGATTTCATTCTCCACTCACTCTGTGGACCAGGCTGCCCTCAAACTTACGGACATCCGCCTGCCTCAGCCTCCCAAGGGCTGGGATTGAAGGCGTGCACCACCACACCCGGCTGTTTTCTTTATAAACTACCCAGCCTCAAGTATTTTACTATAGCAACATAAAATGGATAAGGATAGAAACACAACTGAAGAAGAATCTAGGAGATTCATGACAAACCACTGGCACAAACCTGGGAACTCACTGAGATGTTCAGCATAAAGAACAAAATAGAAATTCAGTGTGTTCTACCACAGTAAAGGAGGGGGAACAATGATGGAAGTCTCATAAGTTACAGGTGAAAAGAAAGCTAACAGACAGTATAGGAAGAATATTCCTGCAACCTGTGGGATGCAGGAGGATTGCTGAGAGAATCTCTTACGTCTGTATGGAGTTTCACCTGTCAATAAAAGTCTGTTGGCCTACAGCTTAGGCAGAAAATAGGGGAGAGGAGTTCCCACAGAAAGAGTGTTTTCTGGGATAATGCCAGGAGTGGGAGATTTTGCTCCGGGACATGAAAAGGACAGCCTGAGCAGAGGTGACCAGGATGTACCAGTACAAAGATTAAAATAATGGGGTGATAAATTATGAGTAAGTCAGGGAATGGGCCTAGGTATTTGAAAATATATTTTGAGTCTCTGGGTCGTTATTCGAGAAGGTTAAGGTCAAGTGAAAACACCATTTTACTGAGGATTTTGGTTTCAATGACTTAGAACCCAGCTGGGCAGTGGTGGCGCACACCTTTAATCCTAGCACTTGGGGGGCAGAGGCAGGTAGATCTCTGAGTTCAAGGTCAGCCTGGTCTACAGAGTAAGTTCCAGGACACCCTGGAACTGAGAAATTGTCTTGATAAAAAGGAAGGAAGGAAGGAAAGGAGGGAGGGAGGGAGGGAGGGAGGGAGGGAGGGAGGGAGGGAAGGAGGAAGGAAGGAAGGAAGGAAGGAAGGAAGGAAGGAAGGAAGGAAGGAAGGAAGGAAGCCCTAGGACCGTTTGACTATGTCAAAGGTGAGGATTCCAGCAAATAAACTGCAGACAAGTCAACAGAGCTGACACTCAAAACAAAATGGCACCCCTATCTAATATCATGGAGGAACATGCACAATGTCTACAGACAAGAAAGAAAAGAAGGCAACCCAACAGCAGCAAGGTGAGGAGGCTCACATTTAAATCCCATACTCAGGAGGCTGAGGTGGCGGAACTGCCATGAATTTGCAGCCACCTAAACTGCAGAATGAGCTCCAGGCCAACCATAACTACAGAGTGAGAGCCCATCACAAAAGCGAAAAGACGTAAGTTAAAAAGAAGTAAAGGATGTGAAAGGGTAATTCACAAAAAAATGAAATCTGAGTGACAAATACATGAAGAATGTTGCACCTGCTAATTGTGAGGTAATCCCAACCACAGTGGGAAGCAGCTCACATACATGAGAAAGTGAGAGACGAAACACAGGAACGCTAGGCTTCACAGTCACATGGAGGCTAAACAAGAATGAGGGTCTGCTGTGGGTCCCACACTGTGCATATGTCAGAGAACTACTCACACGGGAGGAGCAAAAGGGGAAAGGCAGCCATGAGTAGAGTGCCAAGCATTACACCATCTTTCACCAACAACCTACTCTATCTTCAGCATTAGGAAGCTGGGGTCGAGACTCTACAGCAGTCGTCTCAACCTTCCTAATGCTTCCTTTAATACAATTCCTCATGTCATAGTGACCCCTCAACCATAAAATTATGTTTGTTGCTACTTCATACTGTAATTTTGCTACTGATATGAATTGTAATGTAAATATCTAATATGCAGGATATCGAATATGTGACCCTAAAGGGCTACTCCCTTTGCACAGATCCACAGGTTGAAAATCACTGCTCTGCAAGCTATAATTTTCTTTACAAGTAGGTCCTTATTGACTCAAGCTGGCAGAACTAACAGGGAAAAGGGACTGAAGTATGAACAAAGGTGACATCTTTCTCTTTTTTTTTCATGGATCCTGGTTAGTTTTTTTTTTTTTTTTTAATCAACTTGACATAATTTAACATCACCTGGGAAGAGAACCTCCCTTGAACAACTACCTTAACCAAACTAATTTAAGGCCTTATCTATGACAGACTGTTTCAACTGATGACTGATGATTAATATAGAAGGGCCCAGCCCACTGTGGGCAGCACTATCCCTTAGCAAATAAATCTGGACCATATAAGAAGCTAGCTAGAAAGGTGTGGTGCCACATATATATATATATTTTTTTTTTTTGGTTTTTCGAGACAGGGTTTCTCTGTGTAGCCCTGGCTGTCCTGGACTCAATTTGTAGACCAGGCTGGCCTCGAACTCGCAAAGATCCGCCTGCCTCTGCCTCCCAAGTGCTGGGATTAAAGGCGTGCGCCACCACTGCCCGGCTAAGGTGCCACATATTTTAATACTAGCAGGGACGGACAGATTTTGTGACTTCAAGGCAAGCCTGCTCTGCAAAAACAAGAAAGGCAGCTGATTAGTAGGCAGGGAGCACACCAGCAAGCTGCACTTCTCCATGGTTTCTGTTTTGCTCCCTGCGTGAGTTCCTGACTTGACTGTTCTTAATGATGGATTGTGACCTGGACGTATAAGCCAAACAACCCCTTTTCCTCCAAGTTGCTTTTAGTCATAATCTTTTATACACAGCAACAGAATGAAAGTGGAGCATGTGCTGTTCACACCACGTACGTAAGGCAGCAGCAACAGAAGAGGACGAACTCTGGAAACACCAAGTTCAATGTGATAACGGATATTCAACTAGGAATAACTGTAACTGCAAGTGACTGGTTCTCTACTAAGTCCTCTAGCTTATTTTTCCTTTAATAAATTCAAAAGCAAAAACAAAACCTAAAAAGCCAGAAACAAGATACTTGGTAGAAAGGGAAAGACAATGTCTTGTCACTTACTTTGTGTTTGTCCTCTCTGATCATTGTGAAATGCAACTGTAACCAGTCTCCCTTCCAAAAACTTTTCAGTGGGGGTAAGGGGGAGTAACCAATAAAAAAATAAAAACCACCAATATTTTATTAACACATTCTATCAGGTCTTACACAAATTTAGATTCTTTCTATTTCTCAGTCTCATATAATCCACCCCACCACTCTCTCCATAAATCAAACGAATTTATATGAAAAATAATGCTGCCCTTTTTCTTATCCTTACACCTTCAATTTACAAGGACTGTTCCCAGGGCTAGAGAGATGGCTCAGCAGTTAAGAGTATGTGTTGCTATTGCAGAGGACTGGAGTTCAATCCCCAGCTCCCATGTCAGGTGGCTGAGCAACCTGTAACTACAAGTTCAAGGGTTCTGACACACACACAATTAAAAACAACAGTTAAAAATTTCCCATATTTGGAGCTCAGGACATGGCTCCACAATGAAGAGTGCATGCTATACAAGGAGAGAAGCATGAATTCAAACATGGTACCCATGTGAAAGCCAGGTAAGGAGGCCATGTGCTTTTGTACCTCAGCACCAAGAAGGCAGAGAGAGGCAGCTCCTAGGAGAAAGGCTCACTGACCATCACCTAGGCAAAATGGAGAGTTTCAGGGTTAGTGAAGACCCTGTATCAAGGGAATAGGGTGCAGAGCTCGAAGAGGACACCTTGCATCTTCTCTGCGCTTGTACACAGGCACATGGCTCACAGAGGTCACGAACCTGCACACACACGCATAAAACATGCACACATCACACACACACACAAACACACACACACACACACACACACACACACACACACACGGCTCTCCCCAAATTTGGCAAAAGACGTAAGTCTAGATATTCAAGTAACTTAGTGAACTTCAAACAAAACAAACTCAAAAACATTTTCACACCAAAATACACACTGTCAAAAATTTTAACACTAAGAGAGGTCAGGTTTCTGTTAAGTCTTGAGCACACTATTCAAATAGGCTCTCTTAATATGCTACCCCATCATGCCTGTACTTTTCCTGGACTCTTCTCCAAAGAACTGTAATGTCCATGAAGACAGACTTGACATGGTCATTGTTTAATCATTTAACACCCTTTAAAAAGTCCTTTCAAAGGATCCTTTAAAAGAGGAGACAGGGCAGTGAGACGGCTCGCAGGTTAAGTGCTGCACCAGCCTGACAACCTGAGTTTGATCTGAGGCACCCACATTAGGAGGAGAGAACCAAATCAAAAGGACTGTCCCCTCACCTCTTCAATGGCTCCCACACCCACACATGACCACACATATACAACTCAGAAGAACAAAAAAACCCAGTTGGGTCTGATGGCCCACACACAGTAACTTGAGAAATGAGGGAAAAAGCACTGAGTCAAAAAGTTCCAGACTACTCTACAAAACATGGTAAGACTCCATCTCACAGAAGAAAAATGAAAAATAAATAAGCCTCTTAATCATCAACAGATTTTTGTTCCTTTCAAAACTGCTCCCAGACTTACCTCTTGATCATGTGATTGCTATCAGGTTAGCTGGCCCTTACCTTGTTAGTTTGCAGAATCCGTGCATGAAAAGCAGCTGGCCAGGCATGCAGCAGCAGGTAAGCATAGGAGCGGATGGCATACACTGGGGAGTATTCCCACGTCTGAAACCCCTTCCCATAGATGAGGTAGTGTGTCTGAAAACAGGAACAGATGTGCTCAGGATTATACTAGCAAAGTCCCTCATGAGGGTTACTTACAGGTGAAGATCCTGTGTTGAAACTGTTACAGACAAATGTTGAGAATTACTATCTCTAACTAGTGAATAAGAAAAAAAAGAAATGACCTCATATTTTTAAATTAAGAAGCTAAAATTTTACTATATTTTCTTAAAATATTTCACAAAAACAAACCAAAAAAGACTGTAAATCTTTTATTTTCATTAAATCACACATTAAGCATCTTTTCTCTGTTTTTTTTTTTTTAGACAAAATGTGATCGGGTAACTTTACTTCCAAACTTTCTGTAATAGGAAGTCAGTTAAAACAATAAAACACATAAATGTCTAAATCAAGAAAGAATACTACAAGCGCACTATTAGGAACTCTATACACTTAGCTAAAGCTCTTCTTGCTGTGATGAAACACCACAACCCAAACCAACCTGGGGAGTAAAGGGCTCATTTCTTCTTTATTATTATTATTATTATTATTATTATTATTATTATTGTATTTTTCACTATTTAAAACAATTTCAAATTCAAATAGACTTGATCATATTCATCCCCTCCCCTAAGTCCCTCCAGATCCTCTATCCATTTCTACCCACCCAACTTTTAAGTTCTTTCTTTAAAAAAGAAACAAAAGGGCTGGAGAGATGGCTTAGTGGTTAAGAGCACTGGCTGCTCTTACAGGGGACCTGAGTTCAATTCCCAGCATCCATATGGCAGCTCACAACTGTGTAACTCCTGATCCAGGGAATCTGACACCCTCATACAGACATATATGCAACCAAAACACCAATGCAGATGAAATAAAAATTTAAAAAAAAAAGAAACAAAGACCCAATACAACAACAAAACCACTTCCAAAAAGAAAAAAAAAAAAGCACACACACAAAAACTGTGGAGTCCAATTATATATTGGTCAAGTACTCCTGAACATGAGATGAGGCCTATCCTGGAGGGGTTGATATACCCAGTACCACTTTATCAGAGAAATTTGATTTTTCCCTCTCTCAGCAAGTATAAATGACAGTTCAATTGTTAACCTTTACCCTAGTGGCTAGGTTTTCATTAATTCATTCATTTTTTAATGCAACAAAACAGAATATAATAAAATAAAACTACCATACAGAAAGAAGTTGGACAAGACAAACCAACAGAAGGAAACTCACAGTTCCACATGACATTTCATCATCAAAAGCAGTGAGGGCAGGAACTCAACAGGGCAGGAACCTAGAGGCAGGATCTGATGCAGAGGCCATGGAGGAGCACTGCTTACTGACTTGCTCCATGACTTACTCAGCCTGCTTTCTTATAGAACCCAGGACCACGAGCTCAGGGATGACACCACCCACTATGGGCTGGGCCCTGGGCCCTCCCACATCAATCACTAATTA
Source organism: Lophiomys imhausi (assembly GCA_907164525.1). NCBI lineage: Eukaryota > Metazoa > Chordata > Mammalia > Rodentia > Muridae > Lophiomys > Lophiomys imhausi. The sequence goes on from CAJQZJ010032812.1 coordinate 2,194,150, forward strand.
AGAAAATGCCCTACAGTCTGGACTTATGAAGGCATTTTCTTAGTTAAGGCTCCCTCCTTTTCTAATGACTTTTGCTGTATCAAGCTAACATAAAACTAGCCAGAACAACTATTTTGGCAAACATCAGAAGAAATACACTTTAAAAGTTGGAAGAATGGGGGCTTGAAAGAAGGCTCAGCAGTTCTGAGCATTGGTTGCTGCTTTTCCAGAGGACCAGAGTTCAATTCCCAGCACCAACATGGCAGCTCACAACTGTCTGTAACTCCAGCTCCAGGGATCCATAACCCTCACACAGACATACATGCAGGCAAAACACCAATGCACATAAAATAAAAATAAATAAGTCATTAAAACAAACACTCTTGGGCTGGAGAGATGGCTTAGTGGTTAAGAGCACTGGCTGTCCTTCCAGAGGACCTGGGTACAATGCCCAGCACCCACATGACAGCTCACACCTGTCTGTAACTCCAAGATCTGACACCCTCACATACACATACATGCAGGCAAAACACCAATGCATATAAAATAAAAATAAATTATTTTTTTAAAGGCACTCGTAAAAAAAGAGTTGGAAGTATGTAGCTTACCTCTAGGAAGTAGAGTCTGAACATGAGGAAAATGCATAATTGTATTTCCCTCAAGTTTTGGAGTAACTGTTAGCTTTAAAACTTACATTCACAAGTATTACTTAGACTTACAAAATCACTTAAAAGAGACTTATAGGGGCTGAAGAGAGGCTCAGAGGTTAAGAGCACTGACTGCTCTTCCAGAGGTCCTGAATTCAATTCCCAGCAACCACATGGTGGCTTACAACCATCCACAATGAAATCTGGTGTCCTCTTCTGGCCTGCAAATGTATCTGCAGACAGAATACTGTATACATAATAAATAAATAAATCTTTAAATATATATATTTATATATATAATTATAAGTCTCACCTTTGTGTATGCCAGCTAAAGGTCATAGACCTCAATAGTAATTAAATCAGCAGTTTGTGCTTTCTTTTAAGACCAATTTTATCTATGTGTGGATATCTGAGTGATTGCATACACGTGTGTGCCTATGGAGACCAGAACAGGGCATCAGATAGTTTTTTTTTTTTTTTTTTTTTGTAAAGACATGGTTATCTCTATGTAACCCTGGCTGTCCCAGAACTCAATATCTAGGCCAGGCTGGCCTCCAGAGTATTATGATCAATGGCCTATGCCACCACACTGGGCTGTCATATTTTGGAGTGGGAGTCACCTACATTTGAGCTGCTGGAATTTGAACTACGATCCTCATGACTGGGTAGCAATGCTCTTCACCACTGAGCCATCTCTCCAGTCACAAATCAACAGTTTCCAGGATATAAAAATGAAATTAATTTATTTTAATATTTTTTACTTATATTTCAATGTTTTTTATTAAGTCCTAATTACCAAATCAGGACCAAAGGTCAAATCCCAGAATTAGGGGCTACAGATGTAGCCCAGGGGTAAAGCATTTGCCTGGAATGCCCAAAACCATGGGTTAGATCCCTAGGATTGCAAAAACTAAAAACCAGCTAAAGAAATCACCTACTGGTTCCCAGTAGTTGAATGTTTCATCACAGTCTGAGATGTTGCTCAGAAGGGCGGCGCACAACCTCGCTGAGAGCAGACACTTGAAAGCAGTGGATCCTTCAGGGGCCCAAACTTGCCCCGCTTTATTTCCAGACCTGCCCGAAAGGAAAAGCAAAACCCATTAGTGTATCAGGAAGGTCCTGCTAGGGAAGACTAAAACACGACCGAAAAGACAGGAATGGCAAAATAAAGCAACGCAATAAAACTATTTACCTAAAAGAACCAACGGTTTGTCGTGTTTGACTAGAATGAATAATGAATTGCGTTTTCAATCACATCTTCCACTTCCTGCTTCTAAGTTACACATTAATTCATACACCTTGGCCTGGATGATCTCAAGCCAACTAATGCCCTCACTCTCCATTTCTTCCTTCAGGTCATTCCTTGCCAAGACTTTCTCACTCTCCATTTCTTCCTTCAGGTCATTCCTTGCCAAGACTTTATCAATTCCTGCCTCCTTCAAATGAATGGAGGCCTAATACAAAGTGTAGATGCATCTCTTCCCATATGCTGACATGACAGTCCCTTTACTGCAGACCTAACTAACCTACAGGCTACAGGCTTGAAGGCTGATGGATTCGAGGGCTGGAGACCCAGAGCCGGGGAGCAAACAGTAAACAGGGGCTTCTGCGAGAATAACGCCCCCGAGAGACTCAAGGGTAAAAGGCATACCCCCCGCCGACAGCTCCCACTGAGAGGCTCGGCTAACTGGACCAGCGCGAAGCTGCTCACGTGGGCCTGAACGTGAAGTATGGCAGACCCTCGCTCCAATGATGCAGGGACCTGCGGAGGGGCGAGGATCGCTGTGAACTCGGACGCTCCCACGAGGGGCAGGAGTCAGAGCCCCGGCTCGCGGCGGAGACCCCGGCAGAGTGGAGACCCCCGGGGCCGCAGGACCCTCCCGCCGGCCACGCCCTCCGGCCGCACACGCACTCTGGCCGCGGCTCCGCGCCTGCCTCTCGGCTGCCCAGCAGCTCCCGCAGCTTCTCCGCGGCCGGGACCGCGTCCGCGCCGCCGCAGCCCTTGAGGCGCTGCCTGGCCCTTCGGCTCGCCATACCAAGTGTCGGGGAAAGGGTACAACTCCGCACGCTAGGAAGTCGGCGAAGGCGCCGACATTGCTGGGCTGGGAAACGGTGTCCGCCAAGGAACAAAAAGCCTTCACATGCGCAGACAAGATAAACTAGTGTATCAGTAAACCAATTGGGGCGAAGGCCGGGAGCAGCAGCCTTGGCTAGCCCTCCCACTTCTGACGCTAGGTATTTCTCCCTTCCTTTAATTTGCTTCCGCCACTTCTCAGCACTCCATACTTGCTTACGCTACAAAATGTAGTGTGTGGAAGTATTCCACGCAGCTGCCTACCCAAGGAGAGGTCTCTAAAAGGTTTACTTAACATTTAACACCTTGCCTTGTCTTGTTGAGAGGGATGGAGGCAGCCTGAGAGACAAACCAGTATGGGCAGATACAGACTCATAAGTGAAAGACTGAGGAAATGCTATCTATGCACAACACGGCTGTAGGCGTTCTACATACATCCTTTTTTAATTCTCTCAGCCACCTTGCTTTTACTGATAAGGAAGCCAAGGTCCAAAGTTACTTGGCTAATAAATAGAGCTATATTCCAATTGAGGATCGAACACAAATACATACTATTCTTACTACATTAAAAAAAAAAAAAAAGCCCTTGTTGGGAGATTCTGTTTTTTATTTTTTTCCATACAGGTTTATAGAGGGGACCCTGAGCTTGACAGAGTCCCAAAAGGTTATAACGTCAGTTCCTCCGACTTAAAATGGAGATTGAACATATCGATGAATTCCCATACTTGGTCATTAATTACCAAACCCAAACACCCAACTTCAGTAAAACTCATACATATCCCTACTTCCTTTGATGAAAACTAGAGTACAAGAAATAAAGATGCAAACAGAACAGGGCTTCGGTCAGACAGACCCAGATGTCACCCCTAGCTCTGACACCTGTGGATTACTTCAGTAGCCAATGATGAAGTAGCAGTGTCCTGGATGATAACCCCAAATATGAAACACATGCAATAAAATGCTCGAAAATTCAGTAAGACCCTAGAGAGGAACTGAAAACGTGGGAAATGTATTTATAAATACATGTGATGAGACATACAGGTTCCACAGCCTCTTCAGCAAGAGAACAGCCAAAGTACACTACACTTGTTTTGTTTGTTTCAGTCATTATTGAGGGGGAAAAAAATAAGCTGAACTACAATGACATCACCGGCCACCAGCCTGTAGAGGTATTTTTATTTAGTTAGTTTGGGTTTTGAGACATGGCCTCACTAGCCTTGGCTGGCTTTCAAACAGAGAGGGCACCTCAGGTGCCTGCCTCTGCCTCCTGAGCACCAGGGTCAGAGGACTGCCACCACCGCCGCCGCACCTGTCTAGTCTGTGTGTTTAATTGATGTTCACAGGCTTCTTTAGGGTCCATCAACATTACTTTGGTCACAACGAAAGAAATTTTTTACACACACACACAAAACTCCCGAGTCCAGAAAGGAACAACAGTCAAAAGTTATTCTTTTTCACCCACATACAACATACACTGTAGAAAGAACACTACTAATTATCGAAGTGAAACGTGTAGCTGTCTTTGAATCTCTTTTCTGAACCTGGACTGCATTGCTGCTGCCAGCTGCGGGGTGAGCGCCTTATCACAAGCCTGATAGGTCAATCTATAGCACAGACTGACCTGTTCAGTCTCTGGATGCTGGAAACGACCAAGGAGCTGTACAGAGATAACAGTGTCCTGGGACACGGCTCGGGCTATAGTGTGAAACTCCAGTTCATCAAATCCTTTCTTGTCATCTAACCAAAAACTAATATCATGCACATAATGGGGAGGATACAGAGAATAGCTTTTAAAGTGTTCTATTTTCCCAGGGCCAAATCTCTTCAGGAAACGGTTATCAAAAGTCCACAATAGTCTCCAATCAGAAATATCATACACAAGCATAGCTAATAGGTCCAAGTTTATAGAAACAAATACAAAACACTTATGCTTATGTTCAACAATTGTAGATGTGACAATAGACCCAATAATCAGATTGTCAGTACAATCTGGGCCAAAATGAAGGGACTTCACACGAATTACATAATCCTTTCCATTTGGGTGAAGGACAAATTCCACTGATGTGCTCACACCTGAGCCCTCCAGCAATGCTTGAGTCAGAAGGTTATCCAGACTATCCTTCAGGTGATCCAGCAGGGACAAAAGGCCACTCTCCATCATATTTTCATCAAACCCAAGGATAAATAAAGTCTCGTGAAATGCTGGCATCATAAAAGGCAAAATGTGGCACTTCTGAAAGACAGGTCCACTGAGGATGTGCAGAGAGCCTGGAAGGAAGTCTGGTGAACAGATGGCAGCTTCAGCATGGGCTAGGAGAGAAGATCTAAGGCAAAGTCTGGCCTGTGCATCGACTCCTTCATGAGATGCTTTGCAGACATCTCTGGCAGGACTCTTAGGAAGGGTGCATTCTGAAACAGACACAAGAATTTCTTCTAATTCCTGTGTTATTTCACCAGTCAGGGACTCAGAATATGAATTATCTTCATCGAGAGGAATCCAAAAGGCAGACAGGTCACAGGTCCCTGGAGGGAAGGCACTGGTGCTTTCCTGTGACAACAAAGGGAAGGAATGCTTCAGCCTTTTTAAGGGAAAAGTTTTGCCCAATTCAGCAATGAGTTTCTCATTGATGGTTCTGACAGGATGACAGGAAGGTGCTTCAAGGAACTGCCTGTTTAAAAACAAAATAACTTTTCAGCAACAATAACAATTACACCTGCTAGAATTAAAGTCATATGTTCTTCTGCAGAAAATAAGTATCCTTACACTGATCCTGAAAATAAATCATTTGTCATGTAGAGAAATGGCATGTACATTTTTAAAGATAGTATGTACATTTTTTGTTTTGGTTTGGGGTGGTTGTTTTTTTTTGTTTGTTTGTTTTTTGTTTTTTGCAATGACAAGAGCAAATTCTGGGCCTTGTGCATGCTAGGCAAGTTAACCTACCACTGAACTATACTCCCAGGCCTGGAGAATTAGCATCTAACATTCCACCTCCACCCCTACAGTCTGACGAGTACCCACAGCCCAGTCACTAACTATTCATCTAGCATCCATTCCAACTGCAGTGACCATTAAGAAAATCATGGTACAACTAATTACAGAATAAAAGCCTACCTGCTAGACTAGAGAGATGGCTCAGAGGTTAAGAACACTGGTTGCTTTTCCAGAGGACCTGAGTTCAATTCCCAGCACCTGCATGGCAGCTCATACCTGTCTGTAACTGTAGTTCCAGGAGATCTAGTACCCTCGCACAGCCATGCAAGCAGAACATCAAAGCACATAAGATTACCTGTTCAACTTTCCTGCAAGTGCTTCTGGTTCTGTAAAGGAAAACCACCGGTCTTCCAATCTGACTCGGAATGCTCTGGGCTGAGAGCCCTCAAAAGGTAAGCTCTGGGTGAAGACATGGTTCAAAGCCCCTTCAACATGAAAGGGCTTATCCTGACTCCTGCCAAGATAAATGAACAAATAACCTCTTCAAATTGAATATTATATATTTACATGTATTTAGTTTAAATTAAATATACATATATACATACATGCTTCCATTAGTAAACAAAGCAAGTATTTTTTAAACTAAATCAGGAAATTGGAAAGGAAAAAGCCTGCTTTTAACTTTTTTTAATACCTCATACAAAAGATGAAAGGGAGAAGGTTTAGGTCTATAATATAACTTACCTATACCCAGTACACTTGTATCCTGGCACAGCCTCACAGCTGAAGGGACACACATCATTTAAAATGAACCCTCCCAGGGCTGCCATGGCAACTACTTGCCAACTGTTGTGCCACTCTCTCTGGGGCTCATCAGCAGGAGTTCCACCTTGTCCTCTACACAGTGCCACGTGGACTTCTCCTTCCTTTGCAAGAACATCGGCACAGCTTATAGAAGACAAACACCAGAAATGTATCCGAAACAGAAATTACCAAAGGAATCAGCAAAATGTATGTGATTTAGCTCTGAAATAATTAACATTAATCTTACTTGCAGTGCTCTATTAAACTGAAGCCTAAAAAAAATAAGTCTACTTGATATCCCCACAACATTGGTTACCAGCTTTGCATTTGTATTGTTTTCCTATGTCATTGAAAGGCCAGTGTCCATAAAGCTCCTACGTATAATTCACTATTCATGTTGCTTTTCCCCATTAGAAAATGTCTTGCTGCCTTCTGCGAATTCCATACTTCAGGGATGATTTGAGCATTACATCATCATGAATAAGGTCCCGGTTTTAATAATCACCATGCACACACCGTCTATACTTCAACTACCAAACTTAAAATATTGCCTTTGCTAAAGGTTTCTCAATATCTATAGCCCACTGAAGCCCTCCAATTAAGTTTGGAATACTGGTGTAAAGCACTATTTTAAACTCACAATCATTTTAAGAAGCATCTACTATTAGTCACCCCAGTTTATAGATACAGAAAAAGAAGCAAGTGAAGATTAAAGTTACCTACAGTTTTAACCAGTAAGTGGTGAACTAGGATTTGAACCCTGGCCATGTGGCTCTTAAATCCATGTTCTTGGTCAGTAGGCTGTACTAGCCCTTACTATTTTGCATTTTAAAGATATTTTGGGGGTGGACTGGAGAGAGGATTGGGCAGTTAAAAGCACTGGCTCTTCAGAGGCTCAGTTCCTAGCACCCCGGTAGTAACTCTAGTCCCAGGGGATCCACTGTCCTCTAGTAGCTTCCCTGGGCACTAGGCACACACAAGATCCACAGACATGAATGTCGACAAAACAAACATATACATTTTTTTAAATTAAAAACAAACAATTTTGGACCATCGTGGTGGATCAGTGGATAATGGTGCTGGCCACCAAGTTTTATCCCTCAGTTCCACGATGGGAGAAACTGACTTCCACACCCACACACAGACACACACACTAATTAAAATTTTTAAAAATAATCTTGCCTTTTCCCTCCAAAACGTATTTGTGTTTTAACATCTAGGGTTATATGATATCTCACTTGAAGACAATATAGTGGTTTCCTCTGGGTTTTATCTTCTTTTCACGTGTATCCTGACAACTTTATTTTCCCAACTATAAAGCTTGCGGACAGTTACTTGGTTATGGACACCTGTTAACATTTTCCATGCGAGGACTCCTCTTTCCTCACCTCTGGAAAAACTTGGCAAGCAGTTCCCTGTTCTTAGCTACTCCGGCTTTTCGTCCACAGTGCGGAAAGTTGAAGTAAATTCGATCAAAGTCCCTGTCGTGTGTTTGCAAGGCGTGTGTCAGCTGGGTGCAATCCACACCAAAACGCACTTCGATGCCTGGCAAAGTTTAAAGGTGTGAAATATTGACCAAAACAAGTTTTAAGATCTGTAATTTCTCTCCTCTTCAAGCCATGCAAACAACCACAGGTTTGTGCCACTCAGTCCGTCCGGGTGAGCTCCCCCGGAAGGCGCACTAACATTCCCCCACGCGAGCCACACCCCCACGCTCAGGGCGGGGCCTCGCGGAGGGGTGGGACCCGCTACCTCGCTCTCGCAGACGCTGTAGGTTCTCCAGGGCCACCGGATTCCCCTCCAGATCGGCAGGGTGCTGGAGGCATGTAGGGGTGACACTGACGCCGGGATCCAGAGTGTCAATCAGAGAAGCGGCGAAGGAGAAATTCCCCTCTCCGACCAACAGGAGGCGCCGAGGAAACATAGTCTCCTCCGGTTCCTTGCCGGCGCTCTCTGGGGCGCACATTTCTTGCGTCACTTCCTTCGCATAGGCCTTGTTTCCCCTTCCTCCCTTTCCATCCGGCACTAATTGATGACGCCTCAACAGCGTGTCGTTATCTGGATAAACACTTAGAGCTGCTGCTAGGGAGCTACAAGCCTGAAAGTGAAATGGAGTTCTTGACCTTGCCCTCTCACCTTCGTGCGCCTCAGAAGGCTCATTTACTTTTCAGTATAAAGCCCTGAGGGTCTACACCGCACCTGTTTGAGGTCACAGAACAGTTTCTGAGGGGTGGGGCGAGTCCTCTATTCCAGAGGCACAGGGCTCTGTAACTGCATCTCCTGAAATGACTGACTCCTACTTTTCTCTCAGCGACTGCTCAACATTTCTCCAGGTGCTTCTATATCCTATTTTCAAGAAATAACCATTGAGTGCCTGTTTTGTTCCAAGGCATTGTGAGAGCAGTTAGGTATATGAATGGACTAGAAGTGGCCTGCCTACTCTCTGATGATGAATGAACACAGCAAAAGAGGCAACTCTAATATAACGGGGTGTGTGCCCACCGTGAGTGAAGGAATTCAGGATACTGTGAATGAAGCATACACAAGAGCCCTACCAAGTTGAGGAAGGGCCTGAAGTAAGCCTGAGTTGAAAGCTAATGGGGTGGAGGGGTCATTTTATCTAGATAAAAACAATTAAAGAGGCCGAAAAACAATAGTTATGTTTGCCTGGCTGAACATAGTTGGCAGGAGAGTGAACAGGTAACCCTGAAGTGTTAAAAAAGGAGCCGGGCCATATGGAGTGTTGTAATCATTTAATAGCCTAAACCTTATCCTGAGACTATAGAAAGCAACTAAAAACACAATGTGGCAGCCAACAGGAGGCTGATTCAGGAGCTTAAAGAGGTCTCAAACTATGAAATGAAAAACTTTGATAACATTCAGGTTGATAAAGCTAGTTTATTGATTTGGGAAGGGCTTACTGTTCCTGACAATCCTCATTAGGTGGCCTTCAGAAAAATCAACTCTCTGCCTAAGATCACATTTGAAATAAAGATCACCCTAATACTAATGACATGGGGCACATCTACCGGCCAGTAGCTAGCTGAAAACTGGGAACCAGCCACCAAGATTGAATGAGTAATCTGTTCTCGCATAGTACTGGTGCATGATTCCCAGCCCAAGCTCCCAACCTGGGATGGCCTAGCTAAATCATACTCTAAGGACCATTAAAAATTATGTAAGAATGTTGAAAAATTTGCAAGGAAATAAGAGAAGTGACCTGTAGACTAAAATCTGTCTTGAGTGGTCCCAGCAAGCAGAGACCCCAATCAGTGCATCCATGTACCCCCAAAAGCAGAACTCTCTGGGAAATTGACACTTGCCACCACCTATTGTTTGTGACAATTCCTAACTTTCTAGTTTTCTTAATCAAAAGTGGTCTAGCTAACCTATAAAGTAGGATTTAAAAATCCAGATGTTCTAACTCCACCACCAAAAGCTACTAAGAGATTTAAAATGGGAAGACATAATTTATTTTCAAAAACTACTTTCCTTTGGAGAAAGGATTAGACATGGACAAGGTTGATGGCAAGGAAACCTGATAAAAGGCTACTTGGAGTGAAGGGAACAAAAGGAGACAGTGGTCTGAATTTGAAATTGGCAATGAAGTTGAAGAGTAGTGGACTGATTCAGAAATGAGCAAAACATAGTGACTGATTTATCGAATGCCCAAAGAAAATTCAGACCAGCCCTGGTTTTCTGTCTTGGACAACTGAGTAGGTGTCTGTCATAGCTAGGGCCAGTGTCACCTCTACACACTAGGCCTATTGGGCTTTTTCTGGGTGTGCAGATACCCAAATCATCATGCTCTTTGGTGACATCAGCATATGCATGCTCACACCTTCACAAAGGTAGGTGATGTGAGGGAAGTCACCTACAATCCCATCCTTCATTGCTGTAGAATTGGTTTTATCTGCCTGTGAAAAGGCAGTTGGGTTGTATCTCTCAAACCTCGGCTATATGTCTATGGTGAACTATATTCCTTTGTTTGAAGAACTGGAATGATCAGATTTGGAGACATCTTTAATGAACATAGAACAGCCACATAAGGATTACTGTTTCTCTCTGAAATGTTCTAGCAAATTATTGTTTATACCATCAAATTACTCATTGGAACCACAGGTACCATCTTGCTCTTAAGTCCCAGGACTAGGCTTATATTGTAACAAAAAAGTTGGGTTTTTGACTTCTTGTGAAAAATTTAAAATACAAATATTTACAATCTGGTATGTCCAAAGAACTATTGATTGGGAGGGCAGCTATTGATTAAAAGGATATATACAACAATGAACAAAACACAGATCCTGTCCTTAAAAGGTATGGTGTAGCAATGTGGCTTTTACTAATTTGTATTATATTAATCATATTTTCTAATTTATTTTACTGTAATTAATACCTCTACCTCTCTTCCACCTCTTGTTCCTCTAAAACCCCCAACACTGTTGCAGAAGAGAAAGAAGGTTAAAGTTGAAAAGGAGCATAGTTCTCTTTAGGCTACTTCCTGATGATTAGGGTCATTGGATTCTTTGGGGTTAATGCCAGTCTCATTAGAAGTCCAGTGAACCAGGAGACAGCAGCAGGAAGAACAAACAGCAGTTTGGGGGAGCACCATCAGCCGGGAGAGCAGGAACCACTTTCTACCTTGTAGCCCTTTCTCTTTGTAGAGCTTTCTCCTACTTCTCTGTAGAGCCTCTTTACTCTTCTTTATAAAGCCCATTCTCTTTTACTTCTTTGTGGAGCTCCTTCTCTTCTCTTTGTAACTCACTTCTCCTCAGAGCTCTGGCTTTTTCCCCCTCCTTTGTAGAGCCCCCTTCTCCTCAGGGCTCTGGCTTTTTTCCCCTCCTTTGTAGAGTCTCCTTCTCCTTGGGGCTCTGGCTTTTTATATCTCTCTCCCAAGTCCTCAGAGTTAAACTTGCCCTCAAGAGACCATTAATACTTTATACCTGTGTCTTAAGCAGCCCACCTGGGATTAAACAAAAACATTCTCACAATTGGTTTTGATAAACTCCTACCACAGTATGGATGGAGTTCAGTAGATAATATATTGTGTGTTCTTGTGCCTATGACAGAAAGATATAAAATAAACAATATGAAGAAAACTATGTGAGGCAAAAGGAGACCTTATTTAACTTCTTTGAGCTGACCTGAAAAATGAAGTTATTATTAATCATTCATTGTGTTATCTGGTTATTCAACGTTATCTGGTATGCTGAAAGGTTTTTTTGTCATTTCAAAGAATGTGGCATTTGTATTAGACCAGTGGGTACATACACCTGAAAAGGAAGCATCAGACACATAGAAATTATATTTGGATAAAAGCATAGAGTGTTAATAAGGTGTGATTGTGTTAACATTTTGACCTTTGAAGCAGAGGTGGAAAGGGATACCTTTTCTGATCTCTGATTATTAGTAAGCTTTTTATGTTGTTTTTCCAGAGACAGAAGCTTGTCTGCTTCCTTAGAAACCCACACTATGGCAGCCTTATTTGTGCTGATGGTCATGGTGAAGTGTGGACAGACTGGAATAGCATGTCCAAGTTTTTTCAGTACGGATGGAGATGCACCACTAATGAGAATTCATATTCAAACCGTACCCTGATAGGCAACTGGAACCAGGAAAGATACGACCTAAAGCATATTGTAAAACCTAAGCCCTTGCCTTCACAGGTAATATAACTTTTTCCTCTTCTGTTTCTCTCTGTTAGAAAAAAATTCCAGTGGCCATGTGAGAGGTTTATGTTTAGAATTATGAGAGATCATTCTTTAGCTGGACCACTTAGCCTACTTTTAGTATAAAGTTGAATATTACCTGTAAATTATCAAATAATGAGTAGATCTCTTTTTCTTTTGCTTTGTTTGGATCTTACCTGTTAATATACAGAAAAAAAATCTTCTGACTCAGGATAGCTTCTCTGGGCTTGTCTAAGCCTTGCCCTTCAGTCTCCTAAACAAACATCCAATGGATAAGAAAGTGCGACAGACTAATCGCTTGTAAACCTCTGACGTACCTCATATGACCGAGCAGTTGACTTAATGCTACACTGTCCCTTACTTCTTGATATTAGCTATAGACTACTAGATTCTTTTTTGTTGTTTTGTTTTAAAGGTTTATGCTAAGCTATAGTGGCACACACCTTCAATCCCAGCACTCAGCGGGCAAAGGCAAGTAGATCTCTGTGAGTTTGGAGGCTATCCTGGTTTACAGAGTGAGTTCCAGGATAGCTAAGGCTACAAAGAGAAACTCTGTCACACACACACACACACACACACACACACACACACACACACACAAATATATATATATATACATATACACACAAAATATATATACAAATATACGCATATATACATATACATATATTTGTTATGTGCATTGGTTTTTTTTTTTTGCCTGAATGTTTGGGGGTGCCAGATACTCTAGAACTGGAGTTACAGACAGTTGTGAGTTGGCATGTGGATGCTAGGAATTGAACCCAGGTCTTTTGGAAGAACAGTCAGTGCTCCTAACTGCTAAGTCATCTCTTCAGCCCCAACTACTAGATTCTTTTTTTTTTTTTTTTTTTTTGGTTTTTCGAGACAGGGTTTCTCTGTGTAACAGCCCTGGCTGTCCTGGACTTGCTTTGTAGACCAGGCTGGCCTCGAACTCACAGAGATCCGCCTGCCTCTGCCTCCCAAGTGCTGGGATTAAAGACGTGCGCCACCACGCCCGGCTCGACTACTAGATTCTTAATCTATTACTTTTTCTTTCTAGTTTGGACACTACTTTGAAACAGCATATGATGTGAACTACAACAGCAAAAAGCCACAGTCAGCCCACAGTAGGTGGACTCCTTTTATTGATTCTTAACTCTTAGCACCTATCTTAGTTCTTGGCAAATAGAAGGAACTCAAAAGTAAAATGGATGTGTGAATAAGTGAACTGTTTCTCTTTGTCTCAGTTTTGACAGGACTAAGAAATAAGTATGAGTTCTGTCACTAAAACCCTTTGTTAACTATGTTCCCACTGTCTTTCCTTCCCTTAGGGTTTAAGCGAACGCCTCATTGGTTTCCTGGCCATCAGCCTGAGCTGGACCCTCCTGAATACAAATGCACAGAAAAGTCAACTTATGTGAATAGCTACTCAAAGCCTCAACCCACTCATCACTCTTGGTGCATATATGAGCCAGGCATGGGCCAATTTTAGGATCCAGGAATCTAAGAAAGAGTATCTTCATTTTTTCTGGAGTAGACTGTAGAAAAGAGCACATTCTAAGCAGATTCAAAACTTGCTCTTGACATGATTTCTGTCTAAATAAAGCACAGGACACCACCAACAATAAACAAAAACAAAACCCAAAATCTCAATTTCTGTGTACTCTGTCTTGGTGAGTTTTTATCAGCTAAGACAAACCTAGACAAACCTTTTCCCTGGGAAAAGGGAACTTTAATTGAGAAAGTATCTCTATAAGACTGGCCCACAGGCAAGCCCATAGTGAGTGCATTTTCTTGATTAATGAATGACATAGGAGGGCCTATCCCACGAGGGGCAGTGGCCACCATTGGGCTGGCAGTCCTGAGAGCTATAAGAAAGCAGGCTGATGAAGCCAGTGTGCAGATTCCTGCCCTGAGTTCCTTCCCTCACATCCCTGGATGATGGACTTAAAAGCTGTAAACTGAAGTAAACCCTTTCCTCCCCAAGTAGCTTTTGGTCATGGTGTTTTATCACAGCAGTAGAAACCCTACCTAAGACAATATAGACACAAATATTATGTGATAATAGTTAATGGGGGAAAGGCCATGAATTTGAAAAAGAACAGGATGGGTATTTGGGAGGAGTTGGAGGGAGGAAAGGGAAGGGAAAAAGTTGTGACTACAATCTCAAAAGTAAACAACTTTTAAAAAAACAGAATCAAACTAAGGGTTTCATACATGCTAGGTAAGTACTCTATCAAGCAAAATACATCTCCAGCTCTAATCTTCACTTTCAGAAACAGGGATGGTGGCATATGCTGGAGAGGCTGTGACAGTGCACGCTCAAGGCCAGCTTACATGCTCTCTGGTGAAACCAGGACTGGGGCTGTGGCTCCTAACTAGAGCATTTCTCTAGCTTTCTTAGTGCCCTGAGTTTGAGACCCAGCACCAGAGGGTAACAGATACATATGTATATATATATATATATATATATATATATATAGAGAGAGAGAGAGAGAGAGAGAGAGAGAGAGAGAAAGCCTAGCCTAGCCTGGTGGCTCACACCTTAATCAGAACACTCAGGAAGCTGAGGCAGGAGCATAGCTGGGACTTTGAGGTCTACCAATGGGCTACATAGAAGTGTGCCCCTATCTAAAAAGAAAATAAACCCATGTCTTTCAAGTCTGTAAACACTCTACTTTCCATCAGTGGCAAAGTTGAAAAACTCGGCATAGCTTATATGTTACTAGGTACATTCCCAAAGTAAGTCAGTCATAGAATGTTTTTATTGTGTCCTTACTGAATAACCCCTGGTGAGGACTATGAAAATAAAAACTTCTCCATTATTACAGACAACTTTAAACATAAAAGTAGACAGAGCAGGTTAATGACCTTTCTTGTGTACTATATACTATCAATAATGTCTATGTACTTTCTCTTTTGACTTTATTTTGGAACAAATTTCAGGAATACAATTTCATCTTAATAATCTCTGTGTAAATCTAAAAAATAATAGACAACCAGTTCTTAACTCCTCCACAAAGAACACAAAGGAAGTCTGCTTATCAAACAAAGCTAAGCATACTAAACCTATCAGATCAAGGAACAGCAACTTGACACAAGGTCTTGGTGGTGGTTCAAAAAGATGCTGGAGTAAGCTACTGATTTGAGGTAGGTTCTGCAAAGCAGTGAGTGGGTAGGGATCGAAAGAGAATTGTGAATACTTCAATACTTGGTGAATGGAGGGAGGCAGCGGTCATAACTGTAATACAGGTAAGTGTCATTTCCTCTTTCCTGTCTAATGTAAGAGGATAGTTGCCAGATATAGCTGTGCCTGTAACATCTTCCTAAACAGGATGCAAAAGAGCTGCTGTTATCTCCCAAGCTCCCATTATCTTACACTCCACATACAGATCTGGAATTTGTGTTGTTTATGATGTTGAGTAATGACTTGTTTCGTGTTTTTTCTTTATGGCTACCTAGTTGTTCCCATCACTAAATATTAAAAAGGCTGGAATTTCTATACTCTTGTTTAAGGCCTTTATTTTCAATCAATGTCTGTGTCTGTGTTTCTGTTGGTTTATAGGTTACTTTTATTCTGCTGCTTTGACTCAATAATAAGGTAATGCTGGCCTGGTTAAGTATTCTACTTTTTTGAGGTAGCCTCTCTCTCTCTCTTTTACTCTGGAAAATAAAAAGGGTTTATGGAGTACTGTGCATAGAGCATTGGAACGGCCTAGGGGGTTGAAGTGCTCTTGTTATAGCCTGGGACTTTCTTTAATGTAATATTGCTTCTGAGTCAAACTCCATATTGTAGTAATATTTCTGTTTAGATATTCTGTTTCTTCAGGATCTACTTTAGGTAAATTATACTTATCTTGGGATTTCTGTTTCATCTGTATTTTCAATACATTAGCATCCATGTATGCCAAGGTGTCAGGGATAAGGAGTTCAGTCTCCTTGATACTCTCAGATGACAATGTGTATGTGTGTGTGTGTGTGTGTGCTGTTATCTACATAACATATATATGTGCTGTTACATATATGCTGATATATATATCATTATAGTGTCACCAAGTGGCCCTAGCCAATCCCTCCACTGCACAACAAGGTCTATAGAACAATTGTTATTTCAGGCCACTAATGGGGCAATTTAAAAGGTAGGAATGGAGAAGCAGAACAGAATTTTACACTTAGATTTTATCTTGCAAACTTGTTGAGCTCTAGTTTTCTAGAGTTTATTTCTTTGTTTATTTTGGCAGATGATTCTGTCTTTGTAAATGACAGTTCCATCTCTAACTTTGCAACTTTTGCATCTGTTCTAATGTGACATTGGTCAGTCCTGAGAGCAGAGTCAAAGATCAGGAGTGAACAGAGGTCCCTCATCTTGCTCAGGATATCAAAAGAATGTATTTAAATTCTCTTGGCCAAGCTTAACATTTGCAGTAGATTTCCACTGTACCTGACATTTATAAACAGAAGGAAATTCCTTTTCTTTCTCATCAAGAATCTGTTTCGAATTTACTTCCCTGATCCACCTTGCCCTGACTCTGTATCCATGAAAGTGGACATTTTGTCCAACCCAGTAGCCACTTCAGTGACTGTGTTATTTGAGTTTTTTTTTTTTAAGATTTATTTTATGTATGAGTGCTCTATCTGCATGCACACCTGCAGTTAGAAGAGGGCATCAGATCACATTATGGATGGTTGTGAACTGCCATATGGGTGCTGGGAATTGAACTCAGGACCTCTGGAAGAACAGCTAGTGCTCTTAACCACTGAGCCAGCTTAATACCGTTATTTGAGTTTTATAACACTGCATTTGGCCTCTTGTTGCAGATCATGGAGGAGGCCTCCTTTCTCTGGGTCATTTTTAATCTCTCTCCTCATTAAGCTAGGAGCCATAGTGCCAAGGGCACATCTGAGACCATTACCTCTCATCTCCCTTCGGTCTCATCGCTGGTATGACTGTCTTAAGCCCTCCTTTTTGTGTTAGAGGCTCCTCATCTTCACCTGTCTCCTCTTTCGTGGACATCACTCCTTGGTCTCCATGACACCATGTCAAGCAGTTTCCTCCCATTTCTTTGATTATGTCTCAGGTTCTTTTAGGAGCTGACCTTTCTACATGGGTCCTTTAAGATTTCCTTTCCAACAATTCGATAGTTTGTCCTTTTCCCACTCTGTGCTAATCCCAGGTGATACTTCAAGTACCCTACCTTTAGCTGATAGTTGCATACTTCCAGATTTTTAAAATTTTAATTACATTTATTTGTTTGTTTGTTTATTTATTTATTTGTGTGTGTGTGTGTACAAATCTGTGCCACAGTGCACTTTTGCAGGTCAGAGGACTACTTGTGGGAGTTGGTTTTTTCCTTCCACTAGAGTCTCAGAGATGGAACTCAGGTCTTCAGGCTTGGCAGAAAGTACCTCTTCTCACTGAGGCATCTTGCTGGCCCACTTCCAGATTCTCAACCTTTACTTACATCCCAAATGTGTCTCCAGAACAGTACATTTAAATACTCAGCTACTCACTGAATGTCTTCATTTGAACTCCCAAAGACACTACATATGTCTTGAAATTTTGAAAATTTCCCCCTAATCTATATCTGGGTGACTTTCATAGCTCTATGTATCTTAATTACTTTCTTTTTTGTGGTTTTATCTTATAATAGTCTTCATCTGTTGCAAACAGAAGTTTCTTGGATTATCCCTGGGTAATTGGACAAATATTTAGAATATAGTTTAAAAGTATGTAGGTTTAATTAAGTGGCAGTTGTAAGTTCTCCTACAAGATCCATGACTTCAGAAAGCTCTGAGTTGTTGGCTAAGTTTCCAACACCAGGCATGATTTCCATCTTGTTGAGTAGGTCTTGAGTCCAATTAGAGAGCTGTTGGTTACCACCAAAGTATGTGTGCCATTATTACACCCTTGAGGTTATTGTTCCATAATGGCTGTTGTTGTGGATCCTAGGAATCACAGCTGGATTGTTGTTTGCTTTGCATAGTTCCTTCTAGGTCCTTGAAAGCTAGTCCTTAGAAAAGAGGCTTTCATGTCAGTTCAAACTGAGAAACCTCTGGGCCCAGTGTCTGAAATGCATGGTGTCTTCAGCAATAGGACATTATATTTTTAAAGGGACTGGAGCAATTGAAACTGTGGGAAGTTAAATTTCATATATATTCATGCTGCCACAGGGAGGCCAACTTACTCAGATCAGTCTACAGTAGTGAAAGATGAGATTGGTATTTGTTTAACACCCTGACTGCCCTCTTGACACTATTTTCCTTATTTGTACAACACAGAACATTTTGGGAAGGATGTATAGTAAGCTAGGGCCCACAGGGCCAATCAGGGCAGACCAGACTCGTCCTGTACTTTTCTTTTCTCTATCATCAATAGTTGATCATCTTGTGAAGGGCATCACAGCATTTCCATTTATCTGGGATATAAAATGACTCAAAAATGTGAGAAACGGGGTGTCATCTCTACATACTCTAGATATTGGAGCTTCTAGGTTCAGGAAATATTCTTCCTGAACCATGGAGCGGATCCTGGTTGCAAAACTGCTCATTGAGTGGAATTTCTGCTGATAAAGAAGAAGTCTGGCTTAGCTGGAAAGCCCCCTGAGCTAGGTGCTAAAAGGGTGGACTCACTTTTTCCAGCATGAAAAAAAATCCCTCTTCCCTCTGAGCTGAGGAATCATCTGATCCTCTAAGACGTGTCACATGGCACAACCCTCCCCCATAAGAAACCTGCCCAGAGATTTCCCCATGCTAATGAGGTCTGCTGATGCCTTGCCTTAGTGGGTGGTACAGGAGAGTCAGCAGCCCTTTTGGCTGGAGCCCCAAATAGGCCTAGCCCCCTAGGCCAGCAGCCGCAAGGCAGGAGCTGGTGCTCAGAGACAAGCCCAGACTGCCAGCAGTAGGAGACCTAGCTAGACGGTGGCCAGGCAGGAGCCTGGGGCCTGTGGGAGCCTCGCCAGACAGCCAGACAGCACAGGCAGACTAGACTTTTCATGGAAGGAAGAGTGCTTCCCTCCCACACACCTGCCCCATGCCTAAAATAAGCAGTCAGGCAGTCATGTTGAGGAGAGTAAGAGAATTTACTTCTAGAATTAGGGACATTATAGAACTTTGGGCAGTGGGGAGGAGATTTGGAGGTGAATGTGTTTGATTTACTGGGTATTGTCCAATCAGAAGAAAGAAAACCTACTGCCTAATTAACTCATGGACAGTGAGGGTGGGGAAAAAACTCCAGAGAGGCTAGAGGTAGAGAACAATGTCATTGGCTAGTCCCAAATCTGCAGGAAGCAATTTTAAGAGAGAGAGATGCCCCATTCTGAAAAGGTAGAGTGGGTGATTTTTTTTGTTCATTTGATGGGTTATAGATGTTTGTTATCATTTAGAGGGATTGGTTACAAGTTGTTAAATGGTCTTGTTAAACAAGGTTTTAGGAGGGACTCAGGAATTTCTCTCTTCTTTTCTCTATCCTTTCTCTCTTATGTAGGAGGAGAGGACTTGAAAAGAAGAAAAAAAGGGGGGATATAGACATGATACAAATGATAAAGAGGGCTGGAGAGATGGCTCAGCGGTTGAGACATGTCAGCTCCTGACAGCACCCCCTCCCTATTCTACTCCAGGTAGATTATGAGCATTGAAGAATCTCCATTTGGAGATGGCTGTATTGGTGGCAAGCTAGCTACTGGGCAATAAAAAGCCCTTACTTCAACTGTAGACAGAATGCTGACCCAAAAGGACAAAACTTGGAAGCAGGTAAGTTGACAGCCTAGCTCTGCCAAGGCAGGGTGGGCATGTCCTTCATAATTCCTGCTTTATAATTAATGTCTGACAGAGATACTGGACCAAAAGGCTGAACATAGATGTTCCAATAGTTATAGAGAGAAACTGGGGACTGTCCAGGCAGCCAGTTGTCTGTCATTTCTTAGTTTTGGAAGCTGCTTGCTCTGCACTTCATGTTTATTCAGATATATTTATGCTTCTCAGGTCTCTGATGTGGTTGAAGACTAGATAGTTATAGTCTCACAATTAAGTGTTGAGTTGTTTAGGAAATAAAAAGATGTTTTAGGTCTAAGTTACTAACTTACTAATGTAAGTTACTAACTTACATTTGTAAGTTGGTAATGCAAGTTAGGATGGAAATTGAGTTAGGTATAGAACCTTAAACTCATTGAGATAGATAGATAATTGAATTTTCTTATTAGTTACCAAATACATATAGACTGGACATTGGAAATGTCTGTCATACCTTATAATGTTCACAATTGTTTCCTAATTGTTAAAAAAGAGGTAACTATATTTGAAAAAAATTAGAAGTTGTTTCACAACAATAAATAATGGGTTCTTAAAATAAAAAAAAGAAAACATACTGAATAACATAGGGGAAATGTCTGTGATTTATGTAGAAAAACCTCCAAAAATTATCTACATGATATGTTGTAAATCCTGTTAAAATGAGCATACATGTATGTAGTACCAATGGAGAAAATACACATAGTGGAAATATTCACTTTTGAGCAAAAAACAAACAAACAAAAACAGTCATTGACTAAAAGCCAAGGCACCAACAGATCTCATTAGCATGGGGAAGTCTCTGGGCAGGTTTCTTATGGGGGGGGGGGGGGTTGGGCCAGGAGACCTGTCTTAGAGGATCAGAAGATTCTTCAGCTCAGAGGGAAGAGGGGGATTTTCTGCTGGAAAGAGGGAGTCCATCTTTTTAGCACCTGGCTCAGTGGGCTTTCAGGTTAAGCCATACTTCTACCTTATCAGCAGAAATTCCCTCACAGTTCATCGAGGGAGCCTCATGGCTCATCAGCAGTCAGATCTGCTCCATCAGGTAATTCTCAGAGCAGACTGTTCTCTATCCCATGGCATCTCCTTCTTCTTCCTTCTCTCTCCTCTCCTCTGTTTTTTTTTTTTTTTTTTTTTTTTTTTGGTTTTTTCGAGACAGGGTTTCTCTGAATATCTCTGGTTGTCCTGGACTCGCTTTGTAGACCAGGCTGGCCTCGAACTCACAAAGATCCGCCTGCCTCTGCCTCCCAAGTGCTGGGATTAAAGGCGTGCGCCACCACCGCCCGGCTCTCCTCTGTTTTTTTAAGATTTATTTATTTCATGTATATACAATGTTCTGTATGAAGTATGAATGCCTGAAGGCCAGAAGAGAGCACCAGATCTCATTATAGATATTTATGAGCCACAATGTTGTTGCTGGGAATTGAATTCAGCACCTCTGGAAGAGCAGCTAGTGCTCTTAACCTCTGAGCTGTCTCTCCAGTCCAAGAGACAGGGTTTCTCTGTGTAACAGCCTTGACTGTCCTGCACTCCCTGTATGGACCAGGCTGGCTTCAAACTCACAGAAGATTCACCTGCCTCTGCCTCCCAAGTGCTGGGATTAAAGGTGTGCTCCACCAATCCCAGCACTCTTTTTAATTTTTAATATTGTATATTACATTAAAAAACACACAGTCATCAAAAATACAAACTAAGGAATTATTTTAGCTTTTCCCTTCTCATCCAAATAGTTGCCTACCCTATTAATTTTATGTCCACATGATCTGTGTTTATATCTTTTACATCTGTGTTGTCTTTGTCACATGCCTAATTCTAGTTTTCTGAAACACCTTTCTGATGTCCTTATTTCCTGTTTACTTTCTAGTAGGTTGATCGTTCCACTCACTTGATTTAATTCCTTCATTAGCTTCTATTGCCTTCCAAGTAAATTCCAAAGGGTTTATTAGAACCTTTTCTCCATTGCCTCATCTCCTACACTCCCTTTCGTACACCTTGTTCTCCAATCATACCAAAATACCTGGGCACTTCATGCTTTCCTCCTAAATTCATGCCCCTACCATCTGTATTTCTAACTTTAATAAACCATTGAGAATGAGTAAGGAACAAAGATTATGCCTCAGTGTTAAAGTGGGGGCTCAGCATACCTTTAGTTCTACCCCCAGCACCAAAACCAAAGCAAACACAAACTGCCAGATTCCTCACTAGATGGGTACAACACAAGGAAAAGGCAAGTCCTGGGGCAGAAATGGAGAAATTAGAACTTGCACACCTGCTAGTAGGAGTGTAAAATGATGCAGCTCCTGTTGAAAAGACTTGGCAGTTCCTCTGAAAGCTAAGTGTATAAAAGCAGATGGCACACACACACACAAGAATGCATGCACGCCCACCACACACATATTACATACACATACCACACATACACACACACACTAAAACTAAAATATGTTTTTAAAAGTTAATGTAGACTAATCCCACAGCCAGAAGTTCTACTGTTACATTTACACCACAGGGAACTGAAAACAATTATAAAAATAATTATAACTAAAGGATCATGTGAGCAATCTCCATAATAAAGGGTAGAAACAGCAACTGATGAAGAAGAAATAAAGCCTGATGTATCTATTCAGTAAAATATTATTTGTCAATAAAAGGAAAAAAGTCTGATGTAAGCTTCAGGAGGCTGAACCTTGAAAACATTCTGCCAGGTTTTGAAAAAAAGCTAGGAGCTGGAGAGATGTCTTGGCCGTAAAGAGCACTAACTGCTCTTCCAGACAACCTAGGTTCAACTTCCAGCACCCACTGACAGTTCACAAGTGCTGTAACCCAGACCCAAGGGACTCAACCCCTCTCCTGGCCCCCAGAGGCACTGCATACATCTGGTACGTAGAAGATATATATTCAGACAAGCACTCGTGCACAAAAAATAAAAATACATTTAAAGTCTCAGCTGAAAATGGTGGCGCATACCTCTAATCCCAGTACTCAGGAGGTAGAGGCAAGTGTATTTCTGAGTTCAAGGCCAGCCTGGTCTACAAGCAACTTCCAGGACAGCCAGGATAACACTGAGAAACCCTCCCTGTCTTGAGAACCACCACCTCAACAACAACAAATATATTTAAAATCTCAAACAAACAAAAACCTTTAAAGCTAGTCACAAAGGGATATATGTTAAAGATTACATTGGTAGGAAGAATCCAAAATAGACAAATCAGTAAATAAATAAAGTAGGCAGATGGTTGTTCAATGCTGAGTCATATAAGGTATTGAGTAATAAAATCTAAAATTGACTGTAGGGTTAGATGTACAAGTCTATGAATGTATTATTGAGAGTACACTGTACACACTGAATGAGTAAATTAAATCATATGTAAATAGAATCTTAGTGATTCTGTCTTAAAAGTTCACCAGAGGTTTAGTCAATAAAGTATTTGCTTCACTAGGTCCTCAGCACCTACATTAAAAAACAAAAAAAAGACAGCGATGTGCAGCTGTAATCCCAGCACTGGAGAGGAGGAGAAAGGAGCATCCCTGAGGCTTGCTGGCTAGCCAGCCCAGCCACATCTGTGAGCGAAAGGCTCAAGGAAGATGAGGTGTAGGCTGTGGAGACAACTCGATGATTGGTGGATAAAGCATTTCATGAGCATATGCTCAGAACCCATGTAAAGCCAAGCGCAGTAGCACACGTGTCCATGATCCCAGAGGTCTCTCAGGGATAGGGGAGGCAGACAGGAGAATCCCAGCAAGCTAGAAGGCTAGCTAGTTTGGAGTACAAAACTATATAAAAAAAAAGGAATTCATCTCAAACAAAGTGGAAAGCAAGGACCTGAGGTTAACCTCTGACAGACACACATACACCTTGACATACACATACCCTCATTTACATGCACATGAACATACAGACACATACACAATCAAAATACAGTGAACAACTGAGACACACAGCACCACCAGCCTCTGACCTACACACACATACACACATGTGTATATGAACTCATGC
>CAJQZJ010032812.1:2218070-2275325 GCA_907164525.1 Lophiomys imhausi
AGGGATGAAGTAATCGTGAGAGGGTCCACGTCAGCTGGGATCCGATACTTCCTGTGGAACTCCCGGGAGATGAAGCCATGTTCATCCTAATCCAAGAGAATGAAGAAAGAAGCAGAGAAATAAGAACGGGAAAGTCTACCACTTGCCCCAAACTTAGACATCCCCCTTCCTTAGGTTAGACCAAATGGCCCTGACGTCCTAAGGAAACAAGAAACACCTGCAGCTGGGGACACAGCCTAGTAGTGAAAGGCCCGGAGCTTGGTCTCCAACACTGCAAATATACAAATTGCTAAGTCAAGAGCTGTCCATCCAGGTTTATGACTAGAGTAAATTGCCCATGTGGTCATACCTACCAATCAGAATCTAAGAAATCTGAAACAGCCCTTCATAGTTCTTCATATCTTGAGATACAATTACACCCAGGGCACTTCCCACAGGGGAATGAATCGGTGTTGGCTAGACCCATAGAATTTGGACTCTTGCTTTAGCTCTGAGAATCTGTGTCCTTGAGGAAGCCCGTAAATTGTAACAATTCCTCAGGAATGTTTCAGAATGTCCCTAACCCATGGGATTGCTGATATTAGATAAGGTGGCTCCATCAGGGACACTGTGGTCCAGTCAAGCCATATGAGCAAACTGAAATAGCCTGAAATATTAAGATACACTATTTAGACACAGGCTCTGAGTTATTAATTTTTTTGAGCTAAGTAATGTTTCAAGGAAGTAGTCTTGACTGTCCTATAGGCCAGGCTGGCCTCAAACTCAGAAATGTGCTATCCTCTGCTTCCAGAGTGCTGTGCTGGGATTAAAGCTGTGTACCACCACATCCAGCTCTGTGTGTGTGTGTGTGTGTGTGTGTGTGTGTGTGTGTGTGTGGTTGTTTTGAGACAGGGTTTCTCGGTGTAGGCCTGGCTATCCTGGAACTCACTCTGTAGACCAGGCTGGCTTTGAACTCACAAAGATCCACCTGCCTCTGCCTCCCAGGTGAGTTATAGGTTTTTAAGAAGAAATCATAACATCTTTTCAGGAAGTCAAGAAAAAAATTGCCAAAAATGCAAGAGGAATAATTAGTTGATGCTAATCCTTCTACCTTATGAATCCTAAGCATCCATGAAAACAGATCTCAATTAACTGACTTCCCCACAACCATAAGCCTGAAGCTCTGGAAAGTGGGCAAACTAAGTAACTTAGCATTAAAATGAGAAGAAGAGACATGGAATCCTGAACATCTAAAAGCCACAGACTTAAATGTCTGCAACCTGTAGTTAATGTCATTATGCACAACAACCATTATGTACAACACACTGTACCTAAATCAGTGGTTGCCAGTTTTGACTACAGACTGAAAGTACTCAAGAAGATTTTTTTAAATGTTGATGCCTGAGTTATATCCTTAAAAGTTCAAATTTAATTGGCCTAGGGCATGCCTGATTGGGAATTTTGAAAATTCTTCTAGTCTTCTAATGTCACTGGGCAAGACAAGGCAATCAAAACAAACAGCAAGGAGAACTTCTCTCAGGAAAGCCACAGCACTAACAACAGATCTGTCACTAATTTAGCTTCCTAGCCATTGATCTGCAGCTCCTGATCTAGTCCCTTATGTTTGGGGCCTGGAATTCTGCCAGCCACAGAGGCTCATGCGAGTACCTGGCACCCAGTGTGCACTAAATGAATTCAGAAAAGAAGCAGAAAAGTCCACACACCTGGCGTTCTTCATGCTTGCCATGCACCTCAATCACATCTCCCAACACCTTGACTTTGAGTTCCTCTGGGGAGAAGTGCTTCACATCCAGGTTGACAGAGAATCTGTCCTTCTCCATACGCATCTAGAATAACAAGTGGGGAGAGGAGCAGAAAAGACAGCTTATTAAAAAATAAAAGGTGTTTGTTAAACTGGAGAAGGTTGTTCAGCAGATTTACTTCCTGTCCAGGTAATTCATCCTCCTCTGGGCTATTAAAAAAAAATTCCCTTTTTGAATAGTGACCCTGGTGCCACCATAGTGATATACAAGGGACAGTTCTTGGTCATTGGTCTCCAACTTTACTTAGAGGCACAGGGAAGAAGACATGTCACTAGGGAACCAGTTACAAGGATGAATCTGGGCATGGCTTCTGCTGCCTCTGTACCTAATGCGGGCTTTGTTATTTGTCTGTAAGACAAAGGCCCCCCTTTTCTTGTTCAGCTCCCCTGCCAAGTTTCCTACCCACCCAATCTGGAATGTTCTGTCCTTCCAAAGCCCTTGTCCACTCAGCCCCTGTTTCCTTACTCTGGTATTTTTAAGCCAGAGTGTTATCTCTGACAGCCTCTGTTAACTTATCTTCTTCCACCCTGTAAGGACAAGTCTGGACTTCCCAAGAGTGGACATACATTCATTCCTCTTAAGGCATGGATGGACTCAGGTCAGTGTGCCATCTCAGCCCCGACGAACCCAGAAAATCACGGACAAGGGAAGAGAGAGAAAATACTGATGTCTCCAGCTCCATCAAGGGGGGCATGAGAAGGTCAGGATGAGTGGGTTTCTATCTGATCTCTGTAATTTGAGATGATAAAATCCACCAGGACCATGGCTACTAGAGAGGTGAGGACAGGAGCTGAAGCAGCTCTTAACTTGAATCATTATGCATAAAACCAGAAAGGGGCATCCTGCTTCATCATTAGGGGACAGAAGATGGTCTTCCCTATGCACAGAAAAATGTAACAGGAAACAAACAGACACAGGTGCCAGAGGGAAGAAGAAAACAGGAACCCCATTTCTCTGTACTTTCGTGCACACATGTGCCTAAAATGGATTCGGCAGGGACGAAAAGGAAAACAAATGAAGTGTCCAGGAAGGTCACTGCTGCTCTGGCATAGGGTAGACTTACCTCTGAGAGTCCAGTGTCAATCCAGCTGGGTGCCCGCAGGAAGGAGGGTGGCCGAAGGTAGAAGGGGCTCAGAGAAGTGGCGGTGGAGAAGAGGTCGGACTCCAACAGGTGCTCTCCGAAGAACTGATCAAAGAGGCGGCTGGGGGAGTGGAAAGGGAAGAAGGGACGTCGAATCCAGGGGTGGTGGATGGCGATGTCCATGGTGGCTAGATGAATGTAGGGTCAGTTGGCTGCTCAACTCCTTCAGCTGCAGCTGCAGCCAGCCCCTTATATATGCGGTCTTGTGAAGCTTCTGGAATGGTGAGGTCAGGGGTTTTATTATTCCAGCTCACCACCGGTTCATGGAGACTTGTGATCAGGGATTTGGCAGGGTGACACATACCCAGTACTCACTGAGCTAAGAAAAGAGGAACACAGACACGGCTGAGCTGGCCGATGACTTGTCATGGTCTTGTTTCTCCAGCTCTCTGTCCACACCCAGTGGCACCCGCCCCCACCCTTGTTCTCTAGAGCTAGGACAGAGTCAGGAATCCCAAGCAGCTGGTGGTGTGCCCCTCCTCCTCTCCAGTCTTGCATGCCAGGGGAGTTGAGCCAGCAACTATCTTAGGCCTGGGCAGGGACTGGAATCTTCCTAGGCTAGGCCCCAGGGACATTAACTCTTTGTGGAGCCCCTAAGGAGAGCTGTGACCACCAATAGGTCAGTATCAGTTATCTGACTGTAACCCCCAGTTGATCTAAATTTGGAAGAACCTGACATTTAAAAGACAAAAGATGCTTCTTGCCTTTTCGATGCTATGTGGCTCGTGCAACAATAAGTCTTTTGTTTTGTAAGAAGTGTGCACAGTGCCTAAGACTCAGAAGGACAAAGGGTGATGTGGAAATGTACAATTTGTGAAGGCCCAACTAAGCCTCTCCTTGCTCTCCTGCAGTGCACCAATTTCTTCTCCCAACTCATTCCAGGACCCTCAGCTGTCCTCCCAGGCCCCTGTGACAGCTGAAGGGTGTGCAGAGGAGGGGACTTGGGGTGGGGTCTAGACTGTACGGATCACACCCTCATGGCTGCACTCTGGGCCCAGGCTCCCGGCCCTCCCCCAGAGGTTCTGCACTATTTTGGGTGGTGTAGACCCCGCCCCCACTCTGACTGAGGCCTGGCTCTCCCTGAAGCTGGAGGGGTCGCCTTGATCTTGTTGGGGCTGCACTTGGGATCAGGACTGCTAGTTGCAACCACAGTCATGTCGGGCCGCACAGTGCCACACGCCCACCCAGCCACTGCCGAGTATGAATTTGCCAACCCCAGCCGCCTGGGAGAGCAGCGCTTTGGAGAAGGTATGGCTCACACGCTTCCCACCCCCACCTCCTGAAATTCTGGGCTCTCTGCCCAGCTTCACTGGCCTCTACCCTACCTGGAGCTTAAGTGAACTCCTAGGGTGAGCCATCTCCCACCCCAGACTCCCCCCTCAAGCAAGTCTCTCGTCCTGCTACAGACTCCAGGACAGGCTTTAGAACCACAGGGCTTTGGATACCCGGCCCTGGCACGCTTCATAGTACCTTCTGGCTTCGCTTTTGTCCTCCCAATTTCAGCTTGCTTCCTCCATTGCCATCTCGTTTCTTCCTTTCCCAGCCCCTCTTCAGCAGTTTTCCAACTGCTCTTCCCAGGTTCATGTCTCCTGATCTCTCTTTCAGCCATGTGCCCACTGCATCCTCCCTCACCCTGCCTCTTGCCTTCTCTTTCTCTCTCTGCCTCTAGGGCTCCTGTCAGAAGAGATCCTGACCCCCACCCTCTACCATGGCTACTATGTCCGGCCTCGGGCCACCAGAGCTGGGGAGGGCGGCAGAGCAGGAGCCTCAGAGCTCAGGCTCAGTGAGGGCAAGTTCCAGGCATTTCTGGATGTGAGCCACTTTACCCCAGATGAGGTGACCGTGAGGACTGTGGACAACCTGCTGGAGGTGTCTGCCAGACACCCTCAGCGTCTGGACCGCCATGGCTTCGTGTCCCGAGAGTTCTGTCGCACCTATGTCCTGCCTGCAGATGTGGACCCCTGGCGGGTCCGAGCTGCCCTCTCCCATGATGGCATCCTTAACTTGGAGGCCCCTCGCGGTGGGCGGCATTTGGACACAGAAGTCAATGAGGTCTACATCTCCCTGCTTCCTGCGCCTCCTGACCCCGAGGAAGAGGAAGAGGTAGCCAGAGTTGAGCCCTGACTGCCTGAGGTAGACCCAGCACCCAGTGAATCCCTGTCTACCTCCCGCGGTGATTCCAGAAGTCCACCACACCCCAGAGGCAGGCAGCAGCATCCTCGAGGAGTGGGATAGGTGCATGGTCCACAGTGTGTGGTTTGGTCCCTTGATGTATCATAGCCTTTAATTCTGAGTGTAGCTGAATAAACCCCAACCTCGGAGGCCTTGCTTGTGCTGTTCCTGTTCTGTAGCCTGGAAAACCGAATGGCGAATGGATGGGAAGAAGGATAAGCAGCAGCTGTTTCCACTGTAAAATGTGCCGATCATCTCAGCATCCTGAGCTCACACTTGGATGCTGAGATCACACCCGGAAGCTGACACTGGCTCCAGATCAAATTCCTATCCATAATTTTCTCACAATGCAACAAAAGAAAGAGTGATCCTGGGAGGGGTAGGGATACGCGGTCCAAACAGCCCAGAGGGCACTGTCTGAGCCGGTGATTAGAGACACAAAAACAAGGGTCTCCAGGCTGTCTGGCCCTTTTTGGGTAGGGGTTAGGAAAATGTTTTTTGGCTGGAGAGCGTTGCCCAAAGCTCTGGAGTGAAAGTTTTGCTTTCCCAGATCAACGGCTGTGTGCAGAAAGGTCTCTGATAGAGGCAAGGGGTGTGCACACATGGGCACACAGACACATCAACAACTCACCATTATCACTGACCCCACAGCCTTCCCATACTGAGTACAGGGAAGGCTCATTCAAGACAGCAATTGTGTCTGATTTTGTCATAACCCATAGAGAGGAACCGCGAACACTAGACATAATCTAAGACTCAACGCTGTTTCTACTGTCATGCTGTAGTGGCAATGGTCAGAAAAGGTGGAAGATGATTTTAGTGCTAGAAGTATGGTGTGTTCAAAAAAGGTTGTGAGGAGGCTGCGGCCACACTTAACCACACTTAACTCTATGATCGAGAGAGCATGCACGTGTGTGGTTTGAAAGATGTCCAAAGATTTCCTTTTAGTCATTCATATATATCTATGAATGAATATATATTCATTCCATGTTATGGTGGGTATCTGAAGTTCTTTCATTAATGAGGTTATTTCTTAACTTTTGAGGTTAAAAATCTATTTGAAATCCAATAAAAGCTACCAATCCTCTTACTAGAAAAATACACACATGCAAATTTGTCAACAAAGTTTTTGAGGTCCATTCATACCCCTCTGAGGGATGTGTGGACCCTTGAGGTAAAGGCCTTCTTTAAATAATTTGATTATTGGCTTAAAAATCTCTTTTTAAAACAAAAGCAAGAGCAGGACAGAGAAAGTACTTGCCTCACAGGCACAAGGCTCTGATTAGATCCACAGCACTCCATCCTGAACAATTAAAATAAAAGCATACCTCAGAGAAACATTGATTATATTCTACTCTTCATTAGTAGTTCAGTAAATATTTATCAAGTAATACACAGATCACATAATGGGAGACAAGCATTGTAAATATAAATCATAAAAATGGGAGTCTTGCTGGGCATGGCCTTTAATCCCAGCACATGGAGGCAAAAGCAGTCAGATCTCTGTGAGCTCAAGGGTAGCCTGGTCTACAAAGTAAGTTCCAGGATAGCCACGGCTACACAGAGAAACCCTGTCTAGAAAAACAACAAAACAAAACAAACACAAAAAGAAATGCGAGTCTTTGACTAGCTACCCCCATCCTTACATCTGGGTGAGCAGAAGTCTGAAGAGAACAGTTTCTCTGGCAAGACAAAACACGTACTTCACTGCAATGGTCAGAAAACTGTCACTCAAAGACTAAGGTTGGCCGTGTGTGTGTGTGTGTGTGTGTGTGTGTGTGTGTGTGTGTATGTGTGTTATTTTTAAAGATTATAAATGAAAGAATACATGATATGGCCTGTAAAAATATTTACTCTCGCCGGGCAGTGGTGGCACACGCCTTTAATCCCAGCACTTGGGAGGCAGAGGCAGGCGGATCTTTGTGAGTTTGAGGCCAGCCTGGTCTACAAAGCGAGTAGACCAGGACAGCCAGAGATATTCAGAGAAACCCTGTCTCGAAAAACCAAAAAAAAAATAAAAAATAAAAAATATTTACTCTCTAGTCTTTTGGGGAAAGTTTTCTGACTTATTCTTTTATCATTAGCTATGAGATTAATAAAAACTTTTATCTTCATGCATAAAGTTTAAACAATGGCTGGAGAAAAGGAGGTATGTTACCTATAACTGCGACACTACAAAAATAGCTACCTTTTATAAATATATATAAAATCTTTAAGTAAAAATTAATTAATAATTAAAGGAAAGTTAGGTACAGTGGCACACACCTGTAATCAAGCTTTTAAGAGGTGGAGGCAAGAAGATTAGGAATCAACTACATCATGAGTTTGAGGCCTGTCTAGACTACATGAAACTCTGTCTAAAAAATAATAATAAAATAAAGATTTTCAAATCTCCACGTAGATTTCAACCTGTACAGCTTCATAATTTCTTTAATAGTTGAACTTAATTGGTCTACTTATTTTTTGGGGAGAAGTGAGGCCTCACACACATTAAGCCCACATTCTACCTACCACTTAGCTCTGAGCTTTGTCTAAGTCAAAAAAGACTTCTTTGTTTCTTTTTAAGCAAGGAAACATTTGAAAACCTCTAATTTAATTCAAATGTCCACTCCATCAAAACACCAAAATTCTTTTAAAGTTATTAATCAACTTCTGTGACATTTTGAGTTGCAGAGACTTTGAACTTCACAAATAGCCCACTCCATTTTCTTTTTGGACACACACACAAACACACACACACACACACACACACACACACACACACACACACACACATATATGTCGAGAGAGTAAACCTAGGATCTTGTACATGCTAGGCAAGTACTCTACCACTGACTGGTTTTTACCATTTATTTTAGCACAAGGTCAGACTAAGCAGCCCATGTGGATTTGAATTCACTATGTAGCCCAGACTGGCCTATACTCCTTCCTGCCTCAGGCTCCAGGGTACCTGGGATTACAGGTGCAGCATCTTAAAGAGATTGGGTCCAAGAACCCTAGCTAGGGGTGTGGAGGAAATGAAGAGAGGACTGACATACAGATAAAACATACAATGGATCTGGGATCAGATTCTCTAACACCTCAGCATGTTTATTAGATACAGCACAGGGGTTAGTCTTGGTGGGAGGCCCTGTGTTGCGCTGCAAACACTGGAAGTTGCTAGTCACTGTACACACTGATCTATCATTCATAAATACCCATACTCAAAGGCTGAGCCCCTATCAAAGTACACATTCACTAAGGACTTCTGTCACACAGGATTTCCTATAGGCTGGCACAACCATGGCCTGCTAATTTCTTCTACAGCTTCCCTCCCACAGTGAAGTTGTGCCTTGCCTGTTCAACCATATCTTATAGAACTTTCTGTACCACCTTTTACACATACAACTTTCTTTTGTAACACACTGACAATAGAAACTGAAAGTCAACGAGAAGCCTAAAATTACTCTACACATGACCTACCAGGTCAGATGTTAATAGAATGCCCATTAGCTTTTGTTATCACACTACACTTGTATTAATCTACTTAAGGCATATCAGGTGCTTTTTGTCTTTTCTGTGGAGTTTCTGGCCCTCTAAAATATTAATAAATTCCTGTAAATTACCAAAGAGATGGCTGGAAATGGAGCAGATTATGAAGGGCTTTGAGAATTCTATCCTTTAAGTATCTGGGAATTATTACTGGCTTTTGAGCCAGGGACAGGAAGCAGGTTACAGGGCAAAAAGAACATAGTTAATAGTAGGATACAGAATGGTCTGCAGGAGAGAAGCATGTGCAAGGACTGGAACACAAGATAGTAAAATAAAATGCCTTCCCATCTGATAGCTAGCTGAGAACAAGAAGTGATAATAGTAAGAATAGGTAAAGCTTACTGAGGGAGTCCCACATGCCAGGCCCTAGACTAAAGCTTTATGTATACATACATCATTCAGTCACCACAGTCCTATAAAGCGGTCACTCTCATTCCATTTTTCCTAAGATGGGGAGGAGTCCAGAGTCCAGCATGCTCTGTGGAGTTCAGGGCTGATTGTGAGTAGCCCGGAACAACACTAAAGATGCCAAGAAAATACTGAAGATTGGAATTGTGGGTTTCAAGATCCTCTTGGAGTCAGACTTTCTTTTCTTTCTATTTTTGTTTTTTGTTTTGTTTTAATTTGAGACAGGGTCCCTCCAAGAATTCTATGAATTCCTGGCAGTCCTGGAACTTGCACTGTAGACCAGGCTGGCCTCAGACTCACAGAGATCCTCACCCCTCTGCCTCCCAAGCGCTGGGTCCATAGGCATGCACCACCACACCCAACCTGGAAACATATTTTCTAAGGGGAATTTATTCAGCTGCATCACAGTTGCTGGCCAGTGAGGACTGAGTTCCATTTTGGGTCATTGGAAGCAGAAGCTGCAAACAGGGGTAAGTGGAGACTTTATAGTCCTGAACTGGGGAGAGGACATTGAGCGCTCCATCCCGATCACCGAGCCATCTGGTTTATACCAGAGAGAGGATTAGGTAATACATTCAGTTTATGCCTCACTGTGCTGGAAATCTAGATGGTAAAAGGTTAGGAGATTTGTATACATTAATTCTAGGAGTGAGAATATGAGAGCATCCCATTTCCCTCTACATTTCAGGTTCCAAACGCCGCTAGGATTCAAACCCATATTGTGAACATACGGAACTGGTACCAATTACCGTGACAGTGAAACCCAAGCCTGAGTGTAATAGGGCAAACATAAGGGACCCTTTACTCCGTTTTGGGGGATATATTTCAAAGACAGTGAGATATAGTGGGAAACATTTCCTATGGAAACTCAGAGCACTTTGGTATCTCAGGTTTCTTTGTAAATCGACGCTTGCAGCTGGAAGCTCAAAGCTTCATCAAAAGAAGTTCCAAATCCCAAAGGTGAGATAACTCTCACCTGGAGCCGGTGTGCCTTTCTGCCCTTTGGCTGGGAACAATTACTTGGGAATCATTCCACCAGGTGGCTTCCAAGGTCCAACCTACTTGGTTGAAATCTGACACTGACAGAAACTCCCTGGGAGCTGCTGCGGTTCGCTCGTCCGGGAACCAGGAAATGCGCAAACCTCTTTAGGTCTGAAAACCAGCAGGGCTCCCCGAGAGACACATCCGCCATGGGAAACAGGCTGTGCTGTGGGGGAAGCTGGTGAGTGCGCCTAAAGGTGGAGGGGACCGTCTCCAGTGGTGGATATGAAACCCTGAGAATCAGAAAGCCTGGAGACCCTGCCTTCCTTCACCTGCCACGTCCTG
The DNA here is from genome assembly GCA_907164525.1 of Lophiomys imhausi. Taxonomy (NCBI): domain Eukaryota; kingdom Metazoa; phylum Chordata; class Mammalia; order Rodentia; family Muridae; genus Lophiomys; species Lophiomys imhausi. The sequence goes on from CAJQZJ010032812.1 coordinate 2,228,451, forward strand.
GGTGGAACACCAGAGCAGTACCTTAGGACGCTTAGAAAACACAGCAAGCCGTAGAGTGGCCAGAGGTTGGCTGGACTGATGGACCGGCCATGTTTCTCTCCTCTGCTTTCCTTCTGCTGCTCTCCTTTTCATTCTCCTCCAGATATCTTAATAACGGGAGCGTTTGGGTGCTCTTTATGTGCAGTCATTTTATCATATCGTTCAGTTTTCCCAGCGCTTCTGTGAGTAAGTGGTCTTACCGTTGATCTCACCAGCCAGTCAAGGAGCGGAGGCTCAGGGAAGTTAATATGTCTGTCACATGGCTAGTAACTTAGCAGGTAAAACAAGATTCCAAGCCCGGCTGCTAGACTTCAGAGCCCGTACTTTCCTTACTAAGTAATCAGAGACCTGATCGTGGATTGAGCAACCCGATTTGGACAAATGTTTGTTTGAAACTGCAGAGGGGGAAGGAGAGTGTCCATGGGAAATGTGAACATAATTTTCATGCTATTGAAAATTATGTGTGGCCTCAGGCAGTCTTGTTATTTCTCTGGGCCCTCACTTTTGTAAAATATACAGTCCCTATTGTTTGCATCATAGGTTTGTTTTAGAGAGCAAAAGCTAGTAAAACAGACAAAAAGCCAAAAGCAACAGCAACAAAGAACACCTATTTGTAGTTTTGTAACTTTCCCCCCCAGGGTGTTCACCGCCACTACAAATTCCCAAATATGGCTTAATCTTGTCAGCTGCCCCTTAGCTATATGATTCCATGTCTGGGGTAGAGTTCAAAGATTACAAATAAACATCAAATAAAGAGAGAAAAGCAAGATAGATTGGAAAGCACCTAAAATTTGAAAACAATACTGGACTCAATTCCTCTGCCTGCTAGTTGGTTATCTATTTGGTTATTAAAAAATATTTACTGAGCATGTATGTATCAGGAAGTGACAGATGTAGAAGGTAGCCAAAAAAAAAAAAAAAAGAAATTTGGCTAAGCATGGTGCTGTATGCCTTTGATCCTGCGATTGATAAGACAGAGACAGGCTGTTCCAGGGTAGCCAAGTTTACATAGTGAGATCCTGTCTCAAAAAACCAAAACCGAACAACCAAATCAATCAATAAATAGATCCCTGCCTACATAGTGAGATCCTGTCTCAAAAAACCAAAACCGAACAACCAAATCAATCAATAAATAGATCCCTGCCTACATAGTGAGACCCTGTCTCAAAAAACTAAACCAACCAAGTAAATAAATAAGTCAGTCTCTTCCTATATGTGCTTATATTTGTTTATATATATTTAATTACCTTTTTCTTTGATTTTTGAGACAAGTTCTCTCTATGTAGTCCTGGAACTCTCTGTGTTAGACCAGGCTGGCCTTGAACTCACAGAGATCTTCCTACATCTGCCTCCCCAGTGCTGGGATTAAAGGCGGGTGCCACCACACCTGACCCTTATTTACTTAGTTTTGAGATGAGGGTTTTGAACTGTAACTCACTGCATTGACCAAACTGGCTTTGAACTTGTGGCAATCCTCCTTCCTCTGCTCCACAAGTGCTGGGATTACAGGCCAGTCTCCTGTCTGTCTCTTGTTGATGATCATTTTATGTTAAGAGCCTTGCTTAATATCTTAACACTACTTTATTTAATCCTTCACAATAACCCCATGGTGTTAAGACTCAATTAACAATGCTCAAAAACCTGTTGAAAGTCTCACAGTCAAATATGGTCATTCTAATTCTGGAGCCCATTTAATAACACTATGCCAAACATTCTAACCAAAATCTAGTTTGTATCTTAAAATACCAATAGGACTGGACAAGCTTTTTTTTTTTTCCTATTATCACATTAAAACCCCAGACTTTCCAGGCATAGTGGTGCACACCTTTAATCCCAGCACTTGGGAGGCAGATGTAGGAAGATCTCTGTGAGTTTGAAGCCAGCCTGGTCTACAAAGCAAGTTCTAGGACAGCCAGGACTGTTAACACAGAGAAACTCTATCTCGAAATGAAACACCCCCCCCCACAAAGAAAAAAACCCCAGACTTAAAGATAGTATGATAATTGATCATTTATCTTACAGAATATTCATCATTGCAATTTTGGATACAGAAGTAGTAAGCATTTACTGCAGAAAATTTGGAAAATAACCGAGTACAAAATGAAAAGAGGCCCAGGTGTGGTGGTGCACACCTTTAATCCCAGCACTCTAGAGGTGGAGGCAGGTGAATCTCCTGTGAGTTAGAGGCCAGCCTAGTCTACAAAGTGAGTCCAGAATAGCCAGGGATACATAACACAGTGAAACCATCTCAAAAAAACGAAAAAAAAAAAAAGAGAGAAAGAAAGAAAAAGAGAACATAAGGGGCTAGAGAGATGGCTCACCAGTTAAGAACACTGGCTGCTCTTCTAGAGGATCCAGATTCAATTCCCAGCACCCACATGGCAGCTCACAACTGTCTGTAACTCCTGTTCCAGAGGACCCAACATCCTCTTACAGAGATACATACATATAGGTGAAGCACCAATGCACATTAAATAGATAACTTTTGTTAAGAAAGAGAGAGATCGTAAGCATAAGCACCCAGGAAAGCCAAGAACATTTTCATGTGTTCCCATGTTGTTTTTAAGATTTTGTTTTTGGTTATGTCTCTTGAGGATGGGGTGACAAAAGCACATTGCCCTGGATGTGGAGTTGCAGGTGGCTATGAGCCAACAGACAAGGATGCTGGAAGCTGAACTTGGGTACTCTGCAGAAACAGTATGCATTCCTGGCCACATATTATTTTGAACATGCACAGTTCTTATCCCAAAGCAGACCTTTTTATTAGCTTAATAAACAGTGAAAATTTCCATGCTATTAGGTGTTCTTACAGCATCTTTTTCCGAAGTGGCTATATAGCTTGCCATTTTCTATATCCACCATTTACTTAGTCACATCAATATTGATCATTTAGGCTGTTTCCTATTTTGAAGTAGTAATACCACAATAGGAGTTCATATCTACCTATGTATAATCATGTATTGGGACATGAGATTACTATATCAGACAGTATATGCATTTATGTTTAAAGGTTTTTATTCTCATTGCCAATTGCACTCCGAAGGGACTGTTTCAATTTTTATTCTTACAACCACTGTGGAAGATGGCCCATTTAGACTCTTTAAGTCTAATCTAATACTAATTCTGTCACCCATGACTAGCAGAGTGTGTCCGGGTTCTATGCAATATCCAACTTGGGAACAGGCTCCGTTCACTAAAATTGGATGGCTCTGGTCATGTATTCTCTAATTAATATTCTCTCTGTCCACTTAAATAGAAACAAGTAGGAAAACAGGAGTGACAAGGGGCAAGGCATTGGTTCCTATGATCAGACTCTGACAAGGCAGTCATAACACTAAGCAAGAGCTGAAGGAGCAGAGGAAAAAGTTGAAAGACTGGCAGAATCTGGCCCTCTGCCACACCACCTTTTGTGTTTAGCTAAAGACCAACTCCCTGGTTCTCAGCAAGTTGCCTCAAAACCACTCCAAAACAGAGCTCTTTATCCAATCTGTGTGGGGAAACTCCTGATTCTCCCACTGTACAGATAGTATAGTCAGCATGATTTAAATGTCTGGATGTCTCTCTCTTCCTTTCTCTTTAATTTCCAAAAGTAGGAAACTTCCTGAGGAAAGGCGAAATCAGACAGATGAAGCTCTGGTGAGATTTGGAAATATACTACCAAGAATAGGCACCCAGAGCAAGTATGAAACCATCCGCCCTGTCTCCTCAGAATAGGCACCCAGAGCAAGTATGAAACTATTCGCCCTGTTTCCTCAGACAAGTGTTGTTTCCCTGTGCAGCAATCATTGACCACCACGGAGACATGCAGGCTCCACTCCAGGGACCCCAGGAGCAAGGCTGCTGAGTCACTAGCCAAAGTCACTGTTCCCAGTTCTGTAGACAGTCCTCCAAAGGGCTTTAAAGGTTAGGTATCTCTCGCTTTGTTAACTAAAAACAAGGACAGGGAAGCAGGAATGATAGCCACTTACTGGAATAGAGCTTTTGAGGCAGTCCTGGTTGTGACAAGCTCCTCTGGCTAAAGTCCCAGGTTGCCAAAGATTCCCCCCTCCCCTACAAAAAAATAACACTGAAGACTCAGTCCTGGATCCCAGAATATATTCCATAATTTGGCAGATTTCCCCTAGCCTCTACTGGGATTAGCTTGGTAGACAATCCCAGAATAGCCTACAAGTCAGCAACATCCCTGGCATGCAAGTGCCTGGTTGCCTAAACCAGTATTTTGGGTTTGGTTATGTCAGTTTTACCACAGCTTTCCAGAACCATCCATCTGGGAGAGGCGTTATATCCTTGACAAGTACTTTCAGGCGGACCCTGACACAGAGTGAATCTTTTGGGGTGGTGGGGGAATGTCATCCAAGAATGTGAAGGAGACCACAGAGTAAATGTGTTGGAGAGATCGTTCAGAGAAAGCTCTTGCACACAGGTGATCTGTTTCTCTACACAGGAGCTGGCCATCAACTTTCCAGAAGAAATCCAAAACAGGTAATAGGCGGGAGGGTATTAAGAGCAAAGGAAATCAGAGAAGACATTAAAGCCAGCATCCTTGGAGAAGGCATAGAAAAGATATACGACCTTGGACGAGACAAAGGGAGGTGATATAACAAAAAGAATCTTTAGTTTACTGGGTCCGGGGCTACTCTGAACTTGTGGGTCTTACCTTTCCCATTACTCAGAGTGGCAGGGTCAGTTGCTTAAGCTTTCATCTATCTACAAAAGCCAATCGAGTGCTTGTATTTTAGGTGAGGAATAATATCAAATTCACAAGTCAATAGAAGAGATGCCAGCAAAGGCAGAGGAGTTAGCTCATGCAAACACTTGGCGGGGGGGGGGGGGGGGGGGGGATTGGCTTGACTGAAAGTGGCCCATAGATGTAGCTGACCACATACTACATTTTTGTAGTAGTCAGTTGCCTCATGTCTTCCCAGGTACACTGTAGATCTCCCAAGGCAAAGGAAATAGTTTACTCATCCCTACCTCCCCAGAGCGTGGCCCAGAGCCTAGCACAGTATGAACTATCACATATTCATGGAAGTGTTTGAGGGCTGGTGAGAAAGGAGGACGGAAGGGAAGACAGTACAGCCAGATTGCATATCCTGGAAAGGAGTTTGGGAGTATGTTAGTAGAAGTCAGAGAAGTAGGAAAACAGCCAGAGAGATTTGCTGGATGCCATGCTGATACTCTAATAGACATTTGAAGACAAGAAAGAGAGGATGAATTTAAGTTGGCTTTCTTCACCCACAGGGAGCCAAGCAAGACCCACATTGAGCATACTGAAGCAGCAACAGCTCCAGCAGAATGGCACAAAGGTAATGACAGGCCTCTGTCCCCTCTCAGGCCCACTCAGATGTTGGGTTCCCCGTGCACAGCTTTTTTACCCTGAGACAGATTCATCTCAGCCACTGTAGAAATGCTGTGTCATGCTGGGGAGATGGCTCAGCAGGTAAAGCCCTTATGTGCAAGTCTGACTCTCTGAGTTTAGATCTCCAGAGCCCACATAAAAGCCGAAGGCTGTAGCAGAAGCTTCGAAAATCCCAGCACATCCCTACTGGGAGATGGGAAGCAGGAACCCTCTCCCAAGGTTCACACACAAACACACACACACACACACACACACACACACACACACACACACGAGATAGATAGATAGATAGATAGATAGATGGATGATAGAGAGATAGAGAGATACTGTGTTACCTAGCCTCCCAAAAGAGCAGAATAAAGGGACCCCAGTCTAACTGGTGCTGCATGGGAACCTCCTTTAATCCTGTTGGTTTCTACCAGGACTATGAGACAACAGCTCCAATGTATGAGCAAGTGTTACACCTACCAGCATCCCAAAAGAAAATTTCAGAATCCACATCGGAGGAGAACAACTTGCATTATGCGGATATTCATGTGTTCAGCCAAATGCAGCCTTACTCTCGAAAGAAGGTGAAACACAGGCATTCAGAAACTGCTACAGAGTATGCCACACTTCACTTCCCCCAGGCCACTCCTCGATATGACAGCAACAATGGAACACTGGTGTGAGCTCTTAGGAGGAAGTACCGGTTTCCATAATTTTACCATCATGTGGGAACAATCTACTGTTTTCGAGAACAGGGATGTTGGCCATGTTTTAATAAGGTCAGAAAATCTGGAATTATGAGTCCCCCTACTCTCTCCACTATGAATCTTTTGGTTTGCCACTGTTATCATCATGGAGTTGTGGTAAGGCTAACTATGGGTGGGCTGAGTTCCAAAAAATATTTAAAATGTGCAAAAAGGCCGTCCTTTGACCCCTAACATTATTTTCAACTCTCAAATGCAGCAAGAACCCTCTGTGCGCTTTGGCTGTTTCTGGTAGGAATTATTTAATGATACTTGGTTTGGTTTGGGCTTTTTTGTTTGTTTTTTTTTTATTTGTTTATTTCTTGGTTGCTTTTCTTTTTGAGAGACAGGTTCTCATGTAGCCCAGACTGGCCTGGAACTTGTTATATCATGAAGAATGGCCTTGAACTCATGATCTATCCCAGCCTCCCATCCCCAGACCTGGGATTACAGACATGTGGCCACTATGCTCAGCTAATTATATCCCCTTTACCCCAAAGCCGAAGAGGAAACGCGCTGGAAAAACTTTCTGAGCCTTTGCACACAGCCCCGGGACTGCTGTGTGCAATTAACCCAATAGCTGGGTCAAGGGATCTAGATCTTATCACAGAAATGGGAACAGGGACAGACTGACTGACTCCAAAGCCTTCTCCAATCACCGGTGTCGCAAGGACTAACAGCCTGGAGAGGACTCTCCTTGCAGGACTGTTAGTTCTGGTCTGAGGAACCGTTAGAATCAATAAATAAACAGTATGAAGAACAGGCCGGGTGATTGTTCCTGGGGCTGAGTTTTGTAACGTGTTCTTAGGCCTACATTATGGAAGGGTTCTTCGGGTCAGCGGTTGGGATGTTGGTTGGTGAACAGAGGGCAAGCTCCCATTGGCTGAAGGCGGGCAGTGGGAGGGACCCAATGAGCGGGTGGGGGTGGGGGGGAGGGGGGGAGGAACAATGAAGATGCCAGGCCAAGCGAGCAGGCTGGCAGGGAGGGGTTGTGGTCCGGACGCTGAAGGCGGGTCCAGAGTAGGGGCGGGTTCTTGGCCGGCTGGAGGCGGGGCCTGGAAGGCAGGAGGTGGGCCAAGGCTTGCACTAGCTGGCTCTTGCCCTAGGAAGGCAGGCCGACTAACGCAAGCCTCCGTGTCGCTATGGCAGCAGGAACGCGCAGCTCTGTGGAAGTGCCCGCCAGCCCGGATGATGCTGAACCAAACGGGCTGATAATTTTCGAGGTAAGTGCCAAAAAAGTGGTGAGTAACTGAGAAATATTATTACCACCTTTGAGCATCTAGATCGGATATGTAGGGACATGCAGCAGAGACAGGGGTGCGGCGGGGAACACGCAGAAGTTTTGAGGTCTGAGCTCTCTTTGAACTCTGTAGTGTCTTAGTGTGCAGTTCCTGCGTCAGACTTTAGAGCTTGGAGATGAGTTCTAACTCACTTCCCTAACTCATCGTTTAATTTTCCCCAAATATACCTGTTGATTGGTTAAGATGATGATTCCCTGAAGAGGGGTAGAGTACTGACAAGGGAATTGCAACACACACACACACACACACACACACACACACACACACACACACAGAGAGAGAGAGAGAGAGAGAGAGAGAGAGACGTTAGTGTTGATAATGTCAACTTTATAGAGAGTCAATGCAAATTTCCAACGGTTGTAGTATCTCTTAAAAATCAGTTGTCACCAGCACCACCACCATTACAACAGTTGCTGAGGTTTTTCTGTGATACGATCCCTAGGTAGTTCAAAAGAAATGGGCTGGAGGAGACTGCCCTCATTGCAAATTGTTAGAGCAAATCCATTGCTTATTTTCTGTGTTAGCTAGGGACAAACAAAATAACCCTTTTCAAGGGTTCATAACTATGAGGATCAAATAAAATGCTATAGATAACACTATGAAAACATAAAATTCTGTAGACAAATCCTGCCTAAGAATCGTTGCATCTGGCTCCCAAGTCTTTACTGGTAAAATTGAACGATTGGGATTTTGTTTAAAACAAACAACAGAATTATAAATGTTGAACCAGGTGTGGCATGTGTACCTGTGGTCTCTCCACTTGGAAAGTGGAGACAGGATGATGAGGAGTTAGTTCACAGTCATTGTCTATTACATAGAAATTTGGAGGCCAGCCTGGGTTACATGGGACCCTTTCTCAACCTCCCACCACCTTCTTCAATGTAGATGTTTCCTGTGGGGCTAAAAGTTCCTGAGGATAAAAATAAGTTTAAGATATTTCTGAAGAATGAAAGGTGTGTCAGGAGTAGGTCATCTGGTATTTCTTCTGAATATGTCCTGTGTCTTTGTTTTTTGACAAGTGTAGGAAAGATTGTGTGTGTGTGTGTGTGTGTGTGTGTGTGTGTGTGTGTGGTGGGGGTGGAGGGAGCAAGAAAGCATCCTTCTTATTTCTGTGAAAACCTAAGTTAAAAATGCTTTAAAGTGTCACTGAAGAGCTAGAGAGATGGCTCAGTAGTCAAGAGTGGTTACTGCTCTTGCTGAGTTTGGTTCCCCACAGCCAAGTCCAGTGACTCACAACCTCCAGCAACTCCAGGTCCAGGAGTTCCACCCCTCCTCTGGCCTCTGCAGTCACCACCTCCAACTCCCCCTACATGCAGACATATAAATAAGAGAAAGTGCAACCGAGATGACCATATTGCAATTGCAATATCTTAGCTGCCCCTCAGGGTCCTAAGTCTGACACCTCAAGATGACTTTAAGTTGGCAGACTAAAAGGAGTGATCCGACTCCTCCTAGGTTAATTTAGCTTTTGAATTTTCTTCTCCTCTGTATTTTCACGTATCTCCTTTTCCTATCTTAAGGTGGCTCTGAGTCGGCTCTTCTAGGGAATCTGAAGATGGGGACTCAAGTGGTTATGAGAGCCTGTGACTCCTCCGTCCCTGGAGCGCCCTCTGTAAGTCCTGGTGTATTGCTGTCAATTGCTGAGTGTAGTGACCTTACAGGAATGTCAGTGCTGGTCTGTACCTGGAAGACTGCTCCACTAGGATGTACAGCCTGGAACAAGATATTGCCTTCCTTTCTTATTCCTCCTCCTTGTGGAAATTCTAGTTCATTTGAGTACCAGTTCATTACTTTTCCCCCCTGGAATTAATAAGACCAGGCAAAGATTGGAAAACTCTAGTCAGTATATGTGCATTATTTAAACAATTTCAGTAAAGTTTATTAAAAATAATATTAATTACAGAGCATTTGAGAAAAATTGCAAACTATCATTAAAAAATTAAAAAACTAGCCAGGTAGTGATGACACATGCCTTTAATTCTAGCCCTTGTGAGGCAGAGGCAGGTGGATCTCCGAGTTTGAGGCTAGCCTGAGTTTACAGAGTGAGTTCCAGGAAATCCTGGAGAAACCCTGTCTCAAAAAACAAAACAAAAACAAATGAACAAACAAATTAACTAACTAACCCTTAAGTCTGTCATCCAGAACCAAACTGTGAATATTCTAGTCTTTTTATCTATGCAAATGTTTTCCATGAGATCCTATTATATGTAAACTTTGATATTGTTAACTTTGTGACATGTATATTTGTCTTTTGGTTTTATTATTTTATTTTATGCATATGGGTGTTTGCATAAACTTGAAGAAAGACTTCTACGTATGTCTGTGAATCACATATCTGGTGCTTACAGACACTTTAGGAGTGTGTTCAATCCCTTGGATCTGAAGTTACAGACAGTGGAGAGCTGGCATGTAGGTGCTAGGAATCAACCCTGGGTCCTCTGGAAGAGCAGCCAGTTCTCTTAACTGCTGAGCCATCTCTCCAGGCCCTGCTTGGTTGGCTTTTTGAGTCAGAGTTTGCTAAATATCCTAGTTCTGGCATTAAAATCACTGTATAGCCCACAGTGAGGCAATTCTCCTGCCTCAGTCTTTGGAGATCTGGGATTACAAGTATGCACTACCAAGCTCAGATTTGCTATAATCATCTTGACCACTGGTCAGTCCCTTTTTCATTGGACTTTTAAATCTTTCCACAACTCACATTGAAAATAAGCAGCTTAGGGGCTGGAGAGTAAGTAGTCAGTTAAGAGCACTGACTACTCTTGCAGAGGACCTGGATTTGATTCCCAGAACTCACAGTGACCTTTAAGTCTAGTTCCAGGGGATCTGCTGCCCTCTTCTGACCTCTGTGGGGAACAGGAACACATGTAGTGAATAGCTACATGTAGGCAAAACAGTCATATATTTAAAAAAGGAAACAAGCTGGGTGTGGTGGCTCACACCTTTAATCCCAGCACTTGGGAGGCAGAGGCAGGAAGATCTTTATGAGTTCGAGGCCAGCCTGGTCTACCAAGCAAGTCCAGGACAGCCAGGGGTTATTATGCAGAGAAACCCTGTCCCAAACAACCCCCCACAAGAAAGAAAACAAGTAACTTAGGAACTTTATTTATTGTAGAGAGCTGCGATGTGCCGCGCCCTAAAGATGGCGCCGGTCTCCGCCTTCCACCAGCCCGACGGTGAGCGCTCTCGATGATAAACAAGTCCATATTTGGCTAAGACTGCTGATCTGGCTTGCTTCCGCATACGTGGGCCTCTAAGATAGCACCACATGGCTTTACTTGATTGGCTGTTCATTTAGTATTTAGCCTGTGGGTTGGGTCTGCCCAGGCATTCGGAAGACTGTTTTCAAGGGACCTGAATAAACTGCTGGAGAAGAGCTTTTGTGAGTTGCGTCATCCTTGCTGGTCTAGGGGGACGCGACAATTTATTTATTTATTTTTGGTTTTTCGAGACAGGGTTTCTCGGTGTATTCCTGGCTGTCCTGGACTCACTTTGTAGACCAGGCTGGCCTCAAACTCACAAAGATCCACCTGCCTTTGCCTCCCAAGTGCTGGGATTAAAGGCATGCGCCACCACCACCCGGCTAGGAACTTTATTTTTTAATCATAAATTGGTATTTTATTTTTCCCCTTAAAACCATACTTTATTATATATAACAATACAATTTACATATTAACATTATATGGAATTATTTGATATAATTTTTAAACCCTTTTTTTTAAACATTTATTTATTTATTATGTATACAGTATTTGCTCTACATATATGCCCGGGCAGCAGATCTCAATGTAGATGGCTGTGAGCCACCATGTGGTTGCTGGGAATCGAACTCGGGACCTTTGGAAGAACAAACCAGTGCTCTTAACCTCTGAGCCACCTCTCCAGCCCCCTATTTGATATAATTTTAATCTGGGACTTTATTTGTAATTTTTTACTTATGTGTGTGTGTATGTACATGTGAGTGGGTATTGGAAATTGAATGGAACTCTGATCCCTTGTAATGGTAGTACTATTAACCTTTGAACCCTCTCCCCAGACCATATATGGTTTCAAACAGAATAAAAAGGGAAGCATTTTCAGGGTATAGAAACCCTCTACACAGGAAAAAAATTAAACTCACTTCTTCTAAGTGGATTAGTGGGACAGTGTGTTCAGTGACTAGTCATGTGTAGTCCTACTGCACTAATGGCCAATGGGTTGAAAAGAAAGCCTAGTGTTCACAGCCACTTCGTTGGAGGAAGGACACATATTGGATTAGTTTTCAATGCAAACGTGGTTCTTGTTGCTTCAATAGAAAGCAAGGTGGTTCCATATATCCAGATATGAGCATTTTACAGAATTAGTAATCTGTAAAGGAAGAACTGTGATTTCAGATTTGGCACACATCCTTCAGAGGGCAGCTAGCTGAATGTCAGAATATGCCAAGACAGGAGGACCCTGGGCCCTCGTGAAATATTGGGTTTGCTACTGTAATTAGTAATGGTGAGGCTGGTAGTGACTGGCCATGCATGGGAGCACTCTTTTCCTAGTAGAGAGACTTGAGTCACTTCCCAAACATCCACCAGATGTTGCTGTCTTGGTCTGATTTTTCAAGGAGGGACAGTTGGCAGACAGCCTGACATGGGTTAGGAAAAAAAGTGTAGAATACATTTGCAAATCGTTTGCTTTGGCATGGTTTATATTAAGCTTTGCCGTCTGATGGTTACTTTGGCAACGTTCTACCCCAGTCTCTCACTTCTCTGTCTTGTTTTTCTTATGCCCGTTTCTGCCTGTCATATCCACCCTGTGCACTCTGTCCCTTCATCTAATGTTTGTGTAGTCTTTCCTCCAGCCTTGTTTCTTGTCTCCGTATATGATGTATATATATATATATATATATATATATGTATATATATATATATATATAAGTGGATCTTTCTTTCTTCACATTTTTGCTAAAAGAATAGTGTCTGGCACATAAACATATAATAGGGATGCAACACATGTTTAACAAAAGAATGCATAGGTAAATGGAAATAAAATACAAGAAAATACCATAAATTTTATTTGGCTTGAGAATACAGTAAGAGACAAAGAAAGATCCATAGCCTCATATTAACTGTAATTAAGAGCTAACTAGTGGGGCTGGACAGATGGATCAGTGTAAGAGCACTGATTGTTCTTCCAGAGTTTCGGGTTCAAATCCTAGAACCCACATGACAGTTCACAGCTATCTGTAACTTCCAGGTGTGGTAGCATACGCCTTTAATCCCAGCACTTGGAGGCAGAGGCAGGCGGATCTCTGTGAGTTCAAGGCCAGCCTGATCTTCAAAGTAAGTCCAGGACAGCCAAGGCTCTGTTACACAGAGAAACCCTGTTTTGAAAAACAAACAAACAAAAAAGCTAACTAGTATAGTACTGAAAGTACTACACTTTTGGATTTATTTATCTGTTTTCGTGTTGCTTTTTAGTGCTAAGAATTGAACTTAGTTCTCATACATGCCAAGCAAACACTTCACTACGACTTGGCTGCATGGGCAGCCCTTTCAAAAGATCATTTTGAAGCATGGTCTTATTAAATTGCCAGACTGACATTGAACTCTCTCTGTAGCCCACCAAGACCTTGAATATGTAAACCTCTTGCCTCAGGTTCTTGAGCCAGGATTACAGGTTGATACCATCAGGCTTGGTTTAGACCTTTGAGTTTGTTTTATTTTATTTTATCTTTTGTTTTTGTCTTTTGAGACAGTCTTATATAGCCCAGGCTATCTTTGAACTCAACATATAGTCAGAGATCACATTAAACCCTGAATCCTCCTGCAGCCACCTCCCAGTGCTTGGTTTGACCTTTGAATTTTTTAAGGCTTATTTTATGTTATGTATATCAATATTTTGTCATCTGTATGTATGTGCACTGTGTGAGTGCTTGGTGTCCATGGAAGTCAGAAAGGCTGTCCTATCCCCTGGAGCTGGAGTTATGGGTGACTGCGAACCGCCATGAGGGTGCTGGGGATCTAACCTCCTAGGTCTTCTGCAAGTGTGACATGCGCCTTCAACCACCAAGGCACCCACCCAGTCCCAATGATTGTTTCGTTTGAAAAAGAAATGGATTAATGTTTTGTATTTAACCAGACAACAAATATTCTTAGTTCTGGGATAAACTAGTAACAAAACTTACAAAATTACAAAATGCATGAGCAGGGAGAAGCTAATGATAAATGAACAGTAGGCGAGATGTGGTGGTGTATGCTTACAGTTGCAGCGCCTGGGAGGTTAAGGCAGGAGAATAGCCAGGTTGAAGTTATCCTTCAAGGCAAAAAAAGAGGGCTGGGGAGGTAGTTCAGTAAACTGTCCCTTCTGCAAGCAAGAGGAGCTGAGTTCAGTCCCAGAATCCCTGTAAAGATGCCAGTGTAGTAGTGTCCACTTAAAATCACAGTCCTGAGGAGGCAGAGACCAGGAGTCTCCTGGACCTGGCTGCCCAGCCAGCCTAGCCTAATTGGTGAGCCCCAAGTACCAGTGAAGGACCTGGTCTCAGAAAAACAGGGTGGATGGTGCCTGACCTCTGACTTCTACCTATGTGAGTACACATGCACATGAGTGCCCACACACATACATATGTACCCACCCACTCTCTCCCCCAGAAAAGAATGAATCAATGTGGAACATCCAAGGTGATGATGAAGGCTATTGGGAGAAACCAAAATAAATCAGGCAGAGACACCTAGGAATGAGGGTATGAGGGAATATTGCCATTTAAAATAGAGTGGTCATAGAAAGACCAAGGTCTCAATGAACATTTGAGCAGGGACATAAAGGAGGAGCAGGAACGAGCCATGGGTATGTGAGAATGAGTAAAACGGATTAAAATCAAGAGTGGCCAGAAGAGGGCACAGAGCTCAGGGGCAGAGTGCTCAAGAAGCATATGCACAAAGCCCTGCCTCATTTTCAACACTCAAAAGAACAAAAGGAAAAACAACAAAACCCTGCAAAAACCAACCAAACAAACAAAACCCCCCAAAACAAAAAAGTGTGGTCAGAGAAGTTTCAAAGGGAAAGTACAGCCTGAAGGAGGCATGTAGATGATGTGCAGGAGAGGGGGCGGGGCACTTAAAGCAGAGTCAGTGTGGAAACGCAGAGGTGGAAATGAGCCTTGGAAATCTAGGAGCCTTCTAGCCTGGATAGAGGTAGCCCCAGGGGAGGCCTTCAGAGCCAGACACAAAGACCTTCTATTTGATGTGCTACAGAAAGGAAGTGTGGAAAGACAATGGGCGCCTGCGCAGCAAGATGAATCTCTGGTCTGAGAAGATTTGGATGAATATAGACTGGCAGGTGGGAGAATCTGTTTAGGGATGCGGTGTATGGTAATGGAGTGCTTCCCTAGCATGCATGAGGCCTGGGGTTCAACCCCAACCACTGTAATAAACAAACACATACATACATAAATGAGCACACAGTTTAGAAGCCAGGACATGTTTGCCATCTTGGCTGTTTGGTACAAGCTTCTCTGTGTGTGTCTGTGGTGCTGTCTCTGAATGTAAACGTAAGAGAAGTTGTAATCATGTGGCCCCAAAAGAACCCAGCTGATGTGAGAAAGCAAAAGGAAGATTAAGAAATTACTTCAGGACGGGCATGGTGGCACACACCTTTAATCCCAGCACTTAGGAGGCAGAGGCAGGCGGATCACTGTGAGTTCAAGGCCAGCCTGGTCTACAGTGTGAGTCCAGGACAGCCAGAGCTGTTACACAAAGAAACCCTGTCTCAAAAAACCAAAAAAAGAAAAAAAAAGAAGAAAGAAATTACTTTAGAGGGTCATTGATTGTTTCATTGATAGATACTTTTAGTTATTGGTTTATTTAAGCTGCCTTTCTGCTTCTTTTCATCATGAATGACAGCCTGCCATGACTGTGTTAAGTTTTTCATAGATGTGAATCTTACACATTTTAGTTTTACCCAGAGAGAAGTCACAGGCAGTGTTTTCACCAAATGACAGCTTTGTTTAAGGCTTAAAGTCTTAATTATGGAAACATGTTATTATATTTATTAATAGATGGTTTAAATGCATTTGCTAATGGTTCATTAATTCATCTAAGAACATTAGGTTAGCATCTTCTGTGTTGGAAGCATCATAGAAAAATGCTTTCCTGAGCTGAGCTGTGGTTCCGTGCCAGCGCGCTTGCCTGACATGTGTGCCATAGGTTCAGTTCCTGGCTTCACCACTTAGTAAATGGGTCAGGAGCAAACTGTTTATCCTCCAATCTCTCTTCATATGTAAACAGCAACTGCTCATTTTAACTGTGACCATCAAATGTACATATATTGATGCTTCATATAGGACTTGGAACATAGTAAAATGAAATCAATTTTGCTATTCTGTTAGACATTTGAGTGGCTTTTAGTTTGTGGAGGAAGGACCCGCCATTGCTACAAAGATTACGCAGGATTGAGGAGGTCAAAAAAAGCAGGAACCTGTGGAAAGTGGTTTGCTGCAATCCGTCCTTCCCTTCTCAGGCCTGAGCAGTGGAAGAGGTTGCAGCTCCCAGAGTGCCTTGTTGTTATTCCATATACAGGTTCTATATCTTATTGACTATTGCCCCAGCCATTCCATCTAACCCACTTACTGTCCTAACTCTTCTATTGATATCACAATAGCATGGGGTAGGAAAATTGGAAGAGAGTATGTTCCTTAGAGCTAGGCACAGTTCTTTGCCAAACATGATATCTTTTGAGCAGTTTTACATTATATGGCCCAACAGTAATTTTGTACTTCTTCCAATCATGAGAAACATGCAGTATTTGAGCTAATGTAGTTTGAGGAGACATCTCAATAGTCTGTAGGACAGCAGAAGAGAATATTTTGAAATTATGTCATCTATTTAAATTAATTAAAATTAAATAGCATCAAAATGTTAATTGCCTAATTGCCTATGTCCATTTCAAGCATTCAATAGCCACATGTGGCTAGTAGCTTCTGTTTTGGACAACATATAGAATGCTTCCATCTTAGAAGGTTCTAATAGACATGAATTCTCTACATTTTCAGGAATTATACAATCTTTTGCTATGTAAATTAAAATAGGTCACTTGTCAAGTCATCATTGTTCTATCTGGCATGCCATGAAAGATTATTGCAGAAGATACAATCCCAGGCCTCAAAGCCTTTGTTTAGATCTCAGCCCCTGTGTTGATTTACAGAGAGACTGTCGGTACCTTCCCCTGTGGTGATTCTTTATGAAATAAGGTAGTTGGGCCAAATAAAATCTTTATTTTGGGGATTTAAAATCCAATATGGGGACCAGAGAGATGGTGGTTAAGAGTGCTTGCTGCTCTTCCAGAGGACCCAGGTTTGATTCCCACCATCCACATTGGGTTGCTCTAAACACCCTATGACCGTAGCTGTGGGGTACTCAGCACTCTTCCGGTGTCTGATCTCCATGGGACCTTCACACACATGCCTCAGACACACAGATGCACAATTTCTGTGAGTCATATAAGGTGTGGTGTCACACGCCTGTAATCCCAGCACTTGGGAGGCAGAGACAGGAGGATTAGGAGTTCAAGGTCATTTTTGATTAATTAGGGAGTTGGAGACCAGTCAGGGCTACCTGAGGCACTGCCTCAAAAGGTCCAGACCAGCTGCTTCGTAAGTCTTCCCTCCAAAGCATTGAGTTCATAGGTATTGCTGTCATCGAAGACTGGTTTTTGAGAAACAGTGATCTCTTGCATAGATGACTGCACACAGGCCTCCCTCTGATGTCAACTGACTCATCACCCGAACGCTTTGGTTTTGCATCATTAGGAGTGGAGATGTGGTGCATGCAGTTCCAGGCAATTGGGAGGTTTATGCTTCTGTTCGTAAAGTGCCCCTTACCTTAAATGCAGGCTAGTGAGTCTCCTGGTGGTACTCTGCCATGAACTGGAGGGATGGTGACGTCTTGGCAATGAGAGTCCCCAGCTAGACGGTGAAGGGCAGAAGAGGCTTCTGACATAGGGACTGCTCGGGGTCAGTTTGCCTTGGCATTACAGCTTCCCCAGCTTCAGAGTGGAGCCCTCAGGGTTCAGCCAGCAGAGCAGCGGGCTCAATGCAGGTTGACACTCCGCTTCCTGTTTCTTGTGGTCAGAGGCGTGTATTTTTCCAGAAGAACTTCATGTTTAGTAGTTTTAGATATCCAGTCAGGCTGCCCTAAGTAAGGATTTTCTTATTCTCTAGTGGCCCAAGGAGGAGACCGTTAGGTTAAATAAAACTCAACAGACTCATGCTGACTTTTCTTGCTGAGGTCCTAATGAGATTTGAGGGGGAGATCCAGGATGGCTAGAAAATGGTTTGCAATTCCTTAATTATTGAGTTGTGTGTCCCCAGCCATCTGTGTCCTTGGACAGGCTCTGACCTTCTCTGGGTCTTAGCACGTAAATTCTCCCCTTCCATCTAGGATCACAAGATGGAATGTAAAGTAGACATTCTTTCAACTTTCTTTTCCTTTCTTTCTTTTTTTTAAATTTTATTTATTTTTATTTTATGTACATTGGTGTTGCATGGTATGTCTGTGTGAGGGTGTCAGATCCCTGGAACAGGAGTTACAGACAACTGTGAACTGCTATGTGGGCGCTGGGATTTGAACCTGGGTCCTTTGGAAGAACAGCCAGTGCTCTTAACTGCTGAGCCATCTCTCCAACCCTCTTTCTTTCTTTCTTTTTAAAGATCAGTTACTCCAACATGCAAATGACTAGTGTTCTTAAAAGTGAACATCAAAGCTGTAACCTCAGCCAGGCCAGAGAAGGGAGAAGTCCTGCTAGACTTGGGAGTAACTTTTTGTTTTTTTGTTTTTCGAGACAGGGTTTCTCTGTGTAGCCTGTCCTGGACTCACTTTGTAGACCAGGCTGGCCTTGAACTCACAAAGATCCACCTGCCTCTGCCTCCCGAGTGCGACTCAGGGGTACTTTTACCAGCCAATGTACCAGGGCATTTTTGGTGCTTTATTATAAAAACTCATTAAAATATGGTTCGCTTTTTTTTTGTCTTTGAGACAAGGTCTCACTATATATCAGTGACTGGCTTGGAATGGAACTTGTTATGCAAACCAGGCTAGCTTTGAACTCATAGAGATCCACCTCTGCCTCTAGAGTGCCAGGTCTGGGGTGTGTGCGCGTATGCATATATATACATATATATATATATATGTGTATATATATGCACATAGCCTAGGCTGGCCAGAAACTGGCTATGTAGCCAAGGATGACTCCTGATCCTCCTGCTTCCAGCACCCAGTAAAGGATCATAGGTACACACCCCCATGCTGACTCTTAGCAGTTATTTTATTATTAAAATTAATTAGTGATCCTATGTGTGAACACAATGTGTGCCTGTACCAGAGGGCAGTGAGTTCTCCCTTTTCACCTTTACATGGTTACTGGATTGAACTCAGGTGTCAAGCTTCTACAAGTGCCTTTATCCTCTGAGCCATCTTGCCCACCCTCCCTGCTTAGCAGTTATTTTGTGAAGAAGAGAGAAGAGATGCATCTGGTAAAGCCACGGTCATCCTAGTGTGTCTTTGATGTTTCTGTTATGATGGTATGATTTGTTTAGCGCTGTTCAATTACTTTATTATAATGCTTAAAGACCTCCTCCCCACCCCCAGCCTCTGTCCTCTGACTCCCTTTTGTTATTATTTCTTGTCCTTCTACTTCCTCTTATTTAAATTGCCTCACTCTTCAGCCCCGTGTGGAAAAAACGCTGCTGTTAGTCTGAAGAATAGGGTGGGGGTGGGGGAATCCTATGATTCACTCCTTTTCCCATCCACCTTGTGGTGAGGTGCTTGCAACCTTATATGAGCAGAACGAATAGGTGTGTGTGTGGGTGTACTCGTGTGTATGTGTAAGCGTGTGTGCGCGCGCACGTGTGTGTAAGCGCGTGTATGTGTGTGTAAGCGCGCGCACACGCACTCCCTCTCCAAATCTGCAGTGTAGTGATTGCAAGCATCTGCTCACGCTGGCAAGCCGGGTTATGTTAGCGCGGGTGTGTGTGTGTGTGTGTGTCTGTGTGTGTGTGTGTGTGTGTATATGCACGCGCGTGAGCGTGCTCACCGCGAGCACCAGTCCGGAGAGCGCGTGCGCGCCCTCGGCTTCCCGGTGCTCACCGGCAGCCAGGGGCCGCCGCCAGAGCCTTTTGCTTCTCCCCGCTGTGCGTGCCCTGCTGTTTCTATAGGAACCAGTACAGCGCCAGGCTCCGCCGGCTGCGGCCCGCGCGCGAGCATGCCCAGTGCAAGCCGCTAGTTTTGGCTCGGGTCTAGGTTTCCAGTAGTTAAGTGGCTTGCGGGACTCGGGAGAGATCCTAGGGAGCTGAGCCGATCGCCTTTGTGTGCAGAGGGAGGAGGAGGCGGCGGCGGCGCGACCCCACCCGGGGAGCCCCACGGCAGGAACAATGCTAGCTTGCCTGACCCGCGGGAATTTACTGGACGTCCTGCAGGAGGGCTTCAATGAGGTACACTGCCCTGCTCCTCCCACCCCCAGCTCCCCGTGCCTCCCGCCTAATCTCCAGAAGGGGACTCTGGGTGGGTGGGGGCATCCTCCCGGGTAGCCCAGTTGAAGAGCCCAGGTGGCCGAGCCGAGCCGAGGTGGTAGGTGCGGTGCAGATGCACGGACCTCGGACCTCGGAAGGCGGGGGCGGGTGGGGGGGGCTGGCTCTAAACTGGATGATTACCTTCCTGAGTGCAGAGGACAATCAGGATTACTGACTAAGAGGCCATCTCCTTGCAGGAAAGGTGGACCCCACATCTCTCAGGGACATCCTCCAGGGAAGTCCTGAACAGAGCAGTGGAGCTCTATTTCAGGCATTAAGCGAATGAGTCATGGGAGGGGTGCGGTGTCGTGGCATTGGTAGAAAGTTTGAGAGGGGGCAGGAGACTGGGTGGTCCCCACACGAGAGGCCCTTTCCACGTGTGAATTTCCTGAATTCTGCAGGTTAGATTTCTCCACCACTGAGGGCAAGGTTGGCTGAAGCGAGCAACTGGGCCACGGGCCCAGTTTCAGGAGCTAATATGTGCTCCCTTCTGTGGGAACTGCGGTGTGTAGCCTCTACCCCACAGGAAAGGTGGGGTTGACTCGGGCTCGTTTTTCTCCTCAAAAGTTTCTCTCAGAATTCTGTTACCTCTTCCAATTGCTTCTTTGTGACCCAGGCTCTTCTTGTTTGAGACCGCTTCTATTTGCCCCTGCTCCTCACTCTTCGTTTTGGTTGCTTTAGCCCAGCTGCCGCGAAGGCATACGCTATTTATTGGTTATGGCTTCCTGCCTTATTTTCCCTCGGTCCACCTCTTCCTTCTCTTTGGATTTCTTAAATATAAGATTCTTGTGGTGGTAGGGGCCTTGGATATGATACACAAGTGCTGCCACTGCCCTACTTCTTCACCCTTTATGACAGCCCTTGTGTTTTTAAAATCAATTTGTAGTCAGATTACATAAAAACATCCCCTGCCCCGCCCCCCGGCACCCCATCCGTGTGCACTGGTAACTGAACCTAGGGCCTTGGTTATGACTCGGGACTGTATTACTGCGCTATACCCTAAACCCATTCTTTTCTTAAATATTAACATTACAGACAAAATGGAAGAGTCTTTGTGCCATTACTGGCTTTCACCCCCTTCCCAACCTTTCCCCTAGAGGCAACCAACCATTCTCATGAATTTCCATGTAGGAGTTTTTTTTTCCCCTACAGCTTCATGACAGACGCCCTCCTTGATTCCTGTTTCTAATTAAGAAATCCTACATCCTGACCTGCCTTAGAACCTTCCCCAGTCTGGCCCCTGTGCCCCAGCCTTGTTCCTGACACACACAGAGAAAAAAAAATCCAATGGAAATGTTCTGCCAGTGTGAAACAACTGTGCTGTAATTTTCCTTTGGCTGAGTGGTGTCACAACCTTCATTAAAGGGCAGAGCTTGCATCCTGCCTGCACCACAGGCTCCTCATCTTCCCATCACTCCCGACTGCACACATGTAAGGAAATCGTTAACAAAGGGCTATAGACCCAGAGGTGAACACAGAACCGCCAGGAAGCACACCTCTTTTAGTGCCTCAAGTATTCTCATTCATCTTTCCTCACCCTCTCTCTGCCCCTAGGCCTCCTGTGGTCCTTATCTGTATAAATCCCACTCATTCACCAGTTGTGGCAAAACCTCCGTTGGTCCTCTCATGACCTCTCCCCTTTTTCTATTTTGACCCAGCTCTCTGTTGCCAGAACCCAACTTCTGAATAGAAGGTAACTGGCACCGAGCCAAGCCCTTATCTTTGCTTCCCGCTGGTTTTTCATTTCTAAATCTTCATCCAAAGACCCATGTAAAAACAAAGCGGCCTGGCTATCATTTACATACGCCTCTACATAAATATTGCCTAACATTCAGTTCTTCCAAAACAAGGGGAAAGGGGAGTGAGAGTTATTCTCCCCCCCCCACCCCGTGGTAGTAATGGAATCTTCCTAAAGACAACACTCAGACAACTTTATAATCCATTCTTCTGTTAAGAACAATTCAATGTGTCTTTGATAGTGGAATTGTCTATCCATCCCATAAACTGCCCTCTCTGTGGACTAATGTACATTTTTCTTCTTCTTAGTAGTTTTGAACTGTGAAAACAAAAATAGCACTTTTGATTTTGTGCCTCTAAATAATACAGATATCAGCATTAGTAGGCTAAATGTGAATGATCCCTTAGTCAATGTGAATCTTTCACATGGTACATTTTCCTCAGTTCCTCCTACATATACTGTCGCACGATCCTACTACTGAATAGCAGTGTGAGTGAAGCAATCGGTGTGGTCGGTAGGAGCCTCGTTTGATCTAGTCCAGGCTCACGGCTGCTTACTAGACCCAGTAATAGTCAACTTTTGTTAGAGTCACATGACAAGATTGTAACCGAGCCCTTAAAAGAGTGTTGGGACACTTAATTCCTCCGAGAAACTCTTTCTGCTGAGGCTAAGAACGCCACACATGTATGCAGCCACCTCTTGGGAATAGGCTAAGTACATCTGAGGCTATCCATCATCACCCAGATGGTTTATCATAGGTCTGTGTGGTTAGGGCTGCAGCCTCATTCTCCACAGTGGAGAAAACTCCCACAGGAAACAGGGATATGGCCCTAATTGGTTAATTATAAGGAAAGCCAGCAGCAGCAGAGAGAACTCTGCCCTTTGAATCAAGGCTCCCCTCTTTTTACTGCGGGTGTCTTCTCAATCCATGTGTCACTAAATATAACTGTGACAGAATCTTCTTCGGTCACGTTGCCCACCTAGAGTCCTGGCCTCAGCATGCCTGGCAAAGAAGTTTCATGTCGGTGATGGTAAAGCCATCTCTTGTGTTCACATTGGTTAAAGTTCACTGTGACTAATTCTTGGATTTTGGCGACTGTCATTGGCAACTCCCCTTGGTTCTGATGGGTTTTCTATAATTATTTACTTCCCCATTCTGCATTTACCTCAGAGCTCCGTGTGCGTGTGCAGTCCTGAAATTGATGTCAGGTGTCTTTCTCAGTTGTCCTCTGCCTTATTTTTTGAGACAGGGTCTCTTACTGAACATGGAGCTCACTGATCCTGCTAGCCTGTCTGGCCAGTGAGCTCTGGGGTTTCCCCCTGTCTCTGCCTCCTCAGTGCTGGGATTGCAGTTGCATGCTCCTGTGCCTGGCTTTTTATGTAGGCATCTGAATGCAGGTCTTCATGCTTAAAGCAAGCCCTTCGCTGGCTGACCCATCTCCTAGCCCTGTTGTTTTTTGACACAGGGTCTTGTGGAGCCCAGGCTGGGCCTGGACTCCACGTGCAGCTAAGAATGACCTTGAATTACTGGTCATCCTATCTCCATTCCTCAGGGCTGGAGTTGTAAGCATGTTCCACAACACCTAGTTTAAGCTTCTTGGTATTGGTTGTTATATTTACATTGTCTTTGGCAATATGAATTTCTGCCAGTGTTTTTCCTAGGGGTTAAATTTCTTTTTAAAAATTTTAATGTTTGAGTTTGAAGATTTTAATAGACCTACAATTATAATATGGTTTGATCAATAAGCATTTGTTTATTCATTCATTGGATGAGGAGAATATATACAGCTACTGAAATTTTTATAAAGAGAAACAAAACCTACTGGAAAAGCCCCAATAGGATGCCTAAATGTCATAAATATCACAAAAGAGTAATGTTTATGGGAGATTGTATAGATGCCTTTTAATTAATACAACCATGAAAAGAAGCAAATATTTATCCACCTTTGTGTTCACTGAGGCCAGATTTTCCTCCCACTGCCTGGCTGGTATACACGTGCAGGCAGTCACTCAGCAGATGCTCTCTGGATTACTGTTTACCAGGCACTATGCCAGACTCTGGAAATAGAAGCGGAATAACAGAGTCTGTTCCCTAATGGAGCTCACAGGCCAATGAAGATAAAGAAAGCATCATGCTTAGGAACTTTATGGTAATACAGACATCTTGTTTGTGGGAAAGAGTGAACTTCTTCCTAGTTCCGATGTGACTGGCTGAGAGGCCGAAAGCACAGGGAATGACTTATGAAAAAGTTGTCCAGCAGGAAGCCAGTCGTCTGACTATGTGAACTGGCAGGTCTTTCTCCAAGTAGAAAAGGAACATACTGAAAACCCACCTTAAGGTTCATATGCATGACCGAGGGAGGAGCGCGTTGCTGGAGTCCAGCTACTCCGCAGGTTGAGGTAGGAGGGTTGCTTGGTCCACATGTTGGCATATTTAGACCACTATACAAGAGAACGAGTCCTTATCTGTGAGAAATGGAGGGGGAGACAAAGGTGGTGAGATGGGTCATCTGTGCAGAAAGGCATTTGCCACCAGGCCTGATGACCTGAGTTCAGTATGCAGTGCCTACATGGTGGAAGGGGAGAACTGAGTCCTTCAAGTTGTCCTCTGATCTCCATGCATGCACTGAGGGATGTGTATGCCCATCAATGAACAAACAAACAAAATAGGAACCAGCAGTTCCATTCTAAATAAATAAATAAATGTTTTTGTTTTTTCAAAGAAAGGGTGGGGATGGGGGCAGAGATTCATCTGCTTGGTAGTCCCTGAGAAACAAGAGTGTGAGCCTTTGTCTGGCCCCATCCCGATACTGAGTAAGGAAAAGAACTGGCAGACAGAATAGCCACTGGGAGCATGCCTCTTTAGTTCCTTATGCTTTGGAGTAGTGTGGCAGCATTGGGTCAAAAAAAGACTCTCAGACATTTCCCCAATGAATCAGTCCCTCCGTGCTTTGCTGTAGAAATTAAAGGCCTGTTGTTAAGTATTTAGTGTATCAAAGTACCCCACCTCTCAGCCTGATTTTTTTTTCTTTTCAGCCTAACTTCCTTACTCCTCACCCAGGCTCACTGGCTCTGTTCCCACTGGCACCAATGCCAGCTCAGCAGATGCCCCCTGGTTGAAAAGCTATCAGGCAGCCTTGGGTTCCTGGTGCCTCATGATGGGCAGGCCGGGCTGTATAGCTGTGATAGGGCACAGCTTGCCAGGTGGCACTCTCCTGGGGACGTTTAGAGAGTTTAAGTTGAGTACTTAATAATTCATCTGTGGAGATGGGCCTCGCCTGGGCTGGGGGACTGGAGGCCCAAACCCATGCTTTTCTGAATGCATTTCTGTATTAGCCCCCAAGCCGATCCCCATGAAAGCATTCATATGTATAACCTTCATTGGCCACCTTCGGTAAGGAGTGAGTCCAGTATCGGAAGCACCAAAGATGGGCCAGATGTTCTGTTTCTAAACTGAGTATAGACTGTGGATGCATTGATTCATTCTTGTGCATTTACTGAGCGCTTGCCTTGTGAAATGAAGGAATAGAGACCATCTATGGAGTTTATTGTTAATGAAAATGTAAAGATGTTTATGTGATGGTATCCTTCAGAAAAACTTCAGTTCTCTTTTTCTATATGATCTTTTGGCCATAAAGCTGAACACTGATATGAACAGCCTTGTCCATGTGAGGAAGAATTTTTTTTTGTTGTTTTGCTTTTCGACACAGGGTTTCTCTCTGTATCCTTTGGCTGTTCTGGACTCACTCTGTAGACCAGGCTGTCCTTGAACTCCCAGAGATCCAGCCTGCCTCTGCCTCCTGAGTGCTGGGATTAAAGGCGTGCACCACCACGCCCGGCTGAACCTGGCTTCTTTGGAAGAACAGCCAGTGCTCTTATTGGCTGAGCCTTCTCTCCAGCCCGGAAGGAGAAATTTTAATGATAATTTCATTTTGACCCAACTAGCCAGTGGGTCAAAGTAAACAAGGAACACTGGCTCAGCAAGAAACCAAAAGAATTAACAGAAAAGAGCCGGGCGGTGGTGCCGGGCAGTGGTGGTGCACACTTGGGAGGCAGAGGCAGGAGGAGCTCTGAGTTTGGGTCCAACCTCATCTACAAAGTGAGCTCCAGGAGAGCCAGGGCTACACAGAGAAACCCTATCTCCAAAAAAAACAAGATTAATTAATTGAAAAGAAATACAATACTGTGTGTTTCCTACAGGCACTATCATAACTTAATGGGGGCTTTTGTGTCTGAGGAACTGCCTATGCCTGTCTTTCCACCCTCTGCTACTGGAGGGTCTCAGTTCTAAACAGATGTCTGGTCTCACTGCTAAACTAATTTCCTTTCTGAGTCTTTCAGTCTTTTCTTTCTGCACTGTCTCTAGCATGTCACAAAGGCTTGCTGCTCTCCCTCTGGCTAGCTGGGAGCCCCAGAGCTAAACTGCTCCAATGTTTCTACCGTAGTGGGTCCCCTGGAGTTCCCGGCTGAAAATTATTTCCTGCTTTTGCAGCTCTAACCAAACAAATCCTCTACTGAAACAGTCTTTGATCTTGAGCCCCTGAGGGGTAGAGTGGAGGCTGACTCTATGAAGTTATTTGGGAGGAAGGGCAGATCCTAAAGAAAAACAGAAGGAAAGTTACATTTGGCAACAAGATGGCTTTCAAGGTCAAGGGCCCCTGTCCAAATGAAGAATGTGAATAGAAGTGTCTACACTGAGAGTCTGAACTCAGATTATAAGACTCATGGAGTGTGTTGAAGGAAGCTGATGGGGGCAGGGACTAATGGGCCTTGTCAGACTCAGATCCTGCTTAGATAGCAGGCACCATTGCTGCCTCTGTTTCTTCTTCCCCTGAGGCTGACTCAGCACCATCATCAAAACTTTCTGTCCTTCTAGAGTTATCCACTACACTGACATATCTTTAAAAGATGGTTTATTTGCATGTATATGAATGTTATGTCTGCATATATAATATACATGTATATATTATATATGCACATGTATATTATATATGCACCACATAAGTGCTTGGTACCTGTGGAGACCATAAGTGGGCATCAGATCCCTTGGAACTGAAGTTAACAGCTTGTTGTGAGCTGACACATAGGTGCTGGAAACAAAACCAAGGTCCTCTTCCAAGGTCCTCTGTAAGAGGAGCAAGTGCCTTTAAGCTGTGAGCCGTATTTCCAGCCCCGGACACTGACATCTTTATAGCTTCCTCAGAACAAGTTAAAAGTGAAACTCAAGACAAAGTCTGTCTTGCCTTTTTGTTTTTGTTAAAATACGGCTGCAGGTGCCCAACCCAAATTGAACAAGAAGAATTAGGAAGTGGAGTTCATTGACTCAGAATCCTGGGAAAATCTGGAACCATAGGAAGGGCAGGGACACAGCAGTGTTTCCAACTTAGTGAAAAGCAAATCTCAGACTCTGGTGGCAAGGCTTCCAACTCTGCTCCAGAGTGTCTTTATTCCTTCTACCACAGACAGCTTCTCACTAGTAAATGGGCAGCCTGGCTTATCACAACACCTATGCTGTGTGTGATTTGTGTAGGGGCAGGTACACATATGCCCACATACATGTAGAGCAGTTTCTGCACAACCTCAGGTGTCATTCCTCAGGTGCCTTCCACCATTTGTTTAAAATAAGTTCCCTTATTGGTCTGGAACTTTGCCAAACAGCCCAGACTGGCTGACTGGGAGCCTTTAGGGGTCCACCTGTTTCCACCTCATCTCTGCACATCTGGGATTGTTAAGTCTGTGCTACCATGCCTCAGCTTCAGGAGATCTGACACCCTGTGGGCACATCCTCTCTCTGTGTCTGTATCTCTGTCTCACACACACACAATTAAAATGAATCTTTTTTTTTTAACTTTTTGTAGAAGTCAAGTACAAAGGGGAAGTAGGTAAATTGGAGGGGATGTTTGGGGGGGGGGGAGAATGAGTGATCTAGGCTCTGGGTGGTAACCAGAGAAGGCCTACTTTTAAAACAATCTGGGGCTAGAGAGATGGCCCAGCAGTTAAGAGCTCTGGCTGCTCTTCCAGAGACCTCAGGTTTGATTCCCACCACCCATATGGTGGCCTGTAACCGAACTTTTAAATTATCATTTAACACTTATTTATTTATTATTAAATTCACTTATAACAAACACCAACAATTTCTTAACTATTAATCCTATAAAATCCTACAACCCCTTTAACCTATCCACTAAACCTATTGATAATTATAACAACTATTTTCATAACCTTTTAGAATGATACAGTCTCTGGGGCAGGTCCTCAGTCGTCAGGAACACAGTCTTTGTTGTAGATTCTTTAACACACTTAGCAGTCCTTCTTCTGGATCTCTCAGATGCAGGTTCGTCAGGGTAGTTGGTTATTGCAGTCTCACCTTAAGTAAGGCTTCATGCTTTCACTCTGTGGGAGACCCCAGCTGTCTGCAGGCCAACTTACTTCTTTTGAATCAGGAACTCAGCTGCTCTGCCTCAGTCCTTAAAGCCAGGCACCGTTTCCTTTAGGCCACTGTTTGGACAGATCAAACCCCTCTAGGCAAAAGCTGAGCCACAAGGTCCAGTCCTTGGCCTTTTGGTGTCTTGCTCAGGCTTTCTTTGCTCACCGGCTTCTTTCTGCTTCAGGGAGAGAGCTGGCCATCAATGGCCAGCCCTTTTTTCAGCAGGACTCTTGGAGCTCTCTAGCATCAGGGGCCTCTTCTCTTCTCGGCTCCACGCACTGTCCTCAGATAGGAGGAACTTTGTTTCAGCTTAATTTGGGCTCCGCCCACTTAGCAGCTGAAAACAATGTCAGGCCAGATACTTTGTTTCAAGTCTATTGAGTCTTTCCTGTTTTCCTGACTTCAAACTTGTTTTTCAGTCTATTGAGTCTTTCCTGTTTTTGCTGACTTCAAACTTGTTTTTCAGTCTATTGAGTCTTTCCTGTTTTTGCTGACTTCATGCTGATAATGCTCTTCAGGCCCCGAATTAAGAGACAGTATCAGAAACTCCTATATATTTCCTAAATCTAATTTATCTAACTCCTACAGTGGCCCACAACCATCTGTATCTCCAGTTCCAGGAGATCTAACACCTTCTGGTTTCTGTAGGCACTAGACACACATGTGGTACACAAAAACACATGTAGGCAAAGCACCTATACACATAAAAAATCTATGTGTAACTAAACTGGAAATCTAGGCCTGTGAGGTGGCCTACCACCCAGCCTAATGACCCGTTTGATCCCTAGAAGTCACATGGTAGGAGAGAACTGACTCCCCTGACAACATGCGTTATGGTATGTTCGAATACCCTAACCTCCCTGCACATACTCACTCACACACAAATAAGTAGATAAAGATAATACATACATCTTAAAAAAAAAACACACTCCGCTTTAGGGAGCTAAGGATAAAGCTCAGGGGGAGTGCTTGTTGAGTGAGACCCAGGCTTAACACCCAGCAATGCAAAACAAATGTCTGGCAAGAAAACTGTAATACAAAAACAAAAACAAAGAGGGAGAAGAAAATAAAACAACCGGTGGAATTTGCAGAGTGACAGCCTCTTACATATAGTGTATCATCCGGGGAAGATGTCCTGATCTGTTATTGTTTTTTTGTTTGTTTGTTTTCAAGACAGGGTTTCTCTGTGTATCCTTGGCTGTTCTGGACTCACTTTGTAAATCTGGCTGGCCTTTAACTCTCAGAGCTCCATGTGCCTCTGCTGGGATAAAGGCGTGTGCCACCACAACCAGCCATTTCTGAAAGCTGTGAACTGCCATGTGGTTGCTGGGATTTGAACCCAGGTCCTTTGGAAGAGCAGCCAGTGCTCTTAACCACTGAGCCATCTCTCCAGCCCCTGATCTGTTATTGTTAAAACCAACCAGCTGAGCCAAGCAGGCCTGGACTCACCCCACAGTCTAAGATAAGCATCTTGGTGGCGAGATGGCGAAGTGGGTGGTGTGCTGGTTCTTACAAGCACGGCCTTGTCCTTTAAGTCGGGGTTCTAGAGCCAGCAGCAGGCACTTGGTTGCAAAGGAACCAGGTCTTTCCTGCCCTTTAATGAGAAGTGCAGCTATCTGCAGGCCACAGGCAGACTAAAAGCCCCTACCATGTTAGTCAGAAAGGGTAGAGCTGAGAAGAGCACTGTAGCCCTTCACCTGGGGTAAGAATTGCCCCATGGAGCTGTGAAACTCTGAACACTCTGGTTAGATGCCATTCGGCTGACTTACACCAGCATGATTTGTCGTAGACATCCCAAATGCCAGCTATAATTTTTTTTAAAAATCACTGATTTAACTTAAGACTTACAAGTTTTTAAAAATCATATGAATCTTGGCATAATACAAAAATACCCCCAGCATCTTTTCCTTTTTTGTTTTTGTTTTATTTTCTTTTTAAAACATTTTATTATTTGTTTATTTTACATTCCCATCACTATTCCCCTCTCTCTCCTCTTCCCAGTCCTACCTTCCCACCCACTTCCCCCATACTCCCCACCACCACCCAGTACCAGCCCACTCCTACAAATCAAATCACATCCGGACTAAATGCCTCCTCTTCCACTTCTGCTAGGAAATTGAACTCCAGAGGGAGGCAAGAGCGTCTAAGTCCAAGATAGACCAGTTCCAGTTGTTAGGGGATCCACTTGAGGACCAACCAGCCCCTCAGCTTCATACTGTAGTGGGCCTAGGACCACCCCATGCAAGTTGTTAGGTTGGTGGTTCAGTCTCTTTGAGCCCCCTTGTGTCTGAGTTAATTGGCTATGTAAGTCTTCTTGTGGCGTCCTTGATCCCTCCAGCTTCCTCAAACTTTCCCCTAACTTTTCCTCAAGACTCCCTGATTTTTGTCTAATGCTTGGGTGTGTAACCCCAGCATCTTAATAATGTCTACTCCTCCCTTGGGGGGACTTCCAGCTCCATCATGATGACTGTCTAGATTCCCAGTTCTGCACTGGCCCTTTTGTTTCGATTAACACCTCCAACATCTCTATGCCTTTTCATCAGGACCACAATTGGAACTTATTCCACCATGTCACCCACACTTAACCCACTCCCCCCCCCCAAAAAAAAACCAAACAACCAAGCCAGGTGTGGTGGTGAACACCTTTAATCCCAGCACAATCCCAGCACTTGGGAGGCAGAGGGAGGTGGATCTCTGTGAATTCGAGGCTAGCCTGTCTATAAAGTGAGTCCAGGACAGCCAGGGTTACACAGAGAAACCCTGTCTTTAAAAACCAAAAGGGAGGGGGTTGGAGAGATGGCTCAAAGGTTTAGAGTCCTGAGTTCAATTCCCAGCACCCACATGGTGGCTCATAACCATCTATAATGAGATCTGGAGTGCAGGTACACATACTTCAATACAGAACATTGTATACATAATAAATGAATAAATCTTTTTTTAAAGGAAAAAACCCAAATATATATATGTATATATACATATATATATATATATTTTTTTTTTTTTTAAGAGAGAAAGGGTCTCAATTCTATCGCCCAGGCTGGCCTCAAGTTCACGGTATAGCCCAGGATAGTCTTAAGCCCTCAGCAATCCTCTTGCGTCATCCTTTTGAGTGCTTCAATTATAGGTATGTACTCTCACATTGGCTCTGCACCGGATGTCTTGAACCCTGACACTGTGCTCAAACCCATGTTCATTATTTACTTCACTGAACTTAACATTGCCCCATCAACCTCTTCTGTCCCTGGTGCTCTCCACCCTCTCATCTTGCATGCTGGCTTATCAACCTCTCCTCTCCCTGGTGCTCTCCCTCCTCTCATCTTGCATGCTGGTTTCATCTTTTCTCCCTGGCTGTGACTCCATGCCATGGCCAGTGACTTCAAGCCCCGCATCCCTTTTGTCCTACTGATCCTGGTGTTCCTTGGCTACCTCCACCTCTCCTTGAGCCTGTGCTGGGTTCCCTCCATGGACTGTCCAGGCCTGCTGAGCCATTGGAGAGCAAGTTGCTTCACCTGGCCAGGTGATTGACTTGTAGCATCCTTCTCTGCAGCCCCTGTCCAGCACTTGGTGCTGCTGAGCTCTTCGGTGGTCCCACAGGGTCTGCTCCAAATCTCACGCCCTTCACTTCCTCGCTCAGTGGATCCTCCTTCTGGGAATGAATAGGGGAAATGGGACCAAACTGTGGATTTCCCTTTCCCCACCCTCTTTCCTCCCGCGGCTCCTCATTGTGGTTGGAGGAAGTAGCCTTTCCTCTCCAGCCTCGCTGCTGCATCAAGTACCCACTTCTCTTGATCATTTCCCCCTCACTGGCCCCTTCCCCCAGTCAGTAAATAATCTCACCCTAAAGGCCACTCATTCTCTGCCTCATTTTCCTCTTCGGCTAAGATCCTCTCTCCTTTCCTCCTTGCTCTTATTTTCCCACTTCCTGGAGTCTTCTCAGTTCCCTGCCATCTAACTTCAGCCTTGCCACACTACAGAATCTGTTCTCCAAAAGGTCATCAGCGTGGTCTGTTACGACATCCAGTGGCTTTCCCATCCCTCAGGCTGCTTCTGACCTAAAATTCCCCTTCTCTAAATTCCCTCCCGCATGTTGTTCTGTCCTGATTTTTCCTAAATCTCCTGACATTTTTTTTGTTTTTCATCTCACCATTTCTCCCTTTAAAAAATGTGTATGTGATGAGAATGCATGTTTGTATGTGTGGATGCCACCCTCAAACTTGCCCTTTTTGGGCTAGACAACTTAACATATTGCATGGTGATCAAAAGATAGTTCAGTTGGTAGAGTGCTTGCCTGGCATGTGTGAAGCCCAGGGCTCCACCCTCACCACCCTTGTGAGGCTCATGCTCTAAACTGGTCATGGTCACCTTTGGCTACCTCATGAACTGGAGAACTTCCCTCCCCCCAAGCACTTGGAAGGCTATCATGTGAGGAGGATCAAGAGTTTGAGGCAGCTCTGGACCACATAGTGAGGCTTTGCCTCTTAACAAGTAGACTCTCTGAGTAGCACCCAAAACTTAACTTTATGCTTTGCCCACTACTTGTTCTCCATGTCACCTTTGTTCCTCCTACAGCACACCTGCCAGCAAGTCTCTGAAGTGCATGGGGAGACGCAGACAAGTGAAGAACAATAGAAAGCCCAGAAACAGGCCTAAGAACTTGTGGAAGTTTAGAATGTGATAAAATGGCATCTCAAATCATTGGAGTAGAGAAGGACTATGTATAAATGTGTGCTGGAGCAAGTGGTTAACCATTTGGGAAAGGATAAATTAGAGCTGAATTTCATATCATGAATAAGAATAAGCTTCAAATGAGTTTAAACTCTAAAAGTAAAACTGAAAGCATGCAAGATGTAGAGACAATGGATAGATTTTTCTTTTACCTCTTAATTCTGCTTTCTAACTATGACCCAAAACTTAGAGGTTTAACACAAATTAGAACCAAAAACACCTCAGAACACTCCACCATAAATAAAGTGATTAACTCAGGAGATGGAAAATATCTATGACATATGCCCAAACAAAGAATTGACTTTTTTTTTTTAGGTTTTTTGAGAAAGGGCATCTATGTGTACCTTTGACTGTCCTGGACTCACTGTGTAGACCAGGCTGGCCTTGAACTCACAGAGATCCACCTGCCTCTGCCTCTGAGTGCTGGGATTAAAGGCGTGTGACATCATGCTCAGCAATTACAGACAACTGTGAACTGCCATGTGGATGCTGAGATTTGAACCTGGGTCCTTTGGAAAATCACTCAGTGCTCTTACCTGCTGAGCCATCTTTCCATCACTGGAGCTGACATTCTTAATGTATAAAGAATGCCTGTGTCTAGCTGGGCCTGGTGGCTCACACTTTTAGTCCCAGCACTCAGGAGGCAGAGGCAGACAGATCTCTGAGTTTGAGGCCAGCCTGGTCTACAGAAAGAGTTCCAGGACAGCCAAGGCTACACAGAGAAACGCTGTCTCAAAAACAAAAACAAAAACAAGGAATGCCTCTGGATCACCCACATTCATTTCTCTCTGCTTCTAGACCTGGATGTGAAGAGTCCAGCCACAACACCAGGAACTCTACAATTTTGTTCTCTACTGGACATATTTGATGGGTCAGTAGATGGAACACTTGTCTGTCGTGCATTAAGCCTGGGTTTGCTCTCCAGCACCAAATAAAAGTAGGCATTGTAGCACCTGCCTGGAATCCTAGCATTTGGGGGACCGGCAGAAAGATCAGGTGTTCGAAGTCTTTGGCTACATAACAAGTTCAAGATTAGCCTGGGACCCTTCATGAGATCCCATCTCAAAAAAATAAAAATAAAAAAGCCCGCAGATAGGCTGGAGAAGTGGCTCAGCGGTTAAGAGCACTGGCTGCTCTTGTAAAGGATCCAAGTTCAAATCCAACACCCACATGGCAGTTTAAAGCTGTCTGTAATGGTTGGATGTGGTGGCACATGCCTTTAATCCCAGCATTCTGGAGGCTGAGGCAGGCAGATCTCTGAGATTGAGGCCAGCCTGGTCTACAGAGTGAGTTCCAGTATAGCCAGGGCTACACAGAAATTCTACCTCAAAAAGCAGAAGGAGGAGGAGGAGGAACAAGAAGAAGAAGGCATGATAATCTTCCCTGAAACCTATAACTTGAGTTTCATCAGAAGGAAAAAAATGAAAGGGCATTGAGATGGCTCTGTGTTTGCTGCTGACTCTAATGGCTTCAGTTTGATCTGGGGACCCATCTGTGTCCTTTTTCTAGGGATTCAAAGGAAGTCTGTAGATTGTGTCAACGGTAGTCGCCGGTTTGATCACTGTGTTGTAGTTGTCCACTGGTGGCCTGGGCAGTGAGGACAGATGAGGTCTTTGTATAGTTACCTTTATAAAAAAAAAAAAAAAAGACAGGATGTCATATAGTCAAGGCTAGCCTCAAGCTTGCTAATGGCCTTTAACTTCGGATCCTCCTGAGTAAGGGGGGTTTGGGGCATGTCATTACCACGCCCACTCTATGTAATGCTGGAGATTGATCCCAGAGCTCTCTGCATGGTGGACAAGCTGTCTACCTATGAAACCATACCCCCAACCCACATTTACCTTTTCATAAGCCAGAAATTATTTCACAACGAAAAGTTATTAAATTAAAAAAAATTATCCTTAGCAGCCTTGAATGACCCTCTCAGAATGAGCCAGCAATATGGTCTAGTGGGAACAAGGGAAGAAGGAAAGACAGAAGGTGGGGGGAAACAGAGAAATGAGTGTGTGAACTCGCCTGTCCTTTATATGCCATGCATCACAGCAGGTGTGAAGTGACAGGATCTTAGAGACCTTTAGGCCAAAAGGATGATAATCCCGGTAAGCTGAGGAGACACCCCGGCCCTGAACCACACCCCAGCCCTGAGCCACACCCCAGGTCTTTGTTGTCTTGGCATGTATCCAGAGAGAGCACCATTGGTCCGAGTTTCTGCTTTTTACACTCAAATGGGCATGTAGACATCAGGGGATCCCATTAAAACGCAAGTTCTGATTTGGTAGAGTTGGGAGGTACCAACAGTCTGCTTTTCCAGCAGATTCCCAAGGGATGCTGTTATGGATGGTCTGAGCCACACTGAGCAGTAGAGAGCCTCCTAGTGTAGATGAGGAGTGCTCAGGGGACCCACACATCACCTGTGGAAGGGCACTCTAGACTAAACAGCATTCTTCTAGGTTCACCAGCATCATAGCTCGGAGATACACTAGTTTAAGTGTGGGAAGAACTTTGACTTTTCCTTGGGTATTAAATTTGAATCCCACACTTATGGTTCACTATCTGGGTGGCCTTGAATGGAGTATTTCACCTTATTCTGAATCTCAGTTTTTAGTCTTCATTGTAGATAGAAGAAAATCTTCAAGCAGATTAACATGAAAGAAAAGTATGTTTAAGGGAACTAGCATAGCTTTTGATACAGAACAGACATCCTGAAAAGTGGTGACTGTTACCATTTGTGCTGCAGATTCCCTGTTGCTGCAAGACACCAGCAGGGATCAATGTTCACAAGTAGTAGTTAGGAACATCTGATAAGTTTTGCATCCAGGGCAGTTTACTTCTTTGCATCCAAGGCAAGAAGAAGTCACCTTGAGCTACTGAAGACCTTGACCTACTGAAGAATCACCTCCCCTGCATAGTGGGCCTGATGAAATGTGACACATGATTCTCCCAGGAAACAAATATTTGCTGAGCACTAGTTACTCTACAAGGCAAATAATTCTGAACTGTTGTGAGTCCCTACAGAGATCATAATTCACACCTTATGACTTTTGAGTTCACTTTTTGCCTACTTTGCTCCTTAACCTCTTGAACTTCATGCTGGGCTAATGATGTCTCCCTTGTAGCACTTGCCTCTTTCAGCAAGCAAGTTTTTGCAGGTGTGTGTGTATGTGCAGGTGTGTGTGCAGGGGTGTATGTATAGGAGTGTATGTACAGGGGTATGTACATGCAAGTATGTGTGTTATGT
This sequence comes from Lophiomys imhausi, assembly GCA_907164525.1. Taxonomy (NCBI): domain Eukaryota; kingdom Metazoa; phylum Chordata; class Mammalia; order Rodentia; family Muridae; genus Lophiomys; species Lophiomys imhausi. The sequence continues at coordinate 2,264,538 of CAJQZJ010032812.1, forward strand.
ACAGGTGTGTGGGTACAAGTGTTTGTGTGCAGGCGTGTGTGTGTGTGTGTGTGTGTGTGTGTGTGTGTGTGTGTCTAAGCCAGAGGCTGATGTTGGGATGCCTTCCCAGTCACACTTTATGTTACTTTTTTTAGACACGCTCTCTCACTGAACCTGGAGCTTTGGTAGACTGTCTGGCCAGTGAACTCCTGTCATTTGCCCGTCTTCACGCCCAGTGCTGGGGTTTTAGGTGTGCCTCAACCACTGTGCCCCGTTTTTTATGTGGGTGCTCAGGTTCTTGTATTTGAACAAGCAGTTGACCCACTAGGCCATCTCCCCAGCCCTCCTGCAAGCTGCGTAAAGGTATGAGATCTTTGTAGTCCCATGGCTTGCACTCAGATTATTGGTGAACCAGGTGAATGACGCTCACAGGGTCACCACCAGAGTCTGAGGTATGTGAGAGGGTCAGGGAAGGTTTTCTTGAAAATGTGAAGCCTATGTTGGGACTCTTAAAAGCACCGGCAGGCAGAGGGAAATGCAGTGTTGAGGAAGCATGACACATTTGGGGAAATGTGTGTGGTCTGGACAGACTGAGGCATGACAGGGACATGGAAGAGTAGGGGATATGAGGACACAAGTCATCACAGATGCCCCAAGGCCTACTCCATTGCACAACCAAAGTACCCCGTAAGGCAGAACAGACAGGCCTACTGTAGGGCAGCTTAGAAATGGGATTTATCTTCAGGATAATGGGAGACTAATGAAGAACTTTAAGCAGGAATGCTTGGAGAGAGAGTTAATGGTGGTTGATATTATATACAGGGAAGTTGAGGCAGGTATGGCACCATAATTCCAGCACTTGGAAGGCAGAGGCAGGGGAATCTAGGCCACCCTGGTCTACGTAGCGAATTCTGCTCCAACCAGGACTATGACATTAGACATTATTGCCTCCAAAAAAGTTAAATGAAAAAGATACTGGAAAAATGATTAGGAGTTCTGTGTGTTATTTTGAGACAGGAGCACATGTAGCCCAGGCTAGCCTCAAGCTGGCTCCACTTCCAAAACCTGGGATTACAGGTGTGCATCACCTCCCCCATTAGATGTTTTTACCATCTCAGTGTCACTCTTAATGAATGCCCCACCTGCTCTTAACTTGTTTCCCTTAAACCAGAGCATTCACTCCAGACGTGCCTTTGCCTCGCTGCCTTGGAACATTATGTGTCAGCTGCTTTCTGGGGATGAGTGTGTGACTCATGCTGTTATGCAGTGAGTGGAAAGCAAGGGGCCTTTGTGACTGCATGGGCAATGTATACTGCATTTTAGAACTGATTATGCTATGTCCTACACACACACACACACACACACACACACACACACACACACTCACTGTCATACACTTTTGGGGGGATAATCAGATTAGATGATGTTGGGCCGGGCATGGTGGTGCACACCTTTAATTCCAGCACTTGGGAGACAGAAGCAGGTAGATCTCTGTGAGTTCAAGGCCAGCCTGGTCTACAGAGTGAGTTCCAGGATAGTCAGGGCTGTTGCACAGAGAAACCCTGTTTCAAAAAAACCTAAAAAAAAAAGATGATATTGATAACAATAATAGTGGCCAGGATTGGCAGGGTGGCTCAGTGGTGCTTGCTGCAAGTCTGACATCCTAAGTTCAGTCCCCAAGACCCACAAGGTAGAAGGAGAGAAGCAACTCTCAGCAGCTCTCTTCTGCACTGCACACTTGTACAAATGTGCAAAGCATATGCACAAGGACACGCAAAAAATAAACGAAGTATAAAAACAATCAAGCCTTTGGTAAGCATCAATTTTGTGTCAGAACAGCAGAATTAGTAATCAAATTAGAATACCAGAAGCAGGACTGGAGATAATGCTCAAGGGTAGATCATTTGGCTAGCACACACCCAGTTCAATTGCTTGTACCACAAAAACCAAACACAACACAGAAATGGTGTTTAGTTTGTGGCAGGCTCTCAATAAATGTTAGACTCCTCCTATCAATTCCTGCTGGCCACTGCGGGTCCTATAGTGTAAGTCGCTGATAGCTCATCACCTTAGCCCTGTCTCCCAATGGCGATTTCCAAAAATGAGCAGAGAAACTAATGAAGCTTTCATCTGAGCCCCGGAAAGCAGCCAGTAATAGTTTCCAGCAGCATCCTTTCACCAAGGAAGTGCTTGAGACTTAGAAACCAACTGTGCTTTAACCAAATTATAATTTAATATAATCAGCCCTTGAACTTAACTTTTAGGTTCAGGATCTCTCAGGCTGTTACAGAAACGAAACATCTGCCACCCAGACTGTGATATTGTTAGTGTGTGCTTCAGATTTCAATGCCTAGCCAGGCAGTGGTGGCACACGCCTTTAATCCCAGCACTTGGGAGGCAGAGGCAGGCGGATCTCTGAGTTCGAGGCCAGCCTGGTCTACAAAGCAAATCCAGGACAGCCAGAGCTGTTATACAGAGAAACCCTGTCTCGAAAAAAAAAAGAAAACAAAAACAGATTTCAATGCCTAAACATTGGAATACAAGTTCTGTTTAATGGACAATGGGATGTGTAGAGTTGTGTAAGGCTTGGGATGGTTCTTTAGGTGTTTCAACCTAGAAACTTCATCGTCAGATCCTCTTTGGCAGTATACAGCACAGATGAAAACTAACTCTGTAGCGACCCTAGGATTATGGGCTCAGGAGGGTCCATCTTGTGTTGGGTGTGAGATGACTGAACCTACGTGGTCCTGAGGAAAACAGCTGTGGGAGGCAGCTCTGCGGTTGGGCCCTGGTTCATGTCTAGTCCCACAAGATCAATTACTAGGAGAGTCAGGGTCCATTATGCATAAAGTACAGGAGGATCTGTGACTGCAAACTGCTGGACTGCTGGCAGGAGTGATTGTACCTGAATCCAGCTGGGGTCCTGGACTCAGCCTTGATCAACATAGCATGGAAGGTGGGAGTGACAACCTGGGAGCACTGGCCTATTTATCTGTGTCTACAGTGTTGGATAAGTCAGAGGTCAGCTTATCCCTGGGTGTTAGCCTAACGCTAGGGATTTTGGAACGTGCTCAGGGCCTGGTCATGATATCTTGAAAACCTTTTACTCCTTCCCGACATAGATTTCCCACTGTACCTCACCATCTCATGCTGCCTTACAGGGACAGGATGGAGAGAAGACTGATATACCATCTTTCCCTTATTTCCTTTTATTTTCCAGCAACAGCTACAGGCCTATGTGGCCTGGGTGAATGCCCAGCTGAAGAAGAGACCATCTGTGAAGCCCGTGCAGGACCTGCGACAGGATCTCCGAGATGGAGTGATCCTGGCCTATCTCATCGAGATTGTTGGTCAGTTGGCCTTAGACTCTGGTGCTAGTATAGACAAGAACTGACTTCTTTCTTTTCCATGTGCCCTTCAAAGCAGGCTGTTCCTTCTTTAGAATACATGGCAATGAAATCGGGAAGACTTACAATACTTGCCCAAGGTTAATTCACACATTGGTCAAGAAACACTGTGTGCCAGGCACTGTATTATGTGGGAAGATGTTTACCCCGTCAGTGCTTTTGGAGGTTCCCAGTCTAATTGGAAAACCTGGAAAGTGAGGTCCCATCCGTTTTGTTACTGTACTTAGTATTCTGATGGAAGTAAACAGAGGAGGATACATAGAAGAGATACCCTGCCTTAGTCCTAGGGGTTCAGGAATGGCAGAACAGAAGAATTAATGTCTAAATAGGGGAGGCTAGGTGCCAGAAGAGCTGCTGTATAATTAAAAACAGAAGTGGGAGGGCTGGAGAGGTGGCTCAGTGGTTGAGAACACAGGTAGCTCTTGCAGAGGTGCTGGGTTCAACTCCCAGCACCCATGTGGCAGCCACAACCATCTGTAACTCCATTCCTGAGGGAACCAACACTTTCTTCTACACAAATATACGTGCAGGCAAAACACTCATACACACACATACACATACACACAAACACATACACACATATACTCACATACAAATACATACACACATATACACATGCGCACATACACACAAACATACACATGCATACATACACTCACACACACAAATACATAAACAGAGAGAGAAAGAGAGAACAAGAACAAAAAATAAAAACAGAAACGGGAGTAGCATTCAGGCCAAAAGAGAAAATGTCACCAGCAAAAGGACTCCTCTCTATGAAATTCAGACCTCTGTGTTTTCATGGAAGGGTTTTTCTCTTTAATTCTGGGTGCCATTCTTACTAGGGTTCTATCGCATTATGTCCATGGTGTTTGTTCACAGCTTTGCTATGATTTCTCTCCCTGATTGGCAACTAGCCATGGCTATGACTGAGCTATTGAAGAGAATGACACACTATATTTTGTTTTTATGGTTCCACAAACTCTGACCAAGTGCACAGAACAAGTTCTTGAAACTGAACATTTTATTATTGGTCAGTTGATGTTGCTTAGTGTCCGGAGGCATGTGGTGTGGAAGAAGCTGGTTTGCAACAGACAGCCTGTCTGTGAATACTCTTTGATTGAGTATTGAGAATGCTCATGATTGAGTATTCATTTGTAAGGGGTGTAACAGTGTCAGGAGTAATTATACCTCTTAGAATGGAATGCTTTCTATCTTGTGTGAATTTATTTGGCCATCACACTCTTAGGAATCAGATATTATTATTCCTGTTTTCAGGAAACAAAATGAAAGATTTATAAAAGTAAATAAAGAGCCAGGTGTGGTGGTGCACACCTTTAATCCCAGCACTTGGGAGGCAGAGGCAGGTGGATAATTGTGAGTTCGAGGCCAGCCTGGTCTACAAAGCAAGTCCAGGATAGCCAGAGCTGTTACACAGAGAAACCCTGTCTTGAAAAACAAAAAAAAAAGATAAAAGTAAATAAGTTAATGAATACTTAATAAGTATATATCAAAAAATAGTCAAGTCTGCTATTTTGATTTATTTGGGATGTGAGTTTGAGTTCAGGCTGAGTATCCCTCACCCAAAATTCTTGGACCAAAAATGCTTCAGATGATGGATTAAAAAAAAAATAGAGTTGACCACTTACAACTAAGCATTATGGAAAATCCAAATGCCCCCAAATCAGAAAATTTTTGAACACCAGTATGATGCTTAAAATATTTCAGTTTTTTTAGGCTGAAGAGATAACTCAGCAGTTAAGATCTCTGGCTGTTCTTCCAGAGGCCCAGGTTTTGAGTCCCATGGTCCCTTGGAACTCGGTCCCTTGGAACTCAATATGCTGACTCAAAAACCATCTATAACTCCAGTTATGGGGACTCTGGTGCCCTCTTCTGGCATCCTGGGGTATTGGGCATGCACAAACATAATTACACACTCCCATATACATAAAACAATAACAATATTTCAGATTTTGGAGCATTTGGGAGTTCAGAGCTTTAGATTATGAATGATCGACCTGTACTGTTTTACTGATGGGGTTTATGAGGCCCAGCAACTTTACAAGTTCATATAACTTTAAGTATCCAGGTAGAGGTGCAAACCTAGCTCTGTTTTAATTCCAGACTCGTGGCTGGAGAGATGCTCAGCTATTAAGAGTGTGAGTGCTGCTTCTGCAGAGGACCTGAGTCTGCTTCCCATCACCCAACTAGAGTGGCTCACAGTCTTCTGTAACTTCAGCTCTGGTCATCCCCTTCTGCAGTCTAAGCTCACCTCCACTTGTGCACACGCACACACAAATGCACAAATGTGCACATAACTGAAAGTAAAATGAAAAAAGAATCCCAAAATCCATTTTAAGCATTTTCTTTTGTTTAGATAGGTTACGTGTGGACTGGCAGGAAATCTGGGAAAGGATCAAAGTCAAAAGCTCTTCTTCTATCTGTATTTCTTTAACGGAGATTGTATTAGTATTTGTGTTGTTTCCATTACAAAATACCCTGACAAAAGTAGCTTAAAGAGGGAAAGGTCTAGAGCCGGGCGTGGTGGCGCACGCCTTTAATCCCAGCACTTGGGAGGCAGAGGCAGAGGCAGATGGATCATTGTGAGTTCGAGGCCAGCCTGGTCTACAAAGCGAGTCCAGGACAGCCAGAGCTGTTACACAGAGAAACCCTGTCTCGAAAAACCAAAGGAAAAAAAAAAGAGGGAAAGGTCTGGTTGGGCTTACAGTCTGAAGAGAAGTCTGCCATAGAGGGGAAAGAGTGGCGACAGGTTTGAGGCAGTTGATCAAGTTACAGCCACATCCAGAAGCAGAGAGCAATGAATGCTCTCGGTCAGCTCACTAGCTCACTGAATCCTTTCCACGTGTCCAGGACCCAAGCCCAGGGAACAGTGCTGTCCATTTCAATTAACTTAATTAAGATACCCTCTCACAGACATGGCTAGAGAGGCTAACCTGATTTAAATAGTCCCTCAACGGAGAGACTTGTCTCCTAGGTGATACTATATCCTGTCAAGTTGATAGATAATCAGTGTTAGCCTTCACAGTTACCTAGCCTCCATTCTGGCAGCTGTTGTTATTTTCAGAGACAATCTATGAACCTAGAAACAGTATTAATATGTGTTTTTGTTTTCCTAAGATCCAGGGTTTAGACACTGTGTGTGTGTGTGAGTGTGTGTGTGTTTCTGAAACTGAACTTGGCCTTGAACATGCTAGGCAACCAGTCTACAGCTAAGGCATATCCCCAGCCTGAAATAACCTCAACAGGCTGAGGAGACGATTCAGTGACAGTTCATGTGCAAGCATGAGGTTTGGAATTTGAATCCCCATGTTTAAAAAGCCATGCACAGTCACAAGTGCACCTGTAACTCCAGCACTGCCAGGGATGGGGACAGGGGATCACTGGTGCTTGCTGACTGCCACCCTAGCTCCAGGTAGCCATTTCAAGAGAATAAAGTATGGTGACAGAGCAAGATACCAGCATCTTCCATATGTACAGCCATGTACTCCTATGTGTGCACACACCACACACCTCAGGTACACTTACAGGTTTATAAGAAAAGGAGACAACCTCGTGTTCTCTCCCTAATTTTGTATATTCAGCTTTCAGCTTTCTTTGAGTTCTAGACTTGCCCGTACAGTTCCCGGTTCACCATTGTTGCTTGAATGTCTTACATATAGCTAATCAGGACTTTGTATTTCCTTGCCCATCCCCACAGTCGTCTTTGTCAAGGAGCACCTGGTGTTACCATTCTCTCACTTCTAAGAACACTTAGAAGTCAGTACTGAATATTTTTGAGTATTTTCTCCCTCTCCTGTGCCACAGCCAGTTCTTAACATGTACCTTCTGCTTTGTATTCAGAATATGCTCAATATCCAACTTCTGGCCAGCCATTCTCTCTCTCTCTCTTACAGTTTATTTTATTTTATTTTATGTTTATTCACTACTTCAAGCCACAACTCCATCACAGTGCTCCCCCTCCACCCCTCCCAATCCCACCCTCCCACTCTCCCATCCCACTCCTCCAGAGTGGGGTGTCCCCACACATCAGTCCCCCAATCCAGTTCAGCAGTCACATGAGGGCCAAGAGCCTCCTCATATACTGGGGGCCTACATGGCAGCTCCATGAAGGCAAAGTCTCATTAACAAAGTCTATGTTCCTGTTCCTTTTGGTGTGTTGGTTGTACAATAGTTTTCCTGTACTATATGGCTAAAATCAAATTATAAGTAAATAGATACCATGTGGATCTTTCTGAGTCTGGGTTAGTTCACTCAGGATGAACTTTTTGGCTACAAATTGCATGATTTCGTTGTTTCTGATGGCTGAGTAGTATTCCATTGTGTAAATGTACCACAGTTTTTTAATCCATTCATCGATTGAGGGACATCTGGGTTGTTTCCAGTTTCTAGCTTTTACAAATAAGGCTGCTATGAACATAGATGAGGAATCTTCCTTCTGATTTGGTGAGGAATCATTTAGATGTATACCCAGAAGTGGTATGGCTGAGTCTTGAGGTAGAGCTATTCCAAGTTTTCTAAGATATCACCAGACTGATCTCCATAGTGGTTGCACAAGCCTACACTCCCTCCACCAATGGAGGAGTGTTCCCCTTTCTCCACACCCACGGCAGCATGTGCTGTCATTTGAGTTTTTGATCTTAGCCATTCTGACAGGTGTGAGATGGAGTCTCAGAGTCGTCTTGAGCTGCATTTCTCTGATGATTAAGGATGCTGAGCATTTCTTCAAGTGTCTCTCAGCCATTACACATTCCTCTTTTGTAGCTCTGTTTCCCATTCTCTTTAACTTAATCCCCCATCCGTCCTTACTTCTTGCCTTGAATATTATGACTATCGTTCTGACTAATCTGTTTCATCCCCTTCATGATGTATATCTACACAGTCAACTTTCGAAAACACAAACTATATGATGTCACTAACCTGTCTGGAAGTCCTCACTGGCTTTTCATTACCCTTTAGAATAAAATTCTGGATTGTTCCTGTGGCCCACAAAGCCCTGTGTGACCTGCCTTGCTTATCTGTGTGGCCTTACCTGGGTCTTGACTCTGATAACTCCACTCTAGTCACACTGGTCTTTTGGTTTTCATTTGAGACAGGGTCTCATGTAGCCCAGGCTGGCCCAGAACTTGCTACATATCCATGGATAACTTTGATTAACCTGACGTGGTTCCTGATCCTCTTGCCTCAGCATCCCAACTGCTGAGGTCATAGGCATGTGCTTCATGCCTAGCTAGCCACACTGTCTTTTTGCCCCTCAGATAGTCTGAGCTAGTCCCATGTTTGGGTTTATCTGTGTGGCTCTTCAGTCTTCCCTTTGCCCTTCTTAAATTTAAACATCTCTTCTTCAGACTTTGCAAAACTATATTATCAGAAAGGTAATGTCAGTATTTTTTCTCAGTCTTTATTCTTACCCAAAATTTTATTAAACATTGCCTTGTTACATTGTAGATATACAATTGGGAGGGCAGGAGACTTTGTTTACCTTGTTCCCTGCTCTCTGTATTGCCCAGAACAGTATTTGGCACACAGTGGGTACTCATGAATATCTGCTAAATTGATAAATGTACACAAATAATCTCACAGGTCTGTGGGTTTACATTTGAAAGACAGAAGTGTTCTGAAAGACTATTCCATTTTCCTTTTTACCAACTACTTCCCCTGGTGTACACACCAGGACTTAACTCACACATTTATTTATGGAGAGTTTTAATGCTTGCATCCCCTCCCTTGTGTCTGACTGTTATGAAGCTGTGACAATGTTCTTCCTTATGATGTCATGTGTTTTTTTTCTCTCTCCTAACAGCAGGAGAAAAGCTGAGTGGAGTACAGCTGAGTCCCAGTAACCAACAAGAGATGAAGAATAATGTGGAGAGAGTGTTACAGTTTGTGGCTTCCAAAAAGATTCGTATGCATCAGACTTCAGCCAAAGGTTAGTTAGCACCTCGTCCTGGGGAAGAAAGGCTTAGCTTTCTCTGTGCCAACGAGTTTGAAAGCTCCCTGGCCATATGACCAGTGCTTCTGAGCAGACAGGAATAGGATTAGGCCCATGGTCTTGTATCCTTTTTTCATGAAGACAGGTGCTTTCTTGGAAGACAATGATCGAGTGCTGAAATTCCGGTACTCCAGAGACCTGGCTAGAGGTAGAAGCTCTCCACTAATTTGAATTGAATATAGGTCTGCTTGAATGTGTGTGGGAAAATTAATGGTACAAGAATAAATGACAAAATTGAGATATTAATTCTGGAATGTCTCATTTAAATTATCAAGGATGAAGACAGATTGCATTTTTTGAGTTCTTTGGGTTTTATGATCAAGTGTTATTACAAACCACCATAACTTATGCTTTTCCATTCAGTTTCCTAGAAGAAACTATCTTATTTCTTCTAATTTTCTTTCCTTTCTTCTTTTTCTCTGTTTTCTGAGATAGGGTCTTATGTAGCCCAAGCGTGTCTTGAAACTGCTGTGTAGCCAAGGATGACCTTGAACTTCTGATCCTCTACCTTCTGCCTCCTCAGTACTCAGATTACAAAACTGCACCATCACCCAGCTAGTGCTGGGCACTGAACCCAGGGCTTTGTAGATTCTAGGCAAGCACTGGATCAATGGAGACAGGAATACCTCCCACTAATATCGCTAATACCTCCCAGCCTCGATATATATACATATATATGTGTGTGTATATATATATATATATATATATATATATATATAGAGAGAGAGAGAGTGTATATGTATGTGTGTATATATGTGTGTGTGATACATATATATGTACATATACATATATGTATATGTATGTTGAGACAGGGTCTCACTGTATAGCTCTGACTGGCCTGAAATTTGCTGTATCCTAAGCTTTCCCCAAATTAGATGTTTCTCCTGCCTCTGTATATTAAATTCTGGGATTAGAAGTGTGTACCACACTCAGCTTCAAAGGAAAATATTTTATACATTTTTTTTTTGGCTTTGAGAACATTCCATGCAGACAGAAGGGTCTTGTGGCCTTTATATGTAGTCTTTTGTAGTGGCATGACCCTTTGCCCATGCTGTAAGGAAGAAGCCACATAGGGTCCTCAGAAATCATAGGCTTCCTTCTCCTTTGGATGCCTTTCTAGAACTGACTAGATCTGGTTCTGTTTCAGCACCAGCTTTGGGTCTGTTGTCTATAGGTTGGTTTGCTGAGAATGAGGGTGGGAGGAACCCCTTTCATGCTGGATTACTCGTGCTCTGTGTGTTTGAAGTTACACAGGTGAGCAAATAGTGTACATTAAGAGCATCCGGTAGAAGACATCAGATAATCCTTTGCATGCTTTGACCAGAATTTCAGAATGTGTGTTTCCGTGTGTGTGTGTGTGTGTGTGTGTGTGTGTGTGTGTGTGTGTGTGTG
>CAJQZJ010032812.1:2275335-2325059 GCA_907164525.1 Lophiomys imhausi
GTGTGTGTGTGTGTGTGTGTGTGTGTGTGTGTGTGTGTGTGTGTGTGTGTGCCTTCTTTCCTCTTTTTTTCTAGGGCAGAATTTAGAGTGCAGATATCTTTGATTTGGTCCCCATGTGGAGTGGGCTTGGGGATCTGGCCCAGTAAAGTGGTCTATTTTAAGGGAACACTCCATTCAGAGCATCATGGTCTTTTTCCTGAACAAGCTCAGTGATTTCTAATTAGTCCTACTGCATTGATTTCCCTCTCCCTTTGGCTCTCCGTGCCACAGGTGGGGTGCACTAAGATCACATATCATTGTGTTACCACTGAGCACCTGGAAGTTACCTGGATAAAACCCAGCATCTTCCTACAGCTTTCCTGGTCCCGTACTTCCCAACCTTGGACTCCTCCCCTTTCTCACCTCTCCTTTCTCCTGCTGAGCTCTTTCACCTTCTCCACCACAGTGCTGGACCATACACGTATACCGCATGCCATATAAAAACTTAAAAGTTTAGCTGGGCAGTGGTGGCGCACGCCTTTAATCCCAGCACTTGGGAGGCAGAGGCAGGCGGATCTTTGCGAGTTCGAGGCCAGCCTGGTCTACAAAGTGAGTCCAGTACAGCCAGGGCTACACAGAGAAACCCTGTCTTGAAAAACCAAAAAAAAAAAAAAAAACTTAAAAGTCTTCTGAAGCCACATTATAAACAGCAAGGACTGAAAATAATTTTAATAATATATTTTATCTAACCCAGTATGCCCATAATATGATCACTTTGCCATGAAGTTAATACTAAACATTGGTGAGATATTGTACATTTTATTTTTATGTGTACAGGTATTTTGCCTGCATGTATGTCTGTGCACTGTGTGTACTCTGAGAGGCCAGAAGAGGGCATCAGATTCCCTGTGACTGGAGTTACCACATGGTTGTGAGCTGCCATGTGGGTGCTAGGAATCAGTCCTGGGTCCTCTAGAAAGAGTAGCCAGTGCTCCTAACCACTGAGCTTTGTCTCCAGCCCCACATATTTTTATACTGTCTGAGATCTTTTGCATTCCTCCCCCCCTCTCTCTCAATCTCTGTGTGTGTGTGTGTGTGTGTGTGTGTGTGTGTTATTTACTTACCACCTAATTACAGTACTTGCTCAGAGCATATTTCAGTTCAGAGTCGAGATATTTAAGTGCTCAGTAGCCACATGTGGCCTGTAGCTCTCCTGACAGACCATATCACCCTACTATACTGATCTCTACAGTTTTCCAGGGACCTCTTCCAGGATTGTTCTTACTCCTTCTCTCCTGTTAGCTAATGAAGCATCACCCACAACCTGGCCTCAATCGAAGATTCACTTCCTCTAGTAACCCATCCTTGGCACCCCCCCCCCCACCAGCTCATGAAGAGCCGTGCACCTCTCCCGTCTAACCACTTTGTTGTCATACTTCACTGGCATTGCTTTTAACCCTTCTGTGTCCCTTGTTGAACACAGTTTTTTGAGAATGGAGACTGCCTGTCTGGTTTACTATGTCACCAGTGATATATGCTAAATGCATACTATGTCACCAGTGATATATGCTAAATGCATCCATCCACAGCCTCTGTCTCCCTCTCAGCACCTTTTCATCTATCTTGTCCTTCAGATATTGTGGAAGGAAACCTGAAGTCCATCATGAGGCTGGTCCTTGCCTTGGCCGCTCATTTTAAACCCGGCTCTAGCAGGACGGTAATCCAGGGGCGAGACTCCAGAGCCCCTGTGCAGAGTCATCAACCACACAGTGCGACTGCTGTGGCCCAAGGAGCAGCTGCTGCTCTGGCTGATGTGTGCCATGACATGTCACGGTCAGGACGGGATGTCTTCCGGTATAGACAGAGGTAAGCATCTGGGGAGGGGAACTGCTTCCTCTCTCTGATACTGCAGAAAAGATAACCAAGTAGAGTGGAGGTTTGGGAGGGAGGGAAATCTTGTGAGAAAAGCTCCCCCCCCCCTTTGTGATGCTGCTGCTGGCTAGTAAACCTAGATAGACCCTTACACATGCTAAGCAAGAGCTCTAATCCCATGTCATCATATGTCCTTAGCTTCTTATGTCTTATTTTGAGACAGGGTCTCCTTAAATTGTCCAGTCTGGCCTAGAACTCACTTTTAATCCGGGCAGGCTGAGAACTTGTGCTCCTGCTGTCGAAGCTTCCCAAATAGCTAGGATTACAGGCCCACAGCAGCAAGCCATGCTAAGCCTTTTCTTTTGAGATGTTTATTTTGCAGCTAGCAGAATGTAAGGAAGGAACCAACCATGTGTGGAAGTTTGCTCTTGTGCCCAAAATTTAAATATATATGGTTGGCACAGTGTGTTTTCTTCACTGAGTCTGTCTGGGGGGAGGCTGTATCCTGGGATGTATCCAAAAGGCCAGTCTGCCTTGAAACTTCATGGTAAGAAGTGCTTTGAGGGTTGTATAGTTGCTAAAGGAGAATATGACCCCACGTGTTGCAGACATTGGCAAAATCACTTGTTTTTGTGTTTGCCTCCCTCCTAGGTTTTAAGTGCCTTAGAAGAAGGTGTTTTACCTTGTTCACCTTCTAAATGTGTGTATCCCTCTGTGTGTGTGTGTACAGGATCTAACTATGTAGCCCAGACTGACCTCAAACTCCAGACCCTCCTGCCTCTACCTCCTGATGCTGAAGTGACAGGTGTGTGCCAGGCTGCCTGGCTTCCTCATTCATTTTCTTACCTGTAATGCACACTGAGTAGCAAGATATCTGTACTTGCAGAGCTGACCTGAGCTGCAGGACTAATGCTGTCCTCCTTTCTGCTGCCTCACCCTTCACCTTTAGGAACAGCAGCATGGATGAGGAAATTGAGAACCCATACTGGAGTGTGCGGGCACTTGTGCAGCAATATGAAGGACAACAAAGGTCCCCATCCGAGTCTAGCTGCTCCAGGTAATTGTGGCCATACATTCTTTGCCTTTACAGTCTTGGCAGAAAGCTGCATTCTTTGGAGATTCTAAGCTTCAAGTAGCAAGACCAAAAACAATGAGACACCTGTGGGGTTGAATACCATATCCCTCAATGTCTGGAGACCCTGACTGGGGTGGCGAGGGAGGAAAGCACAGACACTAAAGAAGTGACCCACACATGCACCAAAACGTTGGGTTCAAGTGGGGTGTGCGCACTCTGATGGACTGGCATCACCTACTCCGTGCACCCTGGAACCTCAGCGTCTTGATTAGGTACAACACAGAGGGGAAGAATGAGCTGGTCTTGGTAGGCCTGTGAGTGAACAGTCCCAGGCTGTGATCATCCGGCGTCCAGGACTTGCTCTTTTTGCAGTCACTGGTCAGTCATTAGTAAATACTCATACTTGCACCCTGTCAGCATTTGCACTCACACCACAGGAGGGCTTTACCAGTTCTGAGCCTGACCCAGTCTGGGGAAGGCTTTGTCACTCTTGAGTGGGTCTGAGGCACCACTGGTCCTTGACATAACAGTGCCCTGTCAGCAGTTCCCATTCACCCAGGACTTCATCTGTTCTCTGCATGTTCACTCGTGGCTTCCTGAGCGCCCCACAGTTAGGTGTGTGTGCTGCTTAGTGCTAGAGTGCTTGCCATGCCAGAGGTCCTGGGTTCAACCCCTGGTATTGAAAACCAAAAAGCACCTAGCCTCTTTTGCTTTCCTCAGTTTGTGCTTGGGATTCAAGGACCAGCTCTCAGCCTGTGGGCTCTGTATTGACAGAAACATGGAGTAAAGCACTAGTGAATGTCCCACACACAGAAACCGCAGTGACAATAGTTAGCTCTGACCACATGGGGGCGCGACTGGGACCTTCAGAGTCCAGCCCAACCTAATGTTTGTGCATCAGCTGCTAGTGTTCATGATAGCCAGCTCCCTGGCACTGTCCTGCAGGCTGAGTCTGATTCTTTAGTTACAGCCACAGAAGACTGGAAAAAAAGCTCCCAACAAGAGAGGAAATTGTGCACAACTGTCTGACGCATTAGCTTTTCCACAGTCATGTATAGGCCCGGGAATTGGGGCACATCAGCATGCATTTAAGTGGGCTATGAGTGGCTGTGACTCTAGTGAAGAGGGTGTCTGCTTCCCTTAGAGCCAAGTGCAGAGGCCAGAACAGGACTCTCTGGTTTAATAAAAGTCTGGCCAATGCCAAGGATAGTGGCAGAAAATGATTTCCCTCCTGGCTCGTGGAGATCATGCCCCTATAAACACATCGCCAGCCTCCTTGCTAACTTGATTTTGTTGCTGAATTGTATTTAATGTATCCTCTAATGATCATTTCCCTCCTACTCCAATCCAGCATAGTCTGATCTATTTAAGTCTAGTTGTGCCTTATGTGTATTTTCCATCTTTTTTACTTCCTCCTGCTGTTTTTCCTCATTCAAGTCCATCCTATTTTGACAGTTTATTGAGGTCCTGTGGAACTCTTTCCATCATCTTAATATACTACTAACCTAGCTCAACTTTAAAATGTTTACATATAGTGAGTGTAGTTTCTATTTCTGAAATGGATCTGTAACATACAATGCACCATTAAACATTGCAGTGTTCCGTGTAGTACCTTTATAATTTTGTGTAAACCTCATCTCTATCTAGTTAGAAGGCATTTTGACTAGCCCCTAAAGAAACTCTACCATGAAGCAGTAGGTGTGCTTTTAATGAGACTCTAAACCATTGATTTTTGCTTGTAGCTGGGACTCTGGCTCAGTGTAGAATCAAAGCCTATTCTATTATATAATGAGGTCCATTGCTTCCTGCATGTCTGCTGGCCTTTGCCTCTCCTGAGCCTAAGTGTGCCTGTGAATTAGGAAAAAAAAGGGAAAGGAGTTTTAGTCTCCTAAGGAGACGCTTCCTTCCTCTAGGCAGGGCTTAGATTAGAACTGGAGCTATGAGATCAGTGTGTAGGACCCATTAGACATAAGGCTGTGTTGGGCTAATGGCAAGTTTGTAGGAGATGTGCCAAAGAAGAGTCCATTTCCCAGCCTTCCTCTCCTTCCTGATTTTGCCATGTTCTATGAGATAGAGTCAGGTTCAGAAAAGGAGAGCGCTTCTAGCCGATTTGCCTACTTCCACCACTACCTAATGGTCCTGTGACCCCTGAAAAAACCAGGAATCTTGGTGATGTTGTAGTTTGGGGGGGGGGTGTATCTGCGAAGATAGGATAGATAACCTGTGGTGTCGAAGCACCTTTCCCGGCTGCTTCTCAAGGATGCCCTGGTAAAGCTCTGCCCTCCTGTTGCTCCAGTAAACAGGCCAGCCGCTCGCTCACTGTACTCAAGCAGAGAGATCCTTTAGTTGGGGGCGGGGAGGGGAGCAACACACGAACCGCTAGAGGGGAAGGATGGTAGGAGCAGCAGACTGGCGGGCGTTCTGCAGGTTTGCTGGGGGAATGGGGGAAGCCACAGTCTCCATCCTGCCTGCGTCTCCCAATCCTTGGAGAGCCGGGGTGAGCTCTCCGGGGTAGATCAGTCTTGAAACCGCGCGTCCACGGAGGGAGGGGTCAGAGAGGAGCAGCAACGTCTCCCTTCCCTTCATCGCTGCGCTTCTAGGCACCAGGACCATCATCAGATCCACGCGGTTCTGCCGCCGTGCCGCCCATCCCCCGCCACTCCCGGGCCTTCGGTTGCCTACAGCCCCGCCAGGTCCGGACCGCACCCCTGGGCCCGGCACCCTTACCTCTCCACCCAGAGCCGTTGGCAGAGCTTGGGTCGGAGCCCAGCGCTGTCTGGCCTCGTGTGACAGCCGGAGGGGAGAAACGGGGTGGGGGGGCAGGGAGGGATCGGGAGGCGGCGCCGAGCGGGAGGACCGCACACCACTCCACTCGACGCTCAGCGGGAGCCACGGGAGTCTCTCGCCCCGAGGGAGATGGGTTAAGATGCGGCTGCCCGAGGAGATGCTCAGAGCCTCGCGGCCGCTGGAACACAAATGCAGCCGCCAGCCTTCGGCCGTCGGCGAAGGGAGGCGGCTTCCGCCCGGGCTCGGCTGCAGCGGAGTCTGAGCTGCCGGGACAGCGCGCTTCCCCCCAGAGAGCACCCCGGTCCCGGGGCCAGGGCGCCCACCTCTGTCTGCCCTTCCTACTTTCTCCGGAGACCCGGGCAAACCGTTCTGCTGGCTGATCTCTGGAGCCATTCTTCGAGCCCTGGCGCGGGGGGGACATGCCAGAATTTAGGAACGATGTGACTCTCAGCCTCTCACCTCACCCAGGGAAGCCGGCTTGCTGAAGCCAGAGCCAGGAGGGTACCATGGGAGGGACACAAGTCAAATGGTGAGCTAAAACCACTTTGGCTCTTGAGGTGGGAAAATGAGGGGAAGCAGGACCAGGACGGGGGTGGGGTGCGGGGGGGACGGACATGGTTGGCTGGGGACAAGAGATGATTGGGGGCGCTATTCTGTGAGAATAGGCTGCTGGTCTGGGATTAGCACTACAAAATAGAGTGATTTTTAGGAATTTGGAGCTGACTCGAGGCTCCACATGTAGATTCACCCTGTGTGTATCTGCACTTCGAGGAGGCGACTGAACTCTTCCGTTTCGTCTATTAGCCATTTAAAAAAATTGATGTAAGTCTAATTTGGCGGTATCTTTGTGGGCTTTGTCGGTAAACAATTTGATAAATTATAAATTTGGTAAATTAATAGTGGTGAGATATTAGATTAAGAAATGTATGTATAGGACATATTTATAATCAGTTCTCTGACTGGATTAATATAGTGCTCAGAGATGATTTTAATGGTAAGTAGGATTATTTGTTTGTCAAGTATGACTTTTAAGCTAGTTAGGGAGGAGTCCGAGTATTACAATTAATTAGCATGAAGATACTTTTCTCCGACCTGAGGCAGAGGATTAAACAGTCCTTCCTCTTCCAGGAGGCTGTTACTGCCCTGACACATGCCTCAGGATTTTTCTCCCTTCGAGGTCCTTGATATGGCCATCTAGTTTCCTGGTCTTACCTTCGTGGCTTTTCCCTGGCAGTCTCATTTCAAGAAAAAAGAAATGTTGTTTTCCTTTGGCTGCTCTGCCACTCCCCCGGTGGGGTTGGATGTCCAGACGTCCGCCTCCTTCTGCCCTTATATGGGAGGCAGTTCACTTGGAGGGGAGAGGTGGAACTGAGCATGCGTCTAGGCTTTTTAGGAACAGATTCCCACTGCGCCCTCCCTCGGGTTCGTCCCGCACATCCCTCCTGCGGTTCAACCAGACGCAGGCAGTGGGGCTTGTTATCCGTAGCACCCTGTCAGCTGAGGGAGAGGGGCAACTGACAAGGGCTCGGTGCACCTGGAGTCCCGGTTTTGTAAGTGGTAAATGCTGGGGCCTGGGTGCTCATAACTCTCTTTTTTTCGAGGACACAGCCCCTTGGCATGAGAGCCTTCCTGGCTGTGAATTCATGTTGGCTTGGAGGTCACACTGCCTGCATAGGGAAGATGGATAAGAGAGTTCTAGAAAACACTCAGCATTTCTGAATACTACTTGTTACCCCTCACTTCGCTCACCCATTTGGTCTTTGCACCTATAGATGTGATAAAGCAGCTTTATGATAGTCTGCAATGACATGAACCCTTCATTTTTTTCTTACAATTTTTAAGAAAGAAGAGAACGTAGTACTAATTGAGATAATTTCCACCAAAGTTCTTCAACTGTGGGTACTGAGGACACACTGGTCCATAGTTTTTGAAATCTGGCTACTTCCACTGTGCTTGTCTCTAGTTTTTCTCTGGTTTCTGGGAAGAGGAAATGTTACCTCCTACTTGTGGTTGTGAGGATTAGCCTGGGAGACTTCAGGGGCACATTAAGGGGGTCAGTGAATCCTAGACACCTTCACTGTTGTCTAGGTGATGGATTTGGGAAGAATTCCTGAGAGGGGGCTGAGCCATAGACTTCACAGCCCCCGATTGTTAGTGCTGATGTTCTCATAGTGGAGTATGACGAGAAAGGGCTCTCCAGGCTCTTCAATCCCTATTAGATAATCAGCCTCATGTTCCCATCTTGTCTTGTCCATGGAAGATTTAAAACCTGCTTCCCTGAAAATCTCAACAGTTTCCTCCCAAAGCTATATCAGAACAGGAATTACGGAAAGGTGTCTCAAGATGATCTGAAACTATGAAACTATGGCAAAGATAATAATAATTCTTCAGTGATATCTAATCAAGTAAACTTTGATTCAGTGCCACTAGCAGGGTTTTCTCCTTTTGTCCTATCACTCTTATGTAAAAAGAAAGTCTGAAAAAATTTATGTGTATGAGTGTTTTGTCTGCATTCTATGTCTGTACACCACATACATGACGGGTGCCTAAGGTGGTCAGAAGAGGGCATCAGATCCCCTGGAACCGGAGTTACAGATGGTTGTGAGCCACTGTGTGGGGGCTGGGAGCTAAACCTGCAAAAAAGCAATACACACCTCTTCAAAAGCAGTAAGTGCTCTTACCTGGTCAGCCACCTGCCAGCCCCTCCTGTCTTCATATTCGGCCTCCTCTGTTGATGAATCACTGCTCTTCTTCCCACCCTGGTACTGATTACACACACTTCAGCAGTCTCTACCCCCAAACTGTCCCTTGCCATGACTCCTCTTCTGGGATTAGCTTAGAGATGATCTATGGTTGCTTGTGGGAAACTTAGATTATTAGAAATATGATTTTGATCCAGCTCCAAAGGCTACTGAAATGTAACCATCACCCTCTGAGCATGAGCCTGGGAACTGATAGTGGTAGACACACAAAATCTTTAAAAATGATTTATTGCCTATTCTGGTAACTCTGATTTCAATCAATGATGTTTAAAGGCAGCCTTACAGAAAAGATTCCCTAGGATGATGGGGAGATGTCTCAGTGGTAAAGAGTGCAGTGCATCCTGCTCTTCCACGGGCCCCAAGTTCAGTTCCCAGCACCCTCCTAGAACAGCTCACAACCACCTGTAACTCCAGGTCCTGGTAACTCAGCACATACTTCTGTTTTCTGAAGGCACCTGCATTCACATGCACCCCACATCACACTCACACTGCAAACCCCACCACACACAGTGCACAATACACACTGCACAATACACACACATACTGCACACATCCACACACACACTGCACAATACACACACACTGCACAACACACACACACTGCACAACACACACACACCGCACAATACACACACACTGCACAACACACACACACACTGCACACTACACACACACACTGCACACTGCACACACACACACTATACATCCCTCACACACACTGCACACCCCCACACACATTGCACACATGCACTATACATCTCACACACACCATACACACACCCACACTGCACACCCCACCACACACACACACACACCCTCATACTCAGACATACTCACATATTCACAATTACAAAATAGGGCTGGAGAGATGGCTCCGTGGTTAGGAGCACTATCTGCTCTTCTAGAGCTCCTGAGTTCAATTCTCAGCAACCACATGGTGGCCTCACAACCATCTATACTGGAATCTGATGCCCTGTCCTGACATACAGGAATACATTCAGGTAGAACTCTCATATATGTAGAATAATTAAATAAATCTTTAAAAAAAGAATTAAAAAATAAAATCTTTAAATAAAAAAATACTCCTGAGGACTAGGTTTTTTTCATTCAACATTTATTTCATTTGTTCTAATTGTGAGCCTAGGTATCTTGTTAGGCATGGTGTAAATAAGATATCTCTGGGATGAACTGTGAAATCTGACTTCTGTATACCTGTTCATAATTGTTTCTCTTCTTTTTTGTATGATTACAGTCTGACTTCACCCAGTCCAATCCACAGTGCAAAGAGTGAATCCGTTATAACCCAGTCAGAGGAAAAGGCCGATTTTATGATTATTCCCTCCGAAGGAATAGAAAACAGAACAGGTACCATCTGTCTGCCTGCGTGGGTTGCTTCAGGGGAGGTTTTAAAACCTGAAGCCTTCAGCCACTCTGACTCTCTTCTTCTAAGCTTCCTGGCTGTGCCTGTCTCCACGGTCTGTGTATGTAGGGTCAGGGCCAGGGCCAGCTCTAGAGGGCTCTAATGCCTTAAGAGCCAATTAATATATCATCTTACAGATGTCCTTTCTGGTATTGAACTGTCAGAAAAACTTGCAGCAGCTTTGAGAAGCCTTCCCTTAGCTGACTGCCTACGAATTAGATTGTGGCATTGGGGCAGTCAGAAGAAGCCTTATTCGGGTAAATGGTTTTGTTATTCCTGTTTTGTGAAGGTACTTCTGGTGCTTGGCTGACTTAGGTCAGAGCCAGAAATACACAGTTTGAACCAAAATGCCCATGAAAACATACAGTAAGTCTTGGTATAAGGGCTACAGAAAGCACCACAGAGTTCTCTTTGTTTAAACTTCTGAGTCTGTCTCATTTATCTTTTTTTCTTCTCCCTCTATTTAAACATAAAAAGAATCATGAATAAAGCAAAGTGCAAACATTGGGTTGAAGTCTGCTCATCCATAATTGTTGCAGTGAAACCAAATCCCACAAAAGCAAAACTGAAATGAAACTCTTTACTCTGCTTCTCCTCATGCCCTAGTATTTGTATCTGTTCTAGCCTGGGAGTAGTGATCTGAGATCTGTGATCTCAGTTCTAGCATGGGAGTGGGGATGCACATCTGTAAACTTAGCACTCAGGAGATGGAGACTGGTGGATCATAAATTTGGGACCAACTAGACTACCTGGTGTGTTCCTGGTCAACCTGGGCTACACACTGAGACCCTGTCTCAAAAGCGAAGAGTCACCCATAGAGTCAAACTGAGGCTGCGGGGGTGGGGGGGAGGAGTGTTTATTGAGTTTCTGCAGCATTGACTACTGCCGAGTCCTTCATGCTTTCCCTCTTTTAATCTTTACATTAAATTATTTTGTTTGTTTGGTTTTTGTTTTTGTTGTTGTTGTTTTGAGGCAGGGTTTCTCTGTATAACCACCCTGGCTGTCCTGGAACTCGCTTTGTAGACCAGGCTGGCCTCAAACTCACAGAGATCCACCTGCCTCTGCCTCCCCAGTGCTGGGATTAAAGGGTGCACCACTACACCCAGCACATTAAAATTTTTAATCCTATAACTCAGAGGGATACTATGCACCTCTTAGAAATAGAGAAGCTTGCTCAAAGAGTTTACACCCTTCTGTATTCCATAATGCACATTAAATGGTGATGAGTGTAATTACTACAAAGCAGTCAAGGACACCAGAGCAAAGAGGTCTTAAGGACAAGGAAATAAATCAGAGAGTAATATTAAAGTTTTGTGAGTACACTTTACTAATTTTATTTCAGTATGCCTCACACGATGCCTTATGAAAAGGGCTCAGTTATGGCTCAACGGGGTGAAAAGAATAGGTTTGTCTTAGTTAGGGTTTCTATTGCTATGATTAAAAAACAAACGAAAAAACAAAGAGTGGCACTACCAAAAACGACTTTTGGAGGAAAGGGTTAGTTTGGCTTAGAGGTTACTGTCCATTATGGGGGGAAGCCAAGACAGGACCTCAGGGTGGGACTGGAGGCAAGAACTGAAGCAGATACCACGGAGGCACATGGCTTACTGGTTTGCTCAGTTTGTTTTCCTTACGCACCCCAGTTCCCACTGCCCAGCAGCGGCACCACCCACAGTGCTCTATCTCACACCAATCATTGATCAAGAAAAACGCCCTACAGGTCTGCCCACAGGCAGTCTGACCGAAGAGGTTTTTTTTTTTTTTTTTTTTTTTCTCCTTTGTAGTTTCTCTTCCTGGGTATGTGTAGGTTTGTGTCAAGTTAAAGAAAACTGGTCAGCCCCGTGCTGACCCACAGCCTCCTGTCCAAACCTCTAGAGTCACCAAGGGAATTTTGTTTACTTTTGCATCAAGCAGTTCCTTTAATTATAAACTAGGCTCTGAAATGTCAGTTCCAGAGTTGGGAGTTTGTGTGCCTTAACAGGTCTCAGGGGCAGGACCTCTGCTGCTTCCTGGGCTCACAAGAGTTTGTGCTTTCCTGAGCCTGGTACCCAGTTAACAGCCAGCTCTTTGTGCCTCACAACCCCACCTAGTGGAGAGCCCAGTTTGTCTGTGCAGACAGGTTCAGAAGGCAGGTGACCTGAACCTGTGAGGCACGCTGAGCCCTGTCAGCCGGAAATCGCTCTCCTTCAACATGGACTGTGTCCCCACCTTTCACTTTGCAGATGAGACAGACTCTCCGCTACCCCGAGACTGGAGGCCTGGGAGCCCGGGAACCTACCTGGAAGCCACATGGGAAGAACAGCTATTGGAACAGCAAGAACATTTAGAAAAAGAGATGGAGGAAGCAAAAAAAATGATTTCAGGACTACAGGTAGCTCTTTCCTTTGCAGTTTGTTCTTGATGCCCTAGTTAATTATTGTTTTTAAGTTGGTAGTATCAATTGGCAAAGAAAAAAAAAAACCCACCTGATTTTAGTTGTGTATGAGTGCTCACAGAAAACAAAAATTCCCAATTTGTAAATGTTCTAAGTGGACTTTGGGACTTTTGTGTACAGTCCAGCTGTTAGGATTTGTGCAAGCTCAGGAGCTCTGGCTGACCCCTGCTTTGTAGGTAGTTGTCTTTTATGCACTTACAGACCTGCACCTGCAACTTGTAGCAAAGACTGTCTCTTGGGAATTCTGCCGCAGAAAGGTGCAAGAGGTAATAATGCCACAAAGTTTCCATTTGAGTCCAGCTGAGGGACTTGGCTCCCTTCTCAGGAATCACAGCAGCTGATGCCAAGGCAAGGGCTCTGGTGGCAGAGGTTTTCCTCGAACAACAAAGCCCTTCAGTTGTTCCTACACCTGTGCTATCAGCTGGGGAAATCTCCCTCAGAGACTGGCTGACCCACTTGACATAGAGCCCACCACATAACCCCCTTGATGCTCTGTCCTTATTCGATTGGCTCTGTTTGGAGGAGCCCTTAGAGTGTGCTGTTGACCCTGAAATTGCCTAGGAATATTCCATTCTGTTTGTGCTGGGAACTGTACCAGCTTTGAATTGTGAAATATTTATGGACACATAAACAAAGCCCACATTATGTGTGAGACTCTGGCAAGCGGTGGAGGGCGTGCTCCTAGCCAGCCCTTAACAGGGTGGGGACACAAAGAGTTCCTAAAGAAAAAAGGAGATTGGTGCTTTGGTAAAATTATTTGCATAATGTATGCCCCAGGAACCCAGGCCAATTGGAGGAAGGTTTACATCCTAAACATTCCTGAAGAAGTTTATGGTGTCTCCTTGCTGTCTTTAAAAAAAAAAAATCCTGGTGGATCTCTTTCTGCCAGTAAGGAATACCTCAATGATTTGTTATTGTTTTACTAGGAAGTATTCCATGAATTTGGGGAGGGGGGTTACCTAACCAAGTTTTTCCTCCCTGGGATAATTTTCATTATTTGAATAAGGTATCGATAACTATCAGTTTGGCTTTGTTTGATTTGTGTTCCTTAATTTGGGAGAAATTCAATGACAGATGAAACAAAAAATAAAAAATAAAAAGAGAAAGAAAGAAAGTTGACAGGCAGAAAGGCAACATCCTAGTGTTTCCTCCAAACAGAGAAGTTTTAGCTCACTGCCACATGATGACAATGATGATCCAGTCTCACTGAAGAGCATAGACGGGCTCACAGCGTCCTCCAGACTCGTTAGCTGTTTCAGTAATGAACAAGTTGTATGTGGAGCCGCATCCAGTATTTGTGACTTATCAGTTTGCCATAATTGTAGACCATTGAGCAGTCTGTTACCGGGTTACTGTTTTGCGATGTCTCTGCTTCGGCAGTACCCTGCAGCCCTGGGGCTTTGTGCCTGCCCTACCATCTCTCTCACCATGACTCCATGGGAAACCGAGTTCATTTGATTTTCTCAAGCATTATGATTAGTGTTTAGTAGAGAAACCATTGGTTGGATTTTAAGCATTACCCATCAGCATGTATGCTGAATTTGTGTTATATCTATTAAAACAGGCTTTATTTAACCTCTGAAGCTGTCTTTTAAATTGAAACAAAACTGTGACAAAATGAATACAGAAGAATTTCCCACCCTTAACTCACCTGATACATCTCATAATACCTATCCAAGCAGGCAGATCTAAATTTGGGGCCCTAATCTATACCAGGACCCTGCTTTAAGAATAAGATTTGGAGCTGGGCGGTGGTGGCGCACGCCTTTAATCCCAGCACTTGGGAGGCAGAGGCAGGTGGATCTCTGTTAGTTCAAGGCCAGCCTGGTCTACAGAGTGAGTCCAGGATAGCTAAGGCTGCACAGAGAAACCCTATCTTGAAAAATCTAAAAAAAAAAAAAGAATCCAAGGCTGATCAGATGCCTCAGCAGACTGTAACAGAATATTTCTATTTATCAACACTTATATTTATTAATAGTTTACAAGCATCTATAAAACACCTAAATCCTATAACCTAAAATCTAAAATCTATAATCTAAGAATACCTTAATACCAAAAACACTCTAATACCTATATAAAAACACTTAACACTATTTTAAGTTTCTTAAAAGGATGTTAATATTCTTAGCATAGATCCATGCAGGATGGCTTGGTTTACAGCAGTCCCATCAGGTAATATCTTTGAAGCTTAAAGTCTGTTGGGCCTTATTTTGCCAGTTCGTAAGGCCAGTTTATTTCCACCCCCAAGTTGTGGCCAGTTTATAAAGTCAGCCAGTTCCAACTGCCAACTGAGGGCGGCTTTTTCAGTCAGCCAAGTCTCACCCCCATGGTCTCTTTGGCTTGGGTAAGTCTTCAAGCAGCTTTTTTTTTTTTTTTTTTTTTTTTTTTTTTGGTTTTTTGAGACAGTGTTTCTCTGTATAACAGCTCTGGCTGTACTGGACTCACTTTGTAGACCAGTCTGGCCTCGAACTCACAGAGATCTGCCTGCCTCTGCCTCCCAAGTGCTGGGATTAAAGGCGTGCGCCACCACCGCCCAGCCAAAGATTATGACAGTTTTTTTTTTTTTTTAAGATTTATTTATTATGTATACAGTGTTCTGTCTGCAGGTATATCTGCAGGCCAGAAGAGGGCACCAGATTTCATTATGGATGGTTGTGAGCCACCATGTGGTTGCTGGGAATTGAACTCATAACCTCTGGAAGAGCAGCCAGTGCTCTTAACCGCTGAGCCATCTCTCCAGCCCTCAAGCAGTTTTTTGACTCCACTTGTTTCCCTCACTTTCCCGCCGCTCTGGGGTCCGAAGGCAGATTCCTTTAAAGGACTCTCCCTCAGCAGGTTTATGCTATGCCTTTGCCTTGGGCTATAGCAGTCTAAATTCTGTTAATGGCGTACCTTGCCATGCTCTTCTTTAGCGTGGCTTCCCAGTGGGTGACGGGGGCGGGGGGGGGAGGGAGGGAGGGAGAGAGAGACCACATAGATCTCTGGCTTATAGATGATCCCATCTTGCAATTCTCGGGTGGAGGGTCTCTAGGTCTCCCAGCATTCCCGTTGCTGTGGTTTCTTAGTCATGCCCCTTCAACAGGGCGATCCCTGTGTGATCCTATATCACAATCCTCGGTAGAGAATCCATAGTCTCTCAAGATCTCCCAGCATTCCTGTTGCTTCTCATGGGAAATTATGTCATCTGCGTGGCTTGCGAGGTTTCCTAGCAACAGGTCATATTGTCCGGTTGCAACTGGCCCCATCCATATGAACAAGTAAAGGGACACCAAGTTCCTCCCTATATGCTGCTAGATGCTAATCTGAACTGTCTATTAATTTCACTAAAAAGGCCTAACTTCTACCACAGCAGACAGAGCCAAGACTGAGGATCTGAGTTCCATCCCTGGGACCCACATGTAGAAGGAGAGAAGTGATTCCTGAAAGCTGTCTTCTGGCCTCCCCATGTATACTGTGGCTTGCATGCACTCACACGCGTGCACAGAGGTGCACACAACAGAAAGATGACTCAGCTGTTAAGAGTGTGTACTGCTGTTACAGAGGACCCATGTCAGACAGTGTCCATAACTCCATCTCTAGGCCATCCAACACCCTGTTCTGTTCTCTATGGACACTGAACTCAAGTGCACAAATCCCCACAGAGACATTTAAAAATAAACTTTATCAGAGCAAGGGGTTGCATGGAGGCAGAGGCAGAGGCAGAGGCAGATCTCTATTATGAGTTTGAGGCTGGGCTGCATAGTGAATTTCAGACCAGCCAATGCTACATATTCAATCAATAATAAAAAAATCAAAATAAATTTTGAAGGAAAGGAATGAGATTACAAACTATCAATACAGTGTCAGGCATGGGTTCTTGGGAGAGGCACTGTTTTATGGCCCCAAAGCCTGGTATGTCTGTCCCCTTTCTACTCACTAATACTCTAATGAAAAACAGCCTGGAGTTGAAGTGAATGAGGTCATCTCTGTAAAGATTTTTTTCTCCTATTCATGTTGCCTCGGGGTGAAAATGCAGAATTATTAAAACAGATAAACAGAAAGCAAATATTCCCAAGGCCATGTTTTTCAGTGGATTTCAAACAGTTCATTGTAATATGCATCTCTGAGCTAGGATAATTCCACACTGATTTTTGATCTCCTTTCAGCTGGCAGAGCTATGTTTGAATGACTCTAATTTGAAATGTGTTTAGACACTTGTTTTTTGTTTTTTGTTTTTGTTTTTTTTTTTTTTTTTTGGTTTTTCGAGACAGGGTTTCTCTGTATAACAGCTCTGGCTGTCCTAGACTCACTTTGTAGACCAGGCTGGCCTCGAACTCACAGAAATCCGCCTACCTCTGCCTCCCAAGTGCTGGGATTAAAGGCGTGCGCCACCAACGCCCGGCTTGTGTTTGGACACTTGTGAAGGGGAGGTTTGTTATTAGTTCTTCTGAGACCAAGAATTCTCAGAGCAGAGGGTCCATTTGTATCCAGAGAAATGAAAGTGGTCCGTGGGCTGGGTCATGTAGCCCAACTGGTACTGTGCCTTTGCAGCTTTTGCAGAGTTCTAGGTCTGATCCTCATCAATTTGTAAACTAGGCATGGTGGTACATGCTTGAAATCCCAACACATGGGAGGTAGAGACAGGAGGACTAGACAGAAGGCCAGCTTGGGATACAGGAGACTCGGTTTAAAATTGGGGAGAGGACCTATAGGAGTCACTGTGTGCAGTTAGGGCCATTGGAAAAAAGCAGAGGTTATTATCTGGCTTCCTTCAGAAGGAAAGAAGCGTTTCTTTGTGTTACCTTATGATATCTATTTGTGGTAAACTTATCAACCCTGACTCTAGACTGAATTGGGCAGAGTTCAGTTTCTTCCTCTCTTTGTGGTTTATCCAGGCTTTACTACTCAATGGATCTTTACCTGAGGATGAACAGGAAAGACCCTTGGCCCTCTGTGAACCAGGAGTCAATCCCGAGGAACAACTGGTGAGCTCCATGTCTGTGGCAGGATACTGGGCATGGCTTGTTTTCACGCTTGACCTCCATGCTTTCCTGACTCCTGGAGTTTGTCTTTTTTAGTTATCCCTTCCTGGTTTCTTTATTGATTTAATCAACAGGCGTCCAGTGAGTGCTGACTCTTTGTGTCAGACACTAGGCCAAGGTGGTAGAGTATGGTAATGACCAAAGACACCTCAGGGCCTACTCCCCTTCAGGGTTTATGGTTGGATCCCCTGAATCTTTCTTTTCTCTGTGTCATGATGTGGATGCTCCCCAGCATCCCTATCTGGGTCCCCGTCAGTCTCACAGGGTAGTGTCATCTGCCTTCCGTGTCTTCACTTACTCTGCATCTGCTTCTCATAGATGAATTTCCAGCTCAGATCTCTCTACAGAATTCTAGAGCTGTGTGTACAGCACAAAGCTACTCAATCATGGACTCTATTACCAGGTGCTAGGTGCATCTCAGCGACAGTGGGTCCTCAACCAGGTCTTTCTGTAGACGTAGCCACTGACTCTGTTTGTCCTACTACATGTGTGTTCATATCTACTCATTTACTCAGATGCCCCAAACGGAAGCCTGGATACCATCCCTGAATTTCTTTTCTGACCCTCCCTTCATCCAGTGTCTCCATTTTTCACAACCACTACTCAACTCGGGCCCTCACCCACTGTCCTAGCAGCCTCTTGAGAGGTTTTTCTTTTTTTTTTTTTTTTTGGTTTTTCGAGACAGAGTTTCTCTGAATATCTCTGGCTGTCCTGGACTCACTTTGTAGACCAGGCTGGCCTTGAACTCACAAAGATCCGCCTGCCTCTGCCTCCCAAGTGCTGGGATTAAAGGCGTGCGCCACCACCGCCCGGCTTGAGAGGTTTTTCTAGACCTAGATTCTTCTTCTGACCTCTTCTAGTTCATTTTCAATAAAATTGCAGGAATAATTTAAGGGTAATTTTATTTTGTCTTCCCTTTTTATAAAGTTTTTTTATTGATGGGGCTAGAGAGATGGCTCAGTGGCTAAGAGCACTTCACTGGAGTTTAGTTCCCAGTACCCATGTCAGGTGGCTCCCTGCAGTGCTAGGGGACCTTTTGCCTCTGGCCTCCAAGGCTACTGAACTCATGTGCACATACCCATAGGTAGGCACACACAGGTACATATAATGATAAATAACAAAAATAAATATTTTTTAAACAAATCAGAATAAAACTTTGAGTTAACTCCCCATCGTCCTCATTGGCCCTTCACAGTCTGGCTCCTTAGTCTTTTTCATCTTCCTCTCTTCTTCCCCAACTCCATCTGCTTCTCCCACTACACACACACATGGCTCTAAAACTTCATCCGTATTGTTTTAAGTCATGCATTCTGAGCATATGCTTGTATCAAGAGGGCATGTGTTCACAGTACGGAAGTGGTTTCTATATGTGCTCAATGAATATGTGTTGAGTGAATGCCTATAAAATTCAGCACAGGTGCGTGACCATCTTGTCTTATATTCAGATTATAATCCGAAGCCGTCTGGATCAGAGTATGGAGGAAAATCAAGACCTTAAGGTAGGCCTGGACGTGTACATTTTCCCATTTGAAAATAATTGTGACAATGTAATGTGCAGCTTTGGGACATTCTGGAGGGGGAGGGGGAGAGAGGAGGGGGGAGAGGGAGGGGAGTACTAGAGGCTAGCTGAATCCTATCTGTGTTGTCTTTCTTTGGAAGAGAGAGACACATCTGAACTGTGTTACCCAGTGACACCTTATTAATCTTAATTATACATAGTAGTTGTGTATGCTATTTTGTGGTGCTCTTTTCTGTAAATTTGAAATAGTTCTACATTGTTTCTTTCTTTCTTTCTTTTCTTTTCTTTTTGTTTGTTTTTCGAGACAGGGTTTCTCTGTGTAACAGTCTTGCCTGTCCTGGACTCACCTTGTAGACCAGGCTGGCCTCGAACTCATAAGATCCACCTGCCTCTGCCTCACAAGTGCTGGGATTAAAGGCATGTGCAACCACGCACAGCTTCTACATTTCTTTTTTAACTGAGAGAAAAGGATGAGTCTAGACTGTGCATGGTGATATATAAGTTGGCATCTAGCCTGGTCTACATACTGAGTTCCAGGCCAACCAGAACTACATAGTGAGACCCTGCCTCAAAAAAAGAGAAAGAGTGTCTGATATTAGTGTAATTCTTTTTTTTTTAATGAATATTTCCCAGAGTTGTTATAGGTCTGTGGTAGAGCATTGTGACTGAGCAAATCTCCCTCCCCCCTATAATATGCTTGTATGCATACATACTCAACCCAGACCTGCATTTTTGATAACTTTTGAGCCCGTCTGTTGGAGGCCAGGTTAATAATCCACTTTTGATAAGCTAGTTATGAATCATTTATGTGATATAATAACAAGAGATCTGAGTCTTAGTAACAGGCATTTCTTTTCTAAAATCTCTGTTTTTTTTTTTTTTTTTTTGGTTTTTCGAGACAGGGTTTCTCTGTATATCCTTTAGCTGTCCTGGACTCACTCTGTAGACCAGGCTGGCCTCGAACTCACAGAGATCCGCCTGCCTCTGCCTCCCGAGTGCTGGGATTAAAGGTGTGCGCCACCATGCCCGGCTTAAAATCTCTGTTTTTAGTTGCAGTCATATATACGGAAATTCAGTTACTCCATTTCGCATTGTAAAATCAAATTTGTTTTTGTTTGGACCACAAAGAACAATAGTTCCAGTCTACAAAGACACAAAAGAAAACAAAAAACAATAGCCCTTTGGAGAGTTAGAAGTATGCCAACCCTTTGTAGTTAAATGAAATCAAAATAACGATTAAGCAGCAGCAGAAATAGGCGCATCATGGATCTTTGCGGAGGTTCAGGTGGTATGTTAAATTTTCCCGTTAATGAGGACTGCTGCATGTAGGGAGCCTGTGTGGCTGGAGGGGGTGTTTTCTTTCCACCTGGGCATCTCAGTGGTTGGTTAGATAACAGAGGCTCACTCTCTATGGCTTGCAGGACCATATGTGCTTTGTGCCTCAGTTGATGGGTTAATCTCCATGAAGTGGTCAACTGGGTTTTGTCTTCTTGCTGACAGAATGAGGTAGGGCTTATGCCACCATCTGATCTCACTATATTTGGTTTGTAGAAAGAGCTGCTGAAATGCAAGCAAGAAGCCAGAAACTTACAGGGAATAAAGGTAAAAGGAAGAGATGCAATTCTTTCTTATTAATTTTATTTTTTGTAAGCCTTTGTGAGGTAAAGTGGTTTGTTAACTGTTGAGAACCAACACTTGTGGGAATATTGGAATTTTGCTAGGGGTCTTTAACAGGCTTGGAGGCTAGGAGTATAGAAAGGGCTTTGTGGTGGGTATAGAGACGGGCTGAGGACGAGATCGTTGTTTTGCTGAGGCTTGTGTCTCATAGTTGTGACTCATGTTGCTGTCACATGCCTCTTTGGTACCTTGATTTTCTCGTTGTGAAAGCACTCTGCCAGTTCATAAGAATGCCCTTTTTAGGGAAAAAGAAAAAGGAACAGTGTTATAATGCTCAGTGACATTCGAATGATTTAAAGACACAAGAACGTAGACCATGAAAGTTCTTCCACCAGCTCTGTCCCACCCCACCCCACTGCCACCACAACCAGTTTTTCCCTACTGAGGCAACTTACCAGTTATTCAGTGTGTCTATTTTTCATTTTTCCCACCTTTCGACCCAGATGGTAGTATGCTGCAGATACAGCTTGGCATTTTCTTCCTTCACTTAGCAGTGTGAAGATTGGGGGATTTTTCTACTTTAGTAAAGACCATTTTAGGTCCTCTGTATACTTGCATAATGTTCTTTTGAAAAGTTTTTTATGTGTATGGGTATTTTTGCCTACATGTGTGTCTGTAACATTTGCATGCCTGGTAACCAAGAGGAGAGTTTTGGATCCCCTGGAACTGGAGTTACAGATGATTGTGAGCCTCCATATGAGTGCTGGGAATTGAACTCAGGATCTTTGGAAGAGCAGCCAGTGCTCTTAACAACTAAGTCATCTCTTTAGCCCCCATAATAGTCTTGTGCACATATATATTTTATTAAATACATATTTAACCATTCTCCTATTGGTGGTATTTTAGACTAGCTACTTTGCTGGTATATACAATGCTTGAGTTAATAACCTTGAATATATGTTATCCACCCAAATGGGATCATAACAACCGAGTATTCATCTACGGCTCCTACTGTTCCCCCTCTTTCTTGCACATACCTTCACTGACTAGCCACGACTAAGTCAGTAACATTTTCCAAAGCATATTCAGTAACCTCAGGTTATTGAAGTATTCCAAAACAGAAATGTGGCCTTTGGTTAATGAAGTTTGAGAAAATTCTAATGGGCTTGAAGATTCATTGTGAATGATATCACATTGAAAGACCACAGAAAGTATATCATAAAGATATTGACCTTGGCTCAGAGACATTTCTCAGTGGGTAAGATAGAATATTGCTTTTACAGAGGACCTGAACTTCACATACACATACAGACACATACACAGGCACACACAGAGACACACACACATAGAGAGATACAACACAGACAAACATGCAGGGACACATATAACACACAAACACAGGCACACACGCACACACACAAATGAAAACAAAAGCCTTGAAAATCCCTGAGTGAAAATATTTAGGATAAATGATCGAAGAGGCTTCTTTTTCCCTAAGTCATTCATTAAGGTCTGTCTCATGGTGTGTGTGCACTTTGGAAATGTGCCAGGCTACAATGCCAGGGACATCTTAGATTGCCTCTGCCATGTAGTGTCCTGTCAGTTGATAATTAAAAATGGGTTCCCTACTGGGCCTGGTACACACCTGTGGCCCTACCATTTTGGAGGCTGAGGTAAGAGGACCATGCATCCAAGTCCTGAGTACCCTACCTAGAGCAGCAGTTCTCAACCCGTGGGTCGTGACCCTTTGGGGGTCAGAAAACCCTTTCACAAGGGTCACATATCAGATATTATATTACTTCAGTTATGAAGTAGCAACAAGAATTTCATGGTTGGAGATCACCACAATGTGAGAGACTTTATTAAAGGGTCACAGCATTAGGAAGGTCAAACCACTACTCTAGGAATTGGGGATCAGACAAAGAGGGGAGGAAAAGGTGCTAAGCCAGGGGGAGTATTTATATACCAGGAGGTAGAGGAGGAAACCAGGAGGGAGGAGGAAGATCACACTGTTCAAGGCTAATGTCCTCCAAGTAGAAAGTGAGGGACGTGTAACATGAACTGAGGTCTGTCTGATCTCAGAAGGTACTCCTTCCTTGTCTGACTCGGACACCATGGTGCCAGGAATGTGTGTAGGCAAGAGATGAGCTGTAGATGAGGGAAATCCAGGTTTCTCTGAGTAGCACAATGGATGTGATTTCCCTGAAGATGATGGTGTCTTGAAAGAGGAGAGAAAAATCTCTGCCGAGGTCGTTGTGGCACGATCCTCATTATTCCTTTCTTCTCCCAGTTCGCCACAGCTAATGCTCTATACACAGTGAAGGGGTCAGTAAGAAGTACTGTCTCGGCTGGGTAGTGCATGAGGCTATAATGGTGAGTGTCCTTATTCCCCCAGGATGCCTTGCAGCAGAGGTTGGTGCGGCAGGACACAACTGTTCTTCAGCTAAAGCAAGAGCTTCTAAGGGCAAACATGGACAAGGATGAGCTTCACAACCAGAACGTGAGTTAAATGTGCAAACGCTGACCTCAGAGAACCCAGTAGTCAAACACGATGGTACATGAAGTACTGTTTGATCTGCCTTTGTAATCTCTCTCATTTTGCTCCTGGAGTGTCTACCTTCCGTGTCTGTAGTTATTTTTATCCCCACACGACTCACTTCTGGCCTTGGGTCATAGCACCAAAGCCTATAGCACCCTACATAGTCCTTGGCTCAGCTTGGAGAACACTGAGGCCGAAGTAGTGTTCTGCTTACAAAGCCAAATAGTACGCCTGCTTATGTGAGGAGACGTGAAGAGCTGGTGCATGGTTTGTCACAACTTACGCTCTGTGTGCTGCTTACTGTGTAACTGCTGGTTACGGTTTGTCACGACTTACCCTCTGTGTGCTGCTTACTGTAACTGCTGGTTAATTCTGCTTATGAGGTGCTGATTTCCCTGAGAGTTTGTACATAATACCTCCGTGCCACTGAACTCTGTCTTCTCTTTGCAGGT
This sequence comes from Lophiomys imhausi, assembly GCA_907164525.1. Lineage (NCBI taxonomy): Eukaryota > Metazoa > Chordata > Mammalia > Rodentia > Muridae > Lophiomys > Lophiomys imhausi. The sequence continues at coordinate 2,298,813 of CAJQZJ010032812.1, forward strand.
GGATCTGCAGAGGAAGCTAGAGGAGAGGAACCAGCTCTTAGGAGAATATAAAGTAAGAAATGCCCTCCAGGTGACTTTTTGTGAATAGCCCATGTTAGCTGATGCTCGAAGAGCGCTTTTGTATTCAGCTCTGTCTTTGCTGTCTGGTAGGAAATCTTTCCATTAGTTCTGAAGCGTAGATAACATACGCTCTGGAAAGGAGCATAGCACAGGAGCCTGGCAGCAGTCAGTGGCAGGCTCACCTCTTGTCTCGGTACTGAGAAAGGCCCGTAGTGGCCCTCCTACAGTCAGTTGCTCCCTCTTTGCCTTTCTAAGAATTCTGGCACCACGTGAGACTGTTATGGTGTGGAAAGCCTTCTGGGTACAGAGTGAAGAGAGCCTGTGCCCCTGAGGCTCTCTTCTAGGCTGCATTACAGAGTGCCAACCACTTGATACCCTTGTGTTTGCCACACCTCTGAAAGCTCATCTCCCTTGCAGAAAGAAATGGGACAGAAGGACCGCCTCTTTCAGCAGCAGCAGACCAAGTTGGAAGAAGTGCTCCGGAAACTCTCAGATGCCAATTACCAGCAGGTCAGGAGGGACACATCAGCCACTGGCCTGCCTGGCTCTTTGGCCTGAGGGAAACATTGTGCTGACTTGATCTGTTTTCAGGTGGATTTGGAACAGGAGCTAGAGCATAAGGATGTCCTTCTGGCTCACTGCATGAAAGGAGAGGCAGATGAGGTAACCCAGAACGCTAGGATTCTCGAGAGAGCACTGAGTGCAGGCAGGCTCCAGGGCCTGGGTGTGTAGCTCAGTGGTAGAGCACTTGCCTGGTGTGCTCAAGGTTCCAGGTTTACTCTCCAGCACCAAGGGGACAGGGTTGGGGTGGTACTTAGCTTCTAACACTTGGAAATGAAATATGAAAATAACAATAACCCCCTCTGTTGTAATAAAAAAGTATTGAACTATTTAAGCAACTGTCTTACTAAATCCATCTAGCACAGATTTGGATTTAAGGTACATGCGTTCTTGCATTCTTGATTACTTAAAGCAAAGAATGCTAGAGTGGCCATGGGCTTCCAGGCCAAGGATTCCACTCCATTTATTCTGCATTCACAGTGCCCGCTGCAGTGTCAACTGCAGCCTTGGTACAGCAGTGGAGAAAAGGGAGACATCTCCACACGTGACACATTTTTCATTTGTGTGTGTGTGCGTGCGTGCGTGCATGCATGTGCGTGTATGTACTAGTTCTCACCCTCACCCTGCCAGAGTTTCCTCTTGTTTCTGTTATTGAGCTGCATATCTGGGCTAGCTGGCCCAGGAGCTTCTGGGTGGTCTCCTGATCTAACTCCCGTGTCACTGTACAAGTGTGAGGTTTACTTAGGTACATCATTGCATCTGGTGTTTTACGTGGGTTCTCAGCATCAAACTCAGGTTTTCAGGTTGGGGGGAAAACACTTTCGCTCATGGAGCCATATCCTTTGCCTCCACATAATACTTTTAATATAAGTAGTAAACTGATAAATAATTACATGCTACATCAGAAGGCGAGCAATGTAAAGACAAGGTGTCTTGGTTTGGAATTCTTCTGTTAATAACCATTGTTTTTCTTTGATGCTCTAGGTGACAAATTACAACAGTCACTCCTCTCAGCGCAATGGCTTTGTCCTTCCAGTGGAAGGAAGAGGTGCTGCTACTGTCACCCACAGAGGGGTAGGTTTCTGGGACTAGAGAACAAGCTGAAGTGAGACCAGTGCCCCAGCCATCACCAGCAGGCTAAGCTTTAAATATTCAGGCCTTTGATTCTTGCAAGTGATAAGTGTATAAGACATTCAGCATCCAAAATTTGAAAAATCAATTTTTTTTTTTTTGGTTTTTTTTTCAAGACAGGGTTTCTCTGTGTAGCCCTGGCTGTCCTGGACACAATTTGTAGACCAGGCTGGCCTCGAACTCGCAAAGATCCGCCTGCCTCTGCCTCCCAAGTGCTGGGATTAAAGGCGTGCGCCACCACTGCCCGGCTTGAAAAATCAATTTTTTTAAGATGAAGAATTAATTTAGTGGGCAAACAGTAGGTACTTGAGGAGGCATACTTTCCTTCATAAAACTCAACCCTCTATCCCAGGAACTTTTCCTTTAATCCTCTTTAGCTCAGTGGTTGGGATGGGCATAGAAAAATGGCATTGCACCATGCCACCAGCACCTTCCTTTCAGCCACATACCAGTGACCTCCAGCTCGTGCGAGATGCTCTCCGCAGCCTGCGCAACAGCCTTAGTGGCCATGATCCTCAGCATCACACCGTTGACAGCTTGGAGCAGGGCATCTCCAGCCTCATGGAGCGTCTGCACGTCATGGAGACACAGAAGAAACAGGAAAGGAAGGTAATACCGCGATGTCTTGCTTAGGCCAGCGCCTGAGGTAGCCTGGTCTGATGAGCCTTCCTCTATATGAAGGAATAAAAGTCCCTGCCAAGGTCTCCAGTTGGGCTTCTGTCCCAGTGCAGCTGACGGTTGGGCGTGGTGTGACAGTCCAGGGAAGGAATGCGAGGTAACATTTGTGGGCTCAGCAGCCATGTAGCTGTGTAAGGAGTTGCGGTTCTTGAGTCTCCAGGATCCCTGCTGCTTATTCTCCTCCCCACCCTCCAGGAGGAGGTGACTGGGCATGAGGACACAAATGGGAAGTGCCCTGGAAACTGGAGAGGCTTTTATAGCTGTGTATGCTGTTAAGATAAACACGTCACGTTTCCTATGTTGTAGAAGAGGATGTAATTTACATATGCTTTCATGTTTTAAATTTTGTGGGTAAATCCTTCCATTGATCATAAATAACTCTTGACATCATTGTGGCTTCCAGGTTCGGGGGAGGTCACCGAGAACTCAAGCAAGTAGTGAACACAGGGCATCCTGGCCTCCTAATTCAAGTAAGTACTCATTTTCTCAAAGTAAAAATGTCTCAAATATTAGACTAGAAATTGATCCTTTTTTTTTCTTTTATTTTTCTTTTTTGTTTCTTTTTTGTTAGGGTACAGAGCACCTTTCTGTACTCCCGATACTGATACTAGCACATAGGGCTAAAGGCTCCAGGTAGACACCAGCTTGACTTCTCCATGTTCAGTGTAGGTGTTGTCTTCAGCAGCAGTGCCTTGCCCTCCGTTTGGGAAGAACAGCCTATAGGTCTGGCAACAGTCTGGGTTATTTTGGGATTCCCAGGGGACCCCTTTGGTCAGCAACTCAGTTAGATATAACCCAGTCCTGGTACTGGAAGCTTCATTTGTTTTTGTTGTTGTTTGCTTTTCAAGACAGGGTTTCTCTGTGTAGCCCTAGCTGTCCTGGAGTCACTTTGTAGACCAGGCTGGCCTTGAACTCACAGAGATCTGCCTGCTTCTGCTGGGATTAAAGGCATGTGCCACTACTCCTGGCTAAAGTTTTTTTTTTTTTTTTCAAGACAGGGTTTCTCTGTATAACAGCACTGGCTGTCCTGGACTCTCTTTGTAGACCAGGCTGTCCTTGAACTCACAGAGATCCACCTGCCTCTGCCTCCCAAGTGCTGGGATTAAAGGCGTGCGCCACCACCGCCCGGCCTAGTTTTTTTTTTTTAAAGGTTTATTTATTTATTATGTATACATTGTTCTGTCTGCAGATATACCTGCAGGCCAGAAGAGGGCGCTAGATTTCATTATGGATGGTTGTGAGCCACCATGTGGTTGCTGGGATTTGAATCCGGGTCCTTTGGAAGAACAAACAGTGCTCTTAACCGCTGAGCCATCTCTCCAGCCCAGCTTCCATTTGTTGACAAGAGACGTCCAGTTGGGGCTCCATCTCCCTCATTATTTGGAAATTCTATTTAAATTACCTTCATATATGTATATATTTTAGGAAGTTGTTTTTCTATATTAGGTTTCCATACTACTCCTTAAATAGCCCTTAATTATACCTGTCTCTCTTTGTATTCCCTCCCTTGTCTTCCTCTGCCCACCTGATCCTCCCATTCCAGCTCTCTGGATCCATCTATCCATAACTATCTATTCTATTTCCCTTTCCTAAGAAGATCTATCTGGGAGGCTGGAGAGATGGTCCTGAGTTCAATTCCCAACAACCACCATGGTGGCTCATAACCATCTATAATGAGATCTTGTGCCTTCTTCTGGCCTGCAGGTATACATGCAAGCCACATACTGTGTACATAATAAACAGATAAATCTTTAAAAAAAGAAGAAGAAGAAGAAGAAGAAGAAGAAGAAGAAGAAGAAGAAGAAGAAGAAGAAAAAGATCTATCTGTCCCCTCAAGTCTCTTACTCTATACCTAACCTCTGTGGTTCAACATACTGGAGCTTGGTTATCATTGACTAACAGCTAATATACACGTATAAGCGTATACACACAATATTTGTCTTTCTGGGCCTGTGATACCTTAGGCAGGATGATTTCTTCTAGTTCCCTCATGATTTCATTCTTTTTAAAGGCTGAGTAATATTCCATTATGTAAATGAACCACATTTTAAAAATCCATCCTCCAATGGACCACCCAGTCTAGTTCATTCTTAAATCTACTCAGTTATTCCATTTATTCTCATTGTGTAGTCAACTGGCTGCCTCTCAAGCCTTGCCTTCCATTGTTTTTCCAAAAGCATTTAGTGTTCTTGAACAGTCTGAGGACATGTTCTCCACCGTCACTTCCAGGGCTGAGGGGTGATGTCTTAGTGACAACGCCATTAGACTGTACCAATGTGGACAAGAACAAGTGGATTTGGTGCTGCTTTTCCTTGCAGTCTGCTGAGGTGGCGTCCTCAGTTTTCCTTACACTCTCTGAGTGCTAATCCTGAGTCATGCCCCCCTCCTCCTCTTCCTAGCCGTTGGCTGTTGTATATGCCCTGTGATGCCACTGTCTCAGTCTCTTTCAGGATGCTTCCATTCCATGTGGCTTCAAGCATTCTTGTGTGTTGATTACTTTTACATTTTTATTCTAATCCCAATCCTTTTCTGAGCTTCAAGGTTATGTGTTTGAATGCCAATGAGATGTCCCTCTTTGTGAGCTCAAAGACACTTGGAACTCATGCCTCAAACTGAACATAAATTAACAGAGTAGGAAAATAGAGAATATAAAACTAGACAAATCTGAAGTGCAGTCTTGGGGCTGCCACTCCACAGTGTATGTCTACAGACAAGAACATTAATGGCACTGCCTCTGAGTTTCTTTCTTATCTAATAGAGATAATCTTGGAAGATCTGAGTATTAAATGAGACTTTACCTGAAAATCCCTGCAAAATATAGGAGCACACAAGGTATGTGAGGCAGTGGTGGCAGGTCCAGAATTCTTCCTTCCATTTTTCTCTGGCTGTGCCCCACCAAATTCTTTTCCTGTCACTGACCCAGAAGGAGAAACAACAGCTAGTTCAGTGTTTTTAAGATGTATTATTTATTTATTTGTGTGTGTTGTGTGTCTGTAAATACTACATATGTGTGGTTGCCTGCAGAAGCCAGAAGAGGGCTTTGGAGCCCCCCATAGCTGGAGTTACAGAGGGTTATGAGTTACCTGGGTGTTGGGAACTGAAATTGTACATGCTTTTAAAAGTGCTACACTCTCTCTTTTACCCTTTCTTTCAGATTTATTTATTTATTTATTGGTTTTTTGAGCCATGTTTCTCTGTGTGTAGCCCAGGGCTACACATAGAGAAACAAGGGTGGCCTTGAACTCACAGAGATCCACCTGCCTCTGCCTCCCAAGTGCTGGGATTAAAGGCGTGCACCACCACACCAGCAATTAGACAGCTGTGAACTGCCATGTGGGGATTTGAACTCAGGTCCTTTGGAAGAGCAGCCAGTGCTTTTAACCGCTGAGCCATCTCTCCAGCCCCTATTTCAGATTTTAAAGTAACACAGTAAGTTAATGGAATAAAATTGAGCATTCATTTATAAACCCATATATGTATAGTCACTCAACTTAGGACAAGTAGGTATCCTACAAGATGAGATCCCTACCAGTTACCATATATATGTTTTAAAAAAATCTATACAACTTCTAGAAAAGGAGAAATATACTTTTGGATTCAGCAATGGATTCCTAGATATGACATCAAAAGCATGTGCATCTAAGGAGAAAATAGAGTGGCTGGCATCATAGAAATGCTTCTGCATAGAAGGAGATGTATGGAAAGTAAAAGAATCAGGTGTGGTAGAGCATGCCTGTAATCCCAGCATGCAGGAGGCTGAGGGAGAGCCTTACAGATGTGCAATCAGCTTCATTATCCATGGGGAATTCCAGATCACCTAGGGCTATATAGAAACACATTTGTCCAAAAGGAAAAAGACAATCTACAAATGAAGAAAGCATTTGTAAATCATTTATCTAGGCCTGGGATCCAGAATAATAAAGAACTCTTAAAATTCAACAACAAAAGTTTATCAACAAAAAAACAGTAGAATAAAAATGGACAAAGGTCTCAAGTAAATGTTTTTTCCTTCCTCCCCTTCCTCCCCTTCCTTCCCTCTTTTCCCTCTCTTCTCTCCCCTCCTTCCCCTCCTTCCCCTCCTTTCTCTTCCTCCCCTCCCTCCCTCCCTCCCTTCCTCCCTTCTTTCCTTCCTTTCTGGTTTTTCTGTGTATCCTTGACTGTCCTGGACTCACTTTGTAGACCAGACTAGCCTTGAACTCACAGAGATCCACCTACCTCTGCCTCCCTGAGTGCTGAGATTACAGGCCACGCCCAGCAAGTAAACATTTTTTCTTTTTGGTTTTTCAAGACAAGGTTTCTCTGTGTAACAGTACTGGCTCTCCAGGACTCACTTTGTAGACCAGGTTTGGCTTTGAACTTACAGAGATCTGCCTGTCTCTGCCTCCCAAGTGCTGGGATTAAAGGCATGTGTCACCATGACTGGCATACAATTTTTTCTAAAGACACAAGTATGTAAATAAACCTTAAAAAATATTAGCTATTAGGAACTAACTGCAAATGAAAACCACAGTAAAGGTCTGAAGAGATGGCTCAGTGGCTGAAAGAGTTTTCTGTTCTTTCAGAGGGCTCAGTTCAGTACCAGCACCCACATCACTTGTAACTCCAGCTCCAATGGATCCAACGCTCTCTTCTGACCTCTGCAGGCATCTGCACTTACATGCACATACCCCACAGACACAGAAAAAGACACATACTTAAAAATAAAATAAATCCTAAAAAAAAAAACCCACTGTGAAAGTTGTAGGTATAGCCTAGTGATAGAATGAATGCTTAGCACATGACAAGGTCCTGCATTTGATCCCTAGTGCTGCAAAACAAAATTAAAACCCTGCAGTAACAAAACACTTCATTTCTTCTAGCTCCAAAAAAATGGAATGTAACAAGTGTTGACCGAAGACATGGAGAACCTGGAACTCTTTTGTATTGCTATGAAGTTGTAAAGTGATGTAACCATTGAGGAAAACAGTAATCAAAAGCTAAACACAGAATTATCACAGGAAGTGATAGGTATATACCCTCAAAGAATTGAAAACAAATATTCAAAACCAAAGAATTAACACAAATGTCTGCCAACTGATAAATGATAAGCAAACTGTGGTAGATGCAAACAATAGATTATTCAGCTATAGAAGGGAATAAATAAAGTACTGATACACATTAAAACACAAACTCTGAAAATACATTATGCTAAGTACAAGATGCCAGGCCCAAAAGAACAGTTCACTTGGTAAAGAGCCTGACTCACAAGTGTGAGAACTTGAACTCAAATCCCCGGCACCCAGCGAGCCTGTACTCTTTAGTGTTGAGAGGGCAGAGACACTGAGCCCCTGGAGCTTTCTGGCTAACTAGTCTCACTAAATTTGTGAGCTCTAGGTTCAGTGAGAGACTCTGTTTCAAAAAGTAAGACAGGAAGTGATTGAGGAAGACATCTGACGTTGACCTCTGGCTTGCGCGCGCACATGCACGTGTACACACACACCACAAAGTGAAAAAATACCTTTTAAAAAACTAAAAGGACATACATTACATTTGTACATTTATATGAAATATACTGAATAAGCAAATTATTAGAGAGAAAGCAGTTGGGTTTGTTTGTTATAGTGTGTGTGTGTGATGAATGTGGGCACATATGTACCACAGTGCATGTGTAGAGGGCGCAGGGCAGCTTGTGGGAGTTGGTTATCTCCTTGCACTGTGTGAGCTCTGGGAATGAATGGAGTCACCAGCATGAAAGCATCTTCACCCACTGAGCCATCTTTCTGGCCACGGGAGTGGCTGTCTTTTCAGTTCAGGTTTTTTTTTTTTGAAGATGATGACAGGGTCTGGGGCTAGGTAGTAGTGAATGTTTGCACAGCATTGTGGATGTACTAACTGCCACTGAATTGCACTTTTTAAATGGTTAAAATGAGCCGGGCGGGGTGGCATTGCCTTTAATCCCAGTACTCCAAAGGCAGAGGCAGGCAGATTTTTGTGAGTTTAAGGCCAGCGTGGTCTACAAAGTGAGTCCAGGACAGCCATGGATACACAGAGAAACCCTGTCTTGAAAAAATCAAAACAAAAAACAAACAAAAAGGTTAAAATGATAAATTTTACTATATATGAATTCTGTCTCAATTCTTAAAATGTGAAAATTTTTTAGTAGTAGAATTCTGTCTTCTACCTGGAGTATAGAACAATGGACAGAACCTTGTACATTAACAGCAAGAGGAAGTTGGCTAACTTAAACAGTTGCAAATTTTGAGCCCATCTGAGAGATGAGCCAGCCTGGAACATAAGCAGGTGGTTGCTGAGGACATAAGAGTTTACAACACACAGGCATTTTTCCATGCACTTCTGTTCTGTGCATGAAATAGTTTGTGTGTAGGGACAGAGATAAAAGAAGATCTCCCCTGTTTGGTGCAGGCCCAGAGGACAGGAACACTTCCACTGAAAAACACAAGGCTCTGTCGGGACCATTGTTCCTTGTGGAGCAAAAGACACCGGAAAAGCTGGGCAGTGGTGGCACACAGCTTTAATTCTAACACTTGGGAGGCAGAGGCAGGAAGATCTTTGGGTTCAAGGCTAGCCTGGTCTGCAGAATAAGTTCCAGGATGGTCAGGGCTACACAGAGAAACCCTGTCTCGAAAGAAAAAAAAAGTTATCTGGAGAGAGGAACTGTGCCTGCCCCACCTAAGCACCAGGCCTATTCCAGCCTCAGGAGAGGAAAGCTATGAAGCAGGACAGGACACTTTACAAGTTGCCTGTTCCTGGGGCAGAAGCGGGATGAGTGACAGGGTCTGGGGCAGGGTAACAAATCTCCCTCATCTCTGTCAGCAGGTGGGCACACACTGTGCCATAAGGTGCAAACAAGGGAAACACTGTAGCTGATGATGTGGTGGGAACACTGAGGAAGAACCCTCCAGGAAACCAGCTCTTCCCCTTAATAGAAATCGGAGGAATGTGAAGATGGGTGTGTTCTAACCTTAGCAGCGGAAGTCTAAACTTCAGTCAGCTAGATTTCTGTCCAGGTTGTAGTAGCTGTCACCACTCCTGTGCTGGCAAAAGACACAGTACACAGAACACCACTCCCAGAGAGGTTCTCTCTTTTTTTCTCTCCCCTCCCCTCTCCCCTCCTCTCACTTCCTCTCTTCCCTCCCTCCTCTCACTTTCCCTCCCTCCCTCCTTCCCCTTCCCTCCCCTCTGATACAGAGTCATACTACTATGATCAAACTTATGTTCCTCCTTCCTTAACCTCTTAAGCACTGGGATTATCTGCTGCCTTAACACACGATGTCCGACATTCACAGAAAATTATGAGGCCACACAGGTGTGGGGGGTGCATGTCTTTAATCCCAGGACTTGGGAGGCTGAGGCAGGCAGATCTGTGAGTTCAAGCCAGTCTGGTTTACAGAGTGAGTTCCAGAATATCCAGGAATACAGTGAAACCCTGTCTTGAAAAAAACAAAACAAAATTATGAGTCCTATATGGTAAAATGAGAGAACGAACTTCTTCAAGTTGACCTGAACATGTATGTGTACCCTGCTTCCCCCAAAATGCAAAAAAAAAAAAAATTCTTAATAAAGAGACATTCCCAAACTGGGTGTGGTAATGCACGCCTTTAATCCCAGCACGTGGGAGGCAGAGGCAGGTGGATCTCTGTGAGTTCGAGGCCAGCCTGGTCTACAGAGTGAGTCCAGGACAGCCAGGGCTACACAGAGAAACCCTGTCCTGAAAAACCAAACCAAACCAAGAGAAAGAGACAGAGACATTTCCAAAAGCAAGGGGAAAAAGCCACTGCCAAGAACCAGATTAGTCAATGGAGACAAGCCCAAGGGTGACAAGGATGTTCCTTGAGACCAGGAATTACAAATAACAGGTTAATGTGTTCAGTGTTGTGATAAAAATGTGTCAATGAGGGATTTTAGTAATAATACAGAAATTATAAGGAATAAAATAGGTTAAAAATAAAATGCAGATAAACAGGAAGATGGTTTCCAACAGAGGCCTCAGCAAACTCAACACAGCCACAGAACGAATCCAAAAACTTAAAAATATGGTCATAGAAGTTAGTGAGATTTAATCATAAAGAGAGAGGGAATATGGGACAGTAAAGAAACACAACTAGAGCAGAGTAAATCAAGCTATGTAAGACTAAGAGATGTGCAATTGGAACCACCATAGGAGAAGAGTAATTGGAAACAAGTTTTGAGTAGCTAAACCTGTGCCACTTGGGAAGGTGAGACAGGAGGATGATGATGAGTTTTGAGGCCAGCTTGGGATATATAAATAGTTTGTGGCCTGCATAATAGTAATTAAGAGATACCTAGCTTTGGTGAGCAAACATAATTTTGGAGTAAAACAAAAACCTGGCTGAGGACATGACCCACTTCATAGAAAGCTTGCTTAGCGTGCACGAGGCCATGGGTTTGATCGATAGCATTGCGTGAGCTGGTTGTGGTGGTGCACACCTGCAGTCCAGTCCCAGAACTGGAGAGGGATAGGCAGGAGAATCAGAAGTTCAAGGTCACCCTTGGCTACATGGCAAGTTGGAGGCCAGCCAGGGCTGCATAAGACCCTATCTAGAAGATGTTATGAGTTCAGAAATTCGGGCACACTGACCACTTGAACACCAGGTTCACATTGATGGAAGTTAATTGAACACTGAACAAAGACTGACTGGTCAGGGATCCAGTCTGGATTTAAGAGCCAGGACTGGGGCCCTGAGCTGTTCTCAAAGTGAGTTTTGGTTGGGTTTTCTTGTTTGTTTTTGTTTTTCTGTCTGGACATGGTATCACATGGTCCCCTTACCCCTCCCCCCCCCCGAGTGAGTTTTTAAAGGGAAAAATCATAACCAAGCAGGAAGAATCAATTCTATCCTAGGTGCATTGTGTCTAACCAAGCAAAAATCAATTCTATTCCAGGTACATTGTACCTAGGTAGCTAGACAAAGCATTTTAAACTAATCAGCTGGGAGTTTGGGTAAGGGAAACTTGGCTTTCCAGTCCCTCATCATTTTTGGGGAAAGGAACATAGCAGGGTATTGTAGTTTTGTTTAAGTAGAACATACATCATTAATTCAAGCAGAACATTTAACAAAAGCTATTCTTATGTCAGGCCAGCAGAGCCTGAGAACTTGAATTTAGTTTCACCTTATGATTAAAATGGAGACTAAAGAAAAAAATGGCTGCAGTTATGCTAGGCAGGAAGCCCTGGGCATGTCTTGATGTTGGTGAACTTCAACAAAGAGGAAAAAGTAGACACATAACATATGGTCAGGTCTTTTGACTTCTAATGTGTATAGGTGTTTTGCCTAAATATATGTTTCTATACCATATGTGTGCCTGAAACTACAATTTAATTATCAATTGTATTTATTAATAAGTATAAACTGTAAGATTAGGCTGCCTGGTGGGATATCGCCAGTGGCCTGGCCTGCCTTAAGCCGCAGCCTGATTTGTCCTGGGGAAAAAGCCCTGGACCAAGGGTGGCCTACACCATCTGTAACCTAAATTCTGTTAACTAATATAAGTTGTTATATTAGGCCGGTAGAATTGCAGGTGGCTTGGCCGGAGATTCGCTGGAGCTCGATTGCTTGAACTGACAGCCTATAAGCTGCTGTGGTCCTTTCCCCAATAATTAAATACACCAAGACCTTTTAATGTTTCAACACTTAGCCCTTAGCTGGGCAGACTCTTAATTAGCTAATCTAAGTTAACCTGGACCACCTAATCCCAAACTGCCATGTGCCTGTTATTACCTTCCAGAGTTATCAAACATGTCTGTCTGCTTCCATGTCTCCCTGTGGAAAGAGCAATTCCTCTGTGTAAAATGCAGTGTTCCTGTTTTAATCTCAGGAAGTCCCACCTTCCTATACTCTTTCTGCCCATCTAATTGGCCATCAGTGACTTTTATTAACCAATCAAGCGAATGCCTCAGAAGGGGCGGTAACCAGATCTCAGCATTGAAATCAGACTATCAGAAGCATTGTTATTAGACCTTCCTCAACATGTGGCTTTTGCCCATGGAGGTCAGAAGGGGAGATTGGATCCTCCTGGAACCGGAGTTACAGGCAGCTGTGAGCTGCCATGTGGGTGCTGGAAACCAAACCCAGGCCCTCTGCAAGAAAAATAAGTGCTCTTAACCACTGAGCCATCTCTCCAGACACTAACCAAGCCCTTTTACTGTCAGCCACTCCACCAGGGATAGCTGGAATATGGTGGAGATCCAGCAGTAACCGAGAGAATGGAGGGCAGCCCTTATGTCTGTCGGTTTTCAAGGGGAAGCATGTATAGAGCTCACAGGGGTTTAGCAGATTAGAAGATTCTAAATGAGATAGAAAGCCAAAATTTAGGAATTGAATCCTATCGCCTCACCGTGCTTTGGGACTGGGACATGCTAGGGATCTAGCAGTTTAAGGAAGGCTCTAGAAGGTTATAGGGCGTGGCTGACCCCTCACAAGGGGCAGCTCCTCTCGGAACTCTCTGTGACGTAGTTTAATATGCCTAAGGTGGAGGGAATGACATCAAGATTTTTTTGTTTTGTTTTGTTTTTTTGTTTGTTTTTTGTTTTTTAAAGATAAGGTCTCACTATGTAACCCTGGCTGGCCTAGAACCTGCTGCATAGTCTCAAACTCACAAAAATGCTCCTGCCTCTTCCTGCCCAGTGCTGGGATTAAATGCTTCCAGGCCCAACGATGTTTTACTTATAAGGTTAGGCATATGATTTGTTTAGAGTATTTTTTTCTATACAGTATGAGGAAGGAGCAAGACTCACTTTTGTTCTTTTTTAATGGATCTTTAATCTTCCTGTGCCGTTTTTTTTGTTGAAACAAGGTCTCACTATGTAGCCCTGGGTTGCTAGAACTCACAGCGATCTGCTTGTTTCTGCCTCCCAAGTGCTGGTATTAAAGGTGTGCACTACATTGTTCAATTCTATATTTTGTTTTTAAGATTTACTTGTTTTCATTTTATGTGTTGGCCTGCATGCATGTGTACCATATTGCAGTGCCTCTGGAGGCCAGAAGAGGGCATTAGAACCCCTGGAACAAGCCCATGTGGGTTCTGGGAACCCAGGTCTGCAGGAGCAAGTACTCTTAATCACAAGTTCTTCCTCCCCCACTTCGGTTTTCGGAGACAAGATTTCTCTGTGCAATAGCCCTGGCTGTCCACGAACTCTCTTTGTAGACTAGGCTGGCCTCGAGTTTACAGAGAACTACCTGCTGCCTTTGCCTCTGCTTCCCAATTGCTGGGATTAAAGGCATGTGCGATGACACTTGGCTCCAACTCTTATTTTTTGTTTTTGTCTTTTTGAGACAGAGTTTTGCTGTGTATCTCTGGCTGTCCTGGACTTACTTTTTAGACCAGGCTGGCCTTGAACTCAGTGATCCGCCTGCCTCTGCCTTCCAAGTGCTGGGGTCAAAGGGATGCACCACCACTCCTGGCTCCAACTCTTATTTTTAAGACATATCTCCTGGTGTTTTATTGATTTTAAGGACTTTATAAATTCAATATCTACACATATTTTCATATAAATAGAGAAACATGATAACAAAGAGTCTATTTGGCAAAGTAATAATAAAAATGGCAAAATTGCTGGGCATGGGCGTGGTGGCGCATGCCTTTAATCCCAGCACTTGCAAGGCAGAGGCAGGTGCATCTCTGTGAGTTTGAGGCCAGCCTGGTCTACATTGAGAGTTCCAGAATATCCAGGACTACACAGAGAAACTCTGTCTCAACCCCCCCCCCCCCCCAAAAAAAAAAATCCAAACTTCCTTCCTTATAAAGGTGTTTGGGGTCTGCCATGCATACTTTTCCTAGAATCCCCCCTCCTTCCTCCTCCCTCCTTTTCCTCCTCTCTCTTCTTTCTCTTCCTTCCTGACAGCTGTTGACTCTAAGTTGTGCTTTAGAAGGTTAGGCTGGCAGTGCACTGGTGCTAGAAAGTATAGTGAAATTATGTATTTGTTCTGATTGTTCTCACCGCATTGATTATTAGTACAGATCTTGTTTGGTTGCTGGACAGATGTTACCAGAATCGTATATATCATGTAGTAGAATATTTTAGGTTTTTGTTTTTCTTCCAAAGACATAGTTTTAGGGGCTGACAAAGTGGCTCAGTGGGTAAAGGCAGTTACCGCCAAGCCTGACCATCTGAGTTTAATCCTTGATCCCATGTGGTGGAAGGAGAGAACTGACTCCTAAAATTTATGTGATCTCCATATACGCACCCACACCAAAATAAATGTAAGGGTAGGGGTGGTGGCCTACATGTTTAATCCCAGCACTCGGGAGGCAGAGATAGCCAGATCTCTGTGAGTTCAAGGCCAATTTGGTCTGTATCATGAGTCCTAAGCCAGACAGGGATACATAGCAAGGACCCCCCCCCACACATACACAGAGCACAGGACCACCTCTTTGAAGACTGAAGTACAGGGCCTTGGCATCAGAACTATGATGGTTCCTTTGCCCTGAATTTTTTCCATTGTTCTTTCTTTTTACAAATCATGTGGGTATTCTTGCTCCAAAATCTGAATGTAGGCAGTTTGTAGATCCTGCAGAGTGTCTGAGTCCCCTGAAATCCAGCCAGGTGGTAGTCTCTGACCAATTGATCTTTAGCAACAGTGCTGTCAGAGTAGATGGTGTTCTTCAGCCAGAAATCCCTGGAACGAGCGAGAAATGAGGTCCCCATGATGCTGCCCATGCCCACACCACCGCTTGTCTGCATGGTAATCATGATCCATGCTCTTCGGACCTGAAGTTTGGCAAGGCTGATGGAGGAGCTGTGACCTTGGACAGCTTCAGCCTCCTGACACATTTTGAGTAAAGAAAGGAGGAATGGTTTGGATCAACTCATGTTCTAACCCACGTCTCTGATTGCAGCAGTGCCTCACTCGCAGAGTTCCCCAGCTGTCAGCAGCACCTGCACTAAAGTGCTCTACTTCACTGACCGGTCACTCACGCCCTTCATGGTCAATATACCAAAGAGGTGAGACGCTTACGCCATTATTTCACTGTAAAAAACAATGAAAAAAAGAAAGGGGGGGGGGGAAGCAGAACCCTGAGTCACTACCCAGATGAGCAGCTGAAAGGGGTTTAAAAAGCAGCTTGCTTGTACGGAAACAAGGGTCCAGGACATTAGAGACTCAAGGTCCAGCATGGCAGGTTTTTGTTTGTTGTTTCTTTTGTTTGTTTGTTTGACACAAAGTGTTACTACATATCCTTGGCTAGCCTTGAACTCCATATAGACCAGGCTGGCCTCCTCCCTCCAGCTCATAGAGATTCTCTTGCTTCTGCCTTCTAAGTGCTGGGAATAAAGGCGTGCACCACCACACCACAACCAGTGGCATTATAGAAGACAAGCTGGATCTACTGCTAGGCACAGGAATAATAATTGTATGTTGTTTGTTTGTCTTTTTTTAGTTTTTTTTTTGAGACAGGGTCTTACTGTGTAACTCTGGGTGGCCTGCACTCACTCTGTAGACCAGTCTGGTCTGCTGCCTTCAGAGTGCTGGGATTAAAGGCATATGCCACCACGGAGGTGTCTCTGTATTTTCTAAACACACAGGGAAAGCTGATGCTTGAACTCTGTGGCACTTAGCTGTAACCTGAGCTCCTGGATTGTGGATTTGAAGTCACCCTAAGCTATACAGCAAATTCAAGGCAAGCTTAGGCTATAAAGTGAGATCCTGTCAAAAACAAAACAGAGAACACCTGATGGCTTAATTTTATTAGCCCAAGAAAACTGGACCATTATAACAGCGGAGAAACTGAGAAAACTTATTTTAATAGCATTTATGGCTATTTAACATTTTATTTTAATACCTTATTTTCCTATTAAAAACAGCAAAAGCAATGAATTTGAGTTCTCTGATCACCTGATCTGTAATACCATGCTCATTCCTAGTCGTGACTGGTTGTCCAACCTCTAATTTAGTAATATCTTGGTTATCAGGGGCCAAGACCTAGTATTGAAGCCATGCTATTTCTGCATGTTGACTTTGGTGAGGGACTGGATTTAAAGCTAACACATTACCTTCCAAGCCTATTGATTAACAGGATATTTTGGTATATTCTTCTTTTGTTACAGGTTGGGGGAGGTGACATTGAAGGACTTTAAAGCAGCTATTGATCGAGAAGGGAGTCACCGGTACCACTTCAAAGCACTGGACCCTGAGTTTGGCACTGTCAAAGAAGAGGTACGGAACCCAGGGGCAGCTGGGGGGGGGGGGACTGATCACCCCAATAGCTCCCAGGGGTACCTGAGTTCTCATCTTAGTTAGTGTTCGCAGAATCCAGGGGCAGTTGGGGAGTGTGACTGATCATCCCATAGCTCCCAGGTGCGGAATCCAGGGGCAGCTGGGGGAGTGTGACTGATCACCCTGACAGCTCCCAGGGGTACCTGAGTTCTCATCTCAATCAATGTTCTATTGCTGTGAAGAGTCACCATGACCATGGCAGCTCTTACAAAAGAAAGCATTTAATTGGGGCTGGCTTTCAGTTTCAGAGGTTTAGTCCCTTATCATCATGACAGGAAGCATGGTGGCATGCAGGCAGACAAGGGTGCTGGAGAGGTAGCTGAGAGTTCAACATCTGGATTTGCAGACAACAGGGAGAGAGAGAGATACTGGGTCTGGCTTGGGCTCTTAAAACTCAAAGACCACCCCCAGTGACACATTTCCTTCAACAAGACCACAACTACTCCAACAAGGCCACACTTCTAATCTCTCCCAAGTAGTACCACTCTCTGACGTGTAAGCATTCACACATATGAGAATATGGTGAGCATCCTTACTCAAACCACATTCAATTCCCTGGGCTGTATAGGCTTATGGCCATATCATAATGCAAAAATGCATTCAGTCCAACTTCAACAGTTCACACAGTCTATCACAGTCTCAAAACTTTTAAAAGTCCAAAGTTTAAAGTCTCATTGGAGACTCAAGGCAATCTCTTAATTGAAACCCCCTGTAAAATCAGAATAAAACCAGGACAGCCAGAGATACACAGAGAAACCCTGTCTCGAAAAAAAAAAAAATCAGAATAAAAAAGCAGATCACATACTTCCAACATACATATGTTACCCTTCCAAAAGAGAGGAGGAATGGTAGCAAGCATACTGGACCAACACAAGATGGAAACCCAGCAGGGCAAACTCCAAAATGCATCTCCATGTCTGATGGGAGAATGATCGTCAGATCTCCAGCTCCTCTTAGTCTCCTTGACTGCAGCCCACTTCTTTCTCATTGGCTGGCTCCTCTGACCCCAAGTCTCTCTTAACAGCACTGTTGCTCAAGTGACTTTCTCCTTCCCTCTGTAGTTTCTGTTTTGTTGAGATGGGGTGTCACACTGTGACCCAGCCTAGCCTGGAACTCATTGATACTCTCCTGCCTTAGCCTGCTGGGCTCTCCAATTACAGGCAGGCACCACACTTCAGGCTGTATTTTTCCATTATGATTTTCTTTCTTTTTCTTTTAACTAGGTTTTCCATGATGATGATGCCATCCCTGGATGGGAAGGGAAAATTGTAGCCTGGGTGGAAGAAGACCATAGAGAGAATTAACTGGACCCCAGATACTCCCTGGCTGCTTCTCTCAGGAAAGAGGACTAACACCAGAATACACTGAGAAGTTTCTAATTCATGCTGCCAAAAAAGAAGCTTCTTCAAGTATGATGGTCATGGGCCAGTCCTGTTTGTGTGCCTGGCATATCTGGTACTTCAAATCTCTGTCCAAAACACAGACCATGGGTTCATCTGGAGCTCCTTATCCATGGGAACAGTGGTTTATTCTACTCTGAGGACACCAAACCGAAGGCCTTAACCACCTGGAGGGATGATTCCTCTCTTGTAGGGGCACAGCTGCTATTATCTGGACCTGGAAGTGACGCATCACTCCTTCGAGTTTCAGTGTTCATTTAATTGGCCTCAGTAGTTGCAGCAATCGGAGTCCCAGCATTTGTACTGACAGACAAGGCAAAGGTACCAAATTCTCTGTTTCCCTGCAGACTCTGCAAACCAGCAGTAACGTGCGAGGGTACCAAAACAAAGATGAAGGACACTGACCTGGACATGGGTGATGCTGACTTACTGTGTGGGGAGGGGGCTCCCCATATTGTGCTCTACTATGCCAAAACCATAATTAAGGCCTCGGGCCGCCTCTTCTCTTCTGATTCTGCAGCTTGTCCTTAGCCTGTTGAGGCATTTTTTACATACTTCTGGTTTTCTCTGGGGACTCTTAAACTTTAGAGCCATTTATTTTTCTTCAAACAGATAAACCTTGTGTTTGAAAATAAGAAAGTGAGAGGCTCCTTAAAAATTCAGGCGAGCCGGGCGGTGGTGGCGCACGCCTTTAATCCCAGCACTTGGGAGGCAGAGGCAGGCGGATCTTTGTGAGTTCGAGGCCAGCTTGGTCTACAAAGCGAGTCCAGGACAGCCAGAGATATTCAGAGAAACCCTGTCTCGAAAAAAAAAAAAAATTCAGGCAGAAACGGAAAGGTGCTGCTCCGCTTATCTGTGACTCAAACTCATGGCATCTCTTTCACACTTACAAGGAGATATCATTAATTTGTGTTTGTGATTTCAGCACTGAGTACGAATTATTGGTCTGCCTCTCATTTCAAGGCTGGAGTTATTTTCTATTCCATATATAGCCTGGGCTGTTCCCTTAGGGCACAGTAGAGCATGAGTTGTGAATGGCAGGGTTGATTTATGGTGAAGAATCCTTTCTTACTGCAACAATGTCAAGTATAGAAGCTTAAGAGTTCAACTTCCAGAGGTTACTCAGTAACTTGAGTTTTCTCATTCATTCCCATAACACCATCCACCAGTCAGCCATGGTTATCTATTTATACAGTCCCTCAGAGCAGTCTGCAACTGCACTGTACACTGCCAAACAAAAGAGTGGGGCAGATGGGTCAGTTCTGGGACACACACACACACCCACCGTCTCTCCCGTTTTCAGCCATTTGAACAGATTACTCTTTGGAATGCTGAGATAACTAACATCTTATTGTTTTATATAGACATGTCTTTTAAAAAATAGTTCATGTTTGAGAATTGTTTTGTACTCTTTTGCGTTTGTCTGAGAACCATGTCTATTTTTATAACTCGAGTGACTTCTGTGTAATCTCACATTCCCTATACTCTGTTTTCTAGAGCGCCCAGTGGCTTTTCTACTGTCTCCTCTCACAATAAGCTTTATTTTGTTACAGTATACTAGTGGTGGTTAGTTCCTGTCCATTTCTCCCTGCTTTTAGTGCTGGAGGTTTTTGGTTTTTATAATCTAGTTGATTGCTCTTCAAAAAGACCTGATGTGTTCCACGCATGCTACCCTGGTCTTCTATTGAAGAACAATTTTTCATCAGCTATAACTAGGAAAGTTCAGGAAAGTCAGCCATAAACAAGAACAACTCATTCTGAAAGCCAACAGAAGAAAACAGTGTTATTTCCATTTTTTTCTCAAGATGACTGGAGGGATAAAAAGTCCATATATCACCAAGTTCTCTGTTGCATGAATTTTAATGTTTTGCTATTTGACAGCATGAAGGTGATCAGGCTAAACTTTTCATTTTTTTACTGTAGTCCAGGTACAATTTATCTTGAATGTTGTCTCTTAAATCAGATTTTCCTTGTCCTTTTTCTTTAAGCAAACAGTCTTAACATTATGTGAAAATAACTTTTCAGTGAAAATTAAATCAGAGAAAAAACTTCAAAGTCCTCTACATCGTGTTTTATCTTAATCTCTGTTTGGAAAAGAACCTGCGTGGCCATAGTGCCTACATAAAAAGCTGAGGTTGAATGCTGGGAGAATGTAGTTCTTTAATGCCATCTACCACATGTAAAATGGCCAAACATCTCCACCAGGGAGAGAATGAAGTTCATTGATTCCTGTGCACACAGGTCAGGAATCCTCATTCCAGTCCATAATGGAGTCTTCAGAGCAGGAGCAAGCATGAATTCACTCTGTTTTGAATTTGGCTAACTCTAGGACAGCAGTTCTCCACCTGTAGGCTGTGACCCCTTTAGTGGTGAACAACCCTTTCACAGGGTTACCTAAGACCATTGGAAACACAGATATTTACATTATGATTCATAACAGTAGCAAAATCACAGTTATGACGTAGCAACAAAAATAATTTTATGGTTGGGGTCACCACAACATGCGGAACTGTATTAAGGAGTCACGCATTAGGAAGGTTGAGAAACACTGCTCTAGCAGAACTTGTGGTGTGAAAATATTGTCCCCTAGTGGTACTGGAATGGGCTAGTTCATTCTGCCATTGCTGCCATTCTCTTTGCTTGGGAAAATGTACACTCAAATGTTAAGGAGTCCATAAAATAATCTCTCAACAATGTTTTTTTTTTTTTTCAAATGTAAGCCTGGCATAGTGGCTCAAGCCTTTAATCCCAGCACTGGGGAGTTAGAGGCAAGGGAATCTCTGAGTTTGAAGCTAGCCTGGTCTACATAGTGAGTTCTATGACAGCCAGAACTACATAAGGAGACCCTGTCTTGAAAACAACAAACAAAAACAAACCAAAAATACTAATGTATAGAAATGTACCTACACAGACACCTGTATACACATAAGAAAAAAATAATAAGTATTAAAAATGACCTCAGGTGGGCATGGTGGCACACACCTTTAATCCTAGCACTCAGGAGGCAGAGGGAGGTGTATCTCTGTGAGTTCAAGGCTAGCCTGGTCTACAAAAGTGAGTCCAGGACAGCCAAGGATACACAGAAACCCTCTCTTGAAAAACCAAAAAAAAAAAAAGACCTCAAATGCTAATTTAGTTGAGTTACTTAAAAATCTGGGGAGTGTCAGGCAGTGGTGGTGCACGCCTTTAATCCCAGCACTGGGGAGGCAGAGGCAGGCGGATCTCTGAGTCCAGCCTGGTCTATTGAGTGAGTTCCAGGACATCTAAGGCTACACAGAAAAATCCTGTAGTGGAAAAACAAAAAAACAAAGAAACCAAGCCAAACCAAAACTGAATAGTATCCCCTTCTTGCTCAATTCCCTAAATCATCTGGGTTGGAACATGTCACAGCTTGTACCTAAAGCTTCTGCCTGATGGTAGATACATGCCTGTAATTCCAACATCTGGGAGGCTGAGGCAGGAGGAGTGCCAGGTAGATGCCAGTTTGGGCTACACAATGAGATCTGTGTCTGGGTTACAATAAAGAAAACTAGAAGTATGCGTTAAATATGTTTGGCAACAGCAATGCTCCTTTTGGATCGACTTTTCAGCTCTTATGACTGTAATGACTAAATTAGGAAAAGATCTTTATGTTTTACATCCAATTAAAGAGTACTCAATTACTGAAAAACATTCCTGTTATAGTTAAGTTTTTCATTTTTATCCATAAGCATCATGATTGCATCTCTTATCTGTCAAACTTAAGAGGTGTAGCCTGCTTAAAATACATGTGTAAAGTTCTATTTTCTTAGAAACACGGATGTTTGTAACATTTCTTTCAGAGATTATTACCATGTATTCCGTTTTACAATGTTTTAAAAAAGACTTTGTTATGCCACAGGTTTCTGATTATCAAAGTGACAGCCAGTATGTATGTACCAGAATTGTGAGCAAATCAAAACCACACGCACACAGTATGAATAAAATGGGAGTTTGCAAACTAAACCCACCTCATCATTTTCATTTATCTCTCTCAATGGAGATCAGCCAGTAAAGCCATTTACATTTAGTGAGGGGAAATTTCCTCAAGTGATCTATCTCCTTGGTAGCATGTTTGCTCATTATCGGAAGGGTTGAGATAAGGATTGTTTTATTGCTAGCGATATTTTACTGTTGGTATTTCTAATGTAAGCACAAGATAATTATAAAAAGGGATTAGCTAATTTTGCACCTCTTTTGAAATAATATGTAAGTATACAGACACATAAGAACCTGAAAACATAAACTGTATGATAGCATTCATCTTCAAATGCAAATCTAACCCTGATTAGCTCAGAGTGTTTAAGATGAACCCTGGACTCTCTGCTTGCTGAGCAAGATTTCTACCATCAAGCCACTCAGTGTCCCATCCAGAGGGTATATTTTTTTTTTCTTTTTTGAGACAGCATCTCACTATGTTATCCAAACTGATAGATTCAGATAATTAATCATTTTCCTTCAGCCTCTGGAGTAGCTGGGACTACAGGCATGGACTATGACCCCAGCCCAGAAATGAATACTTAAAAGAATCGGAATTCACAAATCAATTTAAAGGCTGCTTCCCCCAAATTCATGCAGGCTTCATTTATCACTTTGTTATCAGTTTAGATGTTTGATATGTCTCAATCTTTAGCCCCGAGTGCTTTCTCTTACTTGGCTTCTGATTACACATTTCCAACTTTGTTTTGTTCTGTTTGAGACAGGGTTTCACTATGTAGACCAGGTTGGCCTGGAACTCACAGATACCCACCTGCCTCTGCCTCTCAAGGGCTAGGATTTTCAAGAAATTTTTATTGTTTGTTTAGATCCATGTAGGTAGCCCAGGCTGGCCTCTAACTGGTTGTTTGTTTGTTTAGATCCATGTCGGTAGCCCAGACTGGCCCTCCCTGGTTGTTTGTTTGTTTGGATCCATGTAGGTAGCCCAGGCTGACCTCTAAATGGTTGTTTGTTTGTTTAGATCCATGTTGGTAGCCCAGGCTGGCCCTGACTGGTTGTTTGTTTAGATCCATGAAGATAGCCCAGGCTGGCCTCTAACTGGTCGCTTGGTGGTAGAACAGTCATGCACATCACACTGGCTGTCAGTTTAACTTTTTTCCTCCAATTTCTCCTTGGTGTTCTCTGACCATCTGTACACTGAGGAATCCATACAAATACAGCACATGCTTCCTCCTAATTTAATGTCACGTCCAGTTCAGAAATGACGAGTCTCTCTAGCTGTATAACCATATAGTGGCTGTATAGTTAATAAATGTTGCACATAAATCATTGGTCAATAACTCAAAAGTCATGCACTCAGCACTATTAACACTATACTAACTCAAAAGACAATGCGAAACAACAGGTAAGATTCCTGAACTTACCTACAGATCAGTTGTGCTGTAAAATAAAGTTATGGAGCCACATATGGTGGTTAGTTAGTGAGTGTACAGCACACAAGTGACATCACCAAATGTTTATGCTGCTTGGTGACACTGCGGCCATCACTGTTCATGTGAGTGCAGCCATTTCTCCGACAGGGCCTCTGGAATTTCTTCCATTTGTGTTTCCTTCTCCTGTGAGGGATGGTCACGTGATCCCTGATCCCCGGGTATAGAGGTATATAAAATTACAAATAAAACATTAAATAAATAAATGTCTTTAAAAACAGTTCTTTTTTTTTTTTGGTTTTTTCAAGACAGGGTTTCTCTGAATATCTCTGGCTGTCCTGGACTCGCTTTGTAGACCAGGTGGGCCTCGAACTCACAAAGATCCGCCTGCCTCTGCCTCCCAAGTGCTGGGATTAAAGGCGTGCGCCACCACCGCCCGGCTAAAAACAGTTCTTTAGCAGTTTCACCAGTTATTAAAGATGAAATAAAAATTCCACACAAGTAGATATGCTTGCTTGTTCTTACATACAGAATTAAATCTATAAAATACATCATATATATATATATATATATATGAAGTTTTCAAAGAATAAGGTACAAAAATTTAAAAGCCCCATCACCTTAAATATAATTTCTCACCCATATCTATGAATATTACATGCCATGGGCTGGAGGAATGACTCAGTGGGGTAAAGGTACTTGTTGCAAAACTTGGTAACTTGAGTTGTATTGCTGGAATGCACATGTTGAAAGAGAATGGACTCCCCATCATTTGAGAAGGATACACCCTTAATCCCAACACACTAGAGACAGAAACATGCAGATCTCGGAGTTCAAGGTCAGCCTGACACATTGCAAGCTCTAAATAGAGAAAAACTTCGATCCAGGGGTGGTGGTGCACATCTTTAATCCCATCAGTTGGGAACCACATGTCTTTGATCCCAACACTTGGAATGCAGAGACAGGCATATAGGATTTGGAAGGATTTAAGTTTAAAAGCTACTCACAAAAGGCATGCTGAAATTCAAAGCAAACTGTCCTTTCAGATCTCAAAATATATACACTTAAAGGTTTGTTTAGTTCCAAAATATCAAAATAATTTCTTTTTAAATCTCAGTTGAAAGATCATACTTTTTATATTGTCAAAAAACCAAATTTGCTCCAGGAAAAATATTACCTGACCCCCCCCCCCCAAATGTAGTGTCCTAGAGTTAGGATTAGGGCAGGGCTCTGTTCTTATCTTTCCAGGAGATTTAAAGCATCTATCCAAAGAATCCAGGGACAACTGGACAACTGAAACCTCAGAAGAAAACAGATCAGACACCAAAGAAGACAAGTAGCCCAGAATCTCGCAGACTTCCTCAATAGCTATTTCCTCAAAAGTCTATAACACAACAACTCAAAATCACTAAGATTGTTCAGCTCCACAGACTGTTCCAGCCAGAATTTCGGTAAAGCCCTGAAGTTCAGCTTCTGTTTACAAACTTCTTAGGACATTTAAATAGCTGAGCACAAAAGGACTGAACACCAAATGATTCTATTAACATTTTTAACCATTTTTCCATTCTTATTTTGGGCCCCAAACAGGTTTTACTACATCCCAAATCAGCAGGAAGTCATTTTAAGAGAGCGAGGCCCCATCTCCAGAAGATGGGGTGGGTGATTTTTTCCCCCCTTTGGTCATCTGATGGATTATAGATAATCTTGTTATTTAGGGGGAGAGATTACAAGCTGTTAAATAAGTTTTGGAGGTTAGTCCCAGGGACTTGTCTCTTTTTCTTTTCTGTATCCTTTCTCTCCTATGTAGAGGTGAACAGACTTGAGAAAAAATGGGACATAGACATAATATAGGAAAGATCAAGAAAAAAGGACAGATTATTGAATATGCCCTTATACCTTTGTATATTGATATAAAATTAAGATTATATTTGGCTAAATTGGTATTGATCTTTGTATATTGATGCAAAATTAAGATTGTATTGGGCTACATTGGTATTGATCTTTGTATTTTGAAAGACAATGGACTCTCAAAAGTTGTCCTCTGACTACTTTCTGGACACATAACACACAATAAATAAATGGAATTTATAAATTAAAAATTATAAATCAAGAATTATAACATTTTTGGCACCCTTTCTCTCCAGAAAAAGAATTCTAAGAACATATTCTGTGGTGAGGCTCTGGGGAAGCAAGCAATCCCATACATTGCTGATTGGAAATACAAATGCTTTGGGGACAGACTATAGCAAAGTCTAACAAAACTATATGTACACCTATCTTTTTTATACTAATATATATTTATGTGTATATATAATATATATATATTTATATTTGTTTATTTAAGAGTTTCATGTAGCCAAGACTGGTCTTGAACTTGTTATGTAGCTGAGGATGACCTTGAACTTCTGATTGTCCTGTTCCCACTTCCCAAGCACTGGGATTACATATTTCCTCAGGTGCTAAGGATTGAACTCAGAACGTGATGCATGCTCAGCAAACATTTCTAACCAATATACATTCCCCATCCTAATTTTTCAAAATGTACTTGTTTCTGTGTATGTGTGTGGACACATGCATGCCATAGTTTAAATTCATTGTACATGGTGTTGAGTTTCACATAACGACATTCTCATACAGTATATAATGTATTTTGAACATATTTCTCTCCATACCTTCTTACCCCTCCTCTTCTTCCCTTTCACTTTCCATTAATTCCTTTGGTTCCTGTTTCACTTTTACTTCTTTGACATATATATGTGTGTGTGTGTGTGTGTGTGTGTGTGTGTGTGTGTGTGTGTGTGT